>VCII01000030.1:600000-1187500 GCA_006030095.1 Triplophysa siluroides | reverse complement strand
GCCCGTATCTCCGGTTCCCGGGCTCGTAGCGAGTCGCCGCTGGCCTCGTAGCGAGTCGCCGCTGGCCTCGTTCGCTCTACGACCTTGCTGGAAGAAGTTGCCTAGGGAGACATATTCACAAGCCAAGCCGAGAATGAAGCGCTTTTTTCGGATAGAAAAACCCACTTTCACCGGTCCGTATCTCCGGTTCTAAAAGACTTAGAGAAACGAGCCAAGGCTCTTCGGAAAGGTCGGGACGAGGGCTCTCCGACGACACCTGCCCCGTCCCGCTGCGACCTAGGCGGCCGGAGATATTAACGCTCGAAAGCACCGGGCGGGACGCCGGGGACTTGGCGTCCGGGAAGAAGCGCTTTTTCCGGACAGAAAAACCCACTTTCACCGGTCCGTATCTCCGGTTCTAAAAGACCCAGAGAAACGAGCCATGGAGAGAAAGATCTCCGCGCGGCCTCTGCGGCGACGCCGGCCTCACGGAGATAGGGCTCCCGGTAGCCGGAACGCTCCGAGGGCCGTAGCTCCGGAGCCCGAGTATCAAAACCAGACAATTTGAATATCTCTTGTTTGCATCCCTGGCCTCTTAAATGATATCACTGCGTTCAATTCAATGTTGTATAGTAAGGGTTATTTTCTCCACACTGGGTATACTGTGAAAAACGACTATAGTAATATTTACTTAAAAAAACTATGTGCAACGCACATTAAATGTCAGGCTAAGTGAAAGTTATATTGTGTTATTGTGTTACATGTAAATGAAATGGCACACAATTCAAATAGTCAACATTTACATGTACTCTGATTTCCAATGGAAACCAAATCTAGATATGTTCCTACTGAAGAACATATGCAAAATGGTTTGCATGTGAAAAAGTAGAACGAAGATTTTTTTATACTTCGGTTTCTATGTGAGATAAAAATGTAATTTGATGTCCACAGCGTTCTGAGACCGAAGTATCTCGATAAGATCATCGATCAGTGATTACGGCTCTAAAGATGAGTCCTATAAGAACCAGACCTGATGATGAGACCACTAGTCAATTGACAGATGGTCTGCCGACATCTTTGAAGGCTTTGTTGTCTTGAGCCAGTCAACGTTTGGAAATGAAAATAAAGTGATGAGCGACTAATCATTGCATTGTTTTGTATAGTTCAGAGCCTCAAACCTGCATACACAGGGATCAAATCCAGACTGTCGCAATCTGGACGTGTTGTTCTGTAAAGCAAGCTATACAGTAATTCTATAAATGTCGGTGGCAATTCCAACGTTATGGATGTGACATTTTGCATTATGGACGTGACATAAAAATGCTCAAAGAATGAATTTGTTATGAATATTTTGAACCATCTGTTCATATTTTACTAAACCCTTAGTAAAAATCAAAATATGTATGAACAAGTTTTCTATTTACAAAATAGATAAATAAACATGCGTTACGGATGTGACAAAATTTCACAAAATGTCAGTGAAAATAAAATGCACAATCCCGAAGCAATAATAGCCAATGAATGGAGAAGGGATGCCTCTTTATAGAACATCAAATAGTAACTTTATTTTAATTTCCATGTGTCCATTTATGAGGAATATGTAGCGTTATGGATGTGACAATCTGAAAATGGCACTTACCTGACTATGAAAAATCATGCACTAAAAATAAAACTAATGCTTATAAATTTGAAGAGAGATCTCACATGGGTATTTGAACCACCAAATGTTAATATCTGTAAAAAACGTTGGTAAAAACTTCATTTTTTCGTGGTAAGGTTGACATTTTCACGGAAATGCCCTGTGAAAGCATCTGTGTATGCATCTGTGATGTTTAATAACATCGTTCAACATTCATCTCTTTGTGGTGGCACTACTGAATGTTGTATAGACTTCAGCAAATGAAAACCCTGTAAAAAAACAGCATATGCTGGTTAGGCATGATGTAAAGCATGGTAGATGGTTTAAGCTGGTCCTACAGCAGGAGTTAGTTGCTAAGGACAAGCGCATAAAAACCAGTTTACCAGTTTAAACCAACTCAAACCAGCTACCATGCTTTAAATCATGCCTAACCAGCATATGCAGTTTTTTTTCAACAGGGGATATATATATATACAGTTGAAAGAAAAAGTATGTGAACCCTTTGGGCTTACTTGGATTTCTTCATAAATTGGTCATAAAATGTGTTCTGATCTTCATCTAAGTCACAACAATAGAGAAACGCAGTCTGCTTAAACTAATACCGCACAAACATTATACGTTTTCATGTTTTTATTGAACACAACATGTAAACATTCATAGTGCAGGGAACAAGTATGTGAACCTTTGGGTTTAATAACTGGTTGACCCTCCTTTGGCAGCAATAACCTCAACCAAACGTTTCCTATAGTTGCAGATCAGACCTGCACAACGGTCAGGAGAAATTTTGGACCATTCCTCTGTACAAAAGTGTTTCAGTTCAGCAATATTCTTGGGATGTCTGGTGTGAATCGCTCTCTTGAGGTCCTGCCACAGCATCTCAATCGGGTTGAGGTCAGGACTCTGACTGGGCCACTCCAGAAGGCGTATTTTCTTCTGTTGAAGCCATTCTGTTGTTGATTTACTTCTATGCTTTGGGTCGTTGTCCTGTTGCATCGTCCATCCTCTGTTAAGCTTCAGTTGGCGGACAGATGGTCTTAAGTTTTCCTGCAAAATGTCTTGATAAACTTTAAAATTCATTTTTCCATCGATGACAGTAATCCGTCCAGGGCCTGAGGCAGCAAAGCAGCCCCAAACCAAACCATGATGCCCCCTCCACCATATTTCACAGTTGGGATGAGGTTTTGATGTTGGTGTGCTGTGCCTTTGTTCTCCACACATAGCGTTGTGTGTTCTTTCCAAACAACTCAATTTTGGTTTCATCTGTCCACAGAATGTTTTGCCAGTAGTGCTGTGGAACATCCAGGTGCTCTTTTGCAAACTTCAAACGTGCTGCAATGTTTTTTTTGGACAGCAGTGGCTTCCTCCGTGGTGTCCTCCCATGAAGTCCATTCTTGTTTAATGTTTTCCTTATTGTAGATTTGTCAACACAAATGTTAGCATGTGCCAGAGATTTCTGTAAGTGTTTAGCTGACACTCTAGGATTCTTCTTCACCTCATTGAGCATTCTGCGCTGTGCTCTTGCAGTCATCTTTACAGGACGACCACGCCTAGGGAGTGTAGCAACAGTGCTGAACTTTCTCCATTTGTAGACAATCTGTCTTACCGTGGACACATGGACATCAAGGCTTTTAGATATACTTTTGTAGCCCTTTCCAGCTTTATGTAAGTCAACAATTCTTGATCGTAGGTCTTCTGAGAGCTCTTTTGTGCGATGCATGGTTCACATCAGACAACGCTTCTTCAGAACAGCAAACTCAAAACTGGTGTGTGTTTTTTATTGGACAGGCCAGCTTTAATCAACACATCCAATCTCATCACATTGATTGGACCCCAGGTTGGCTGACTCCTGGCTCCAATTAGCTCTTGGAGAAGTCATTAGCCTAGGGTTTCACATACTTTTTCCACCCTGCACTATGAATGTTTACATGTTGTGTTCAATAAAAACATGAAAACGTATAATGTTTGTGCGGTATTAGTTTAAGCAGACTGTGTTTCTCTATTGTTGTGACTTAGATGAAGATCAGAACACATTTTATGACCAATTTATGAAGAAATCCAAGTAAGCCCAAAGGGTTCACATACTTTTTCTTTCAACTGTATGTATGTATGTATAACATAAGTCTTATAAAATGTAGTATAATAAAGTCCTGTGACACCCCTGGTGTAGTGCAATTTCAGTCCTTTATGTCGCAGTCTTTCACTGTAACACATGTGTTCCCTTTCTGTCGGTCTCTCGACGTTGTGTCGAGAACGACAGATGGGGTTCGCCCTTGAGAACCAATCAACTCTGACTACTATAGAAAAGGCCAATGAAATTTGGCGAATTAAATTTGCATGCCGGGCTCCGCCCCCGGATGTCCGGTATAAAAGGAAGCCGGCGTGCAGCATTCACTCACCTTTTGTTCTTCAGAGCCCTCGCTCATGACTACGAACAAAAAGAATTCAACGAATTCTTCTTCTACTTCGCCGGATCTACAACGCAGAGCAGCGGATCGTCCCTTCCTGCAGCGACCTTCTCCTGGGCGTCTCGGCGGTTCCGGAGGTGATAGAGATTATTTCTAAAAGGTCCTTTTCAGGACTGAGCAATTTCCAGCGCGGCATGTCCCGCTGTTCTCTTGGGTGCGGCACCCTCATCGAGGAGGGGGATGGACACGATCGCTGCATTAGGTGTCTGGGCGTCCAGCACACTGAAGCAGCGTTCGTTGACACATCTGCCCGCACTGCGGGCGGATTGTCACTCAGAAGTTGCGGTCACGGGTGGCTGTCTTCCTACGGGAACCAGCCACCATTTCGTCTGCTACCCGGGCTGTGACATCTGTGGCTACGGCCCCGATGACCACCCACGTAGCAGCGTTAGTGATATGGGGAACTCTGCGAACGTAAACCCGCCAGCCAAGTGCTCACGGGGATTCGCTCTTCTGAACGTTCCCCAAACCGGCTCTCGGATCTCGGAAACGATGTGTGAAAGAGATGTCGTTCAGCATCGGAGGGAGAGACTGGCATCCGACTCTGACGAATCCGAGCCCCCCCAGGGGGGTCGAGCTCAGGAGGAAGCAGAAGTGATGTCAGCCATGCTAATCCGGGGATACGTGGTTCCTGGGGGCGGAGCGCGGTGCAAACCGCGCCCAGCCCGGGTGCCATTTGTTTCCCGGAGGTGCATGAGGAGCTGTGTAAAACTAGGAGCGCTCCACGGACCGCTCCGGTCGAAACAGCTCCGGCTCCCTCACTTCCCTCGAGGGTGGGGCAGCCAAAGGCTACGTCGAGATCCCCCGGGTGGACGTGCGGCTGCGGTACATGTGCCGCAGACGGCTGCCGCCTGGGGAGAATCGGCCACGCCTACCGTCCAACGCGTGTAGGACTTCGACATCTATGGTGCCGAAGCCTTGCGCTGCCGCGGACCGGGCTGCCTCCTCTCTCTACGCCATGGCCATCCTGCAGGTCCGCCAGGCCAGGGCGTTGAGAGAGCTCCACGAGGGTAAGGCCGACCCAGGTATAATGCAGGTTTTCTGTGCCGCCACTGACAGCGCTCTACGGAGCGACCAAGGGGCGGCACGGGACCTGGGTCGGACGATGTCCACGGAAGTGGTCCAGGAGAGTCACCCCCGGCTGATCCTTGCGCAGATGAGTGACACCGAGAAAGTCCGCTTTCTTGTTACACCCGTCTCGCAGGGTGGGCTGTTGGTACACCGTCGAGGACTGTGCTCAGCAGTTTTTGACGGTGAAGAAGCAGACAGTGGCGATTAGCCACATTTTTTACCACGCTGCGA
Source organism: Triplophysa siluroides (assembly GCA_006030095.1). Taxonomy (NCBI): domain Eukaryota; kingdom Metazoa; phylum Chordata; class Actinopteri; order Cypriniformes; family Nemacheilidae; genus Triplophysa; species Triplophysa siluroides. Next base: position 1,182,115 of record VCII01000030.1, on the reverse strand, counting down.
CTCGGCCGCCCTCAAGCCTCCGAGATCTCACGTCATGTCTGTTTCCCGGCAGCCCAGGACCCCTTCCACATCGGCTCCGGTTACTGTGCCCCCGCAGGTGGCACCCTGGAAGTCGAGGTCGAGGGGGAAACCTCACCCCGTCAGCTAACTTCTCACGAGAAGTGACACTGACGGGAAGACCCCAGGGGGAGCAACATCGGGCCCGACCTTCACAGCTATGGCTCTGATCAGTCGGTACGGGACGGCTCCTGCCTCGTCACCAAAGCCGGGCCCTTCTCAGGGCCTGGCGCTCACTTACTCACAGAGAGTTTTCTGTTTCCCCTGGGAGTTCATTCCTGCCGATCGCACACTCCACTGGACTGTGCCCGGCAAACCCGACCCCACGCCCTGGCGAGGCGTAGGGTCGTACACACACGACAGCTGCTACCACTCTCAATGACAGTGCGTGCAGCTGTCCCGCCAGGCAGGTAAGTAGGCAGAGCCAACCTTCCCTCCGGGGCCCCCTCCCCACGACAGGGTTAGCTCCGCCATCGAACCACCCTCCATGGGAATGGTGAAGCAGACCGTCCCCTTGGTCCCCCTGTCACAGTCCCTGGGAGCTCGAGAGCTGCCCACACTGTCTCGGTGGCTAAGGCAGACGGTCCGTCTTGGTTACTCGATCCAGTTCGCCAGAGACTCTCCCAAGTTTTGGGGCATCATCTCTCCCTCTGTCTGAGGCTAGGGACGCCTACATACTTTGGGTAGAGGTCACCACCCTTCTGGCAAACAGGCATCGAGTTCGTCCCTCAAACCAAGATGTTCGGTGGGTTACAACCCGCACTTCATCGTTCCCAAGAAAGACGGCGGGTTGCGCCCCGGAGGTCTGCGTACCCTGAACTAAGCACCTTCACAAGCTGCTGCTCAGGATGCTCACGCAGAGGCGCGTCCTGACACCCATCAGGTGTAAGGATTGGTTCGTGGCAATCGACCTGAAATCCCTTTCGGTCTGTCCCTGTCTCCACGGTCTTCACGAAGATTGTGGAAGCCGCCCTTTCTCCCTGAGGGGAGGAAGGTGTGCGGGTACTTAACTATCTCAACGACTGGCCTGACACACTCGTGAGATCTGTTATGTATACAAGGGGCCTGGTGCTCCGGCACCCAGATCGATTGGGAATCCAGGTCAACCGAGGAAAGGACAAGCTCTCCCCAGGGCAGAGCATCCTCTTTCTCGGTAGGGAACTCAACTCTGTCACCATGTCGGCGCAACTGTCCGCAGTACGCGCCCAGCCGGTGTTGAACTGCCTGGAACATTTCAGGCAGACAGCGGTCCCCCTGAAACGATTCAGAGGCTCCTGGGCATGGCGTCCTCGTCGGGTGAGACCCCTCGGGTTGATACACATGAGACCGCTCCAACACTGGCTTCAGAGTCGAGTTCCGAGGAGAGCGTGGCACACCGGCAGCAGGCGCATGGTGATGACGCCCTGCGGCCGACGCACCAAAACCCCTGGTCTTCCATGACTTTTTCGACGGACTAAGGTCCCTCAGGGCAGGTTATGAGGCAAGTCGTGGTGACGACGGACGCCTCCCTGCAGGGGTGCGGTGCAGTGTGTAACGGGCACGCAGGCGGGGCATTGGGCGAACCCCCACCTGCGCTGGCATATCAATTGCCAGGAGTTGTGGGCAGTGCTACTTGCACTGAGCAGGCTGCGGCCTCTCGTGCGGGACAAGCACGTGCTGGTCCGAGGACTACAGCTGTAGCGTACATCAGATCTTAGGGTGGCGTTCGCTCACAGCAGCTAACACAACTTGCTCGACGCCTCCTCCGGTGGAGTCAACAGGTGATCCGTTCCCTGTGGGCCACACTCACCTCGGGCAAACTGAACTAGGCAGCCGACGCGCTCTCTTGTCAGTTTATGCCTCGTAGAGAGTGGCGACTCCACCCCCGCGTAGGCCGCTTGGTACTCCCTGTCCGAGGCTCTCGACACGGATATCCTTGCGCACAGCTGACCGCGGGACGGGCGGAAGCACCCCTTTCCCCCCCCCAGGAGCCTCCTTGCACAGACACTGTGCAAGGCCAGGGAAGAGGAGCACCAAGTGTTATTGGTTACACCGCACTGGTCTAACCGCACTTGGCGTCAGAGCTGATGCTCTGGACAGCGACTCCCCTGACCCATTCCCCTGACAGAGGACCTGCTCTCTCAGGGGAAGGACACATTGGCATCCCAGATCAGACCTCTGGAAACACCATGTCTGGTCTCTAGACGGGACGAGAAGATCCTGAGTTGGCTACTCCCCCTCTATGGCGGAGACCATCACCCAGGCTAGGGCCCCATCTACTGGGTGGTTACACGCCTCTAGACGGCGCCGCTTCTGTCCTGGTGTCTCTCTCAACGAGAAAGACCCACTGAGGTGCTCGATCAGGATTGTGTTGTCCTTCTTACGAGACTGGAGACTAACATCTCCCCTCCACACTGAGTGTGTATGTAGTCGCTGTTGCCACTCATCACGACTCAGTTGATGGAAAGTTTCTAGGATGACACGACCTGGTCACCAGGTTCCTAAGGGGTGCGAGAGGGCGGCTCCCGCCTCATCTCCGCTCCATACCCTCTTGGGACCCTAAGGGGTCCTCGGGGGGCCTCTGGGCCCCCCAAGAGCCCCTCGGAGGTTCCGATCTTCCTCAACCGAGTAAGACGGCCCTCCTGATGGCGCTCGCTTCCTTCAAGAGGGTAGGGCACCTCCGAGCATCCTCCGTGTCCCCGGATTGCCTTGAATTCGGCCCTGGTAGCTCTCACGTTATCTTGAGACCCAGGCCCGGATGCGTGCCCAAAAAGTTCCCACTACTCCCTTACGGGGCGAAGTGGTGAACTTGCAGGCGCTCCCCATTGGGGAGGAAGACCCAACCCCTTCCGTGTTGTGTCCTGGACCGCACGCAGGGCCTCAGTAGCTCTGACCAGCTCCTTGTCTGTATTGGAGGACAGCAGAGGGGAAGGCTGTCTCCAAGCAGAGGTTGGCGCACTGAGTCGTGGATGCCGTTACGACGACATTCCAATCTCAGAATCTCCCATGCCCACTGAGGGGTGTATAACAACACATCCTTCACTAAAACACTTTCTAAGACTCTCACTAGGTATATCTAAAAAAAGTAGGCGCTCCTGTCCCACAGTTGGTGCATAAATATTTATAAAGAAAACAAGCATTTCTTGAACTTTAGCTTTAACCACCAACAATCGACCCTTCACTGGTTCCTCTATACTTATAATATCCGCCCTTATTTTTGAAGAAAAAAAGATGCCCACACCTCTACTTAAATTTGTACCATGACTGAGTATTTTATGTCCTTTCCACCACAAATTCCATTCAACTTCATTCATCAAGTCACTATGAGTTTCTTGGAGAAAGACTATATCAAGCTTTTTTTGCTGAATTATTTCATAGACTTTAGCACGCTTTACACTATCCCTCCCACCATTAATATTTAAAGAGCCTATCCTCAAAGCTTCCATAGACAAGATTAAGATGTGAAGTAAAGAACAAAGCATGATAGAAAAGCAAAGAAAAGACACCGTGTAAATACATGGTTTACAATTTTTTTGATTTACTCTTTTTCTTACTCATTGCTTTACTTTTTCTGATAGTGGTTTTCTTAGTCATTGCTTTACTTTTTCTGATAGCGGTAAGAAGCTTCTTCAAACGAAAACGCTTCTTCTCACAAAGTTCAGCAACTCCAACAGTCTTCTGATAAAAAATAACAGAGTGAGCAAACTTATCTACATTAGTGAAGAAATCATTTATGTTGATTTGTTTACCATACGTTTCATCCAAAAAATCGTTAATTTCTTCCAGACTATACAACGAATCTTTATTGAAACCTCCCGAAAATATTGTCTGAGAAGCATTAAATACACTTCCTTTTGAACTATCATCATTTTCACACATAGAAACTTGTGACTCAGTATCATCAGACTGATCCTCCTCCATTTCCTCATTATTCAAGACACTTGAAAACGATTCAATTCCATCACTTGCACTCTCCCCCGTTTTAATACCACTGGTACTAGCTACTTCTTTGTTAACATCAGAAACTAGGTCAGTTATGCTAATCCCCGGGGCTACAAAAGCTACAACATCTTCATTTCCAGTGTCAACAGCCGGTAACACAGCATCTGAATTAACATCACTCACCTCAACAAGTGGAACAACCTCATCTCGGGCCGCATCAACGCTATTGTTTTCACCCTCGTCCTCTGATACTGCCGCATTTTCTGCTCCTGTTTTCTTATGTGGACACATAAGACGTTTGTGCCTGATGTCTCCACACTCGAAACATCTTATGCTGCCAGTAGTCGCATACACCATATATAATCTTCCCTCGTGTTTCACACGAAAATTAATATCCAGTGTATTTTCGGGCGATTCCAGCACCATGTAAACGTACCGTCTAAAAGACGCAACGTGTTTCAGCACCGGATGTTTACATCCAAGCGCAACAGTTTTAAAGGGACTAACAACTTTTCCAAAACGCGCTAACTCACTTTGCAAAACGTCATTGGATACGAAAGGCGGGATGTTTGAAATTGTTACCTTCGTTGTCGATGTATACATTGGAGAGAGTTGCACAAAAGCATCTTTGATAGTAAGACCATTTACTATCAAACGATTGACTAAATTTTGTTCCTTCAAAAAAACAACAACAGCCTGATTCATTCGTGACGCAGATACAATGTTCTCATGACCAATCTGATCGCCAACTGCAATTAACACATCCTCCACTGTAGCATTCTTCTCAGGAACACACCTGAAACCATTGCGGAGTGATAATGATGGCGTCTCATCAAGAGACGCCATCCTGCCACAAATTACCAATTTATTTACTATTTGTTGTCTAAACCATGTATTTTCTGGAAAGAAAAGAAAAAAAAAATAGGAAAAATAAAACCCGTAAGTTCTCACCACTCACACAGCAGCTCTCACCACCACCACCACTCTCACCAACTCCCAGCATGCAACAGAGAGAGAGAGAGAGAGAGACTTGACTTTACACACACTTTATTATACCATCTATTAGCCATTGTATTGTCCTACATATGACAAAACAATCTATTCAGGAGACATGAACAAGGGAAGAAGGGAGAGAAAAGAAAAGAAAAAATGCATAAATAATTGAATTAAAAAGTACAATATATATATATACTGTATATATATTTATATATATATACATATATACTGAAATGAAAAAAAATAATAATAAGACAGTTTGAACATCATCAATGAAACAATATCTCTCCATCTTCACAAAGTGACAATATAGCACCATTTACACACCATTTGAATTCAAATTCAAGCAAGTTATCAGTCATTTGAAAAAATCTGTGCTCCACCCTTATCCTAGATTCCACCAAAGCAGTAAATAGTTGGAGAACATCAACATTTCGCCCTTCAGCAGCTAGCCTGCCAGACTTCCATATGGCTAGTTTGGCTTGCCCAGTAATGAAGTTAGCCACAGTACACTGTCGTATGTGTGCTCGTGAGTACTTGCAGCCAAAACAAAAGTACCTTATTAAAAACAAAACCCAAATTACCGATTAATCTTTCTAGAAAAGTAAATAGCGACACCAGTCTAAAACACTCTGTGAAAACATGGAAAACAGATTCCAATGCAGGACAGAAGGAGCAACCTGATAAAACATCCGCATTAAACTTGGAGACGTGAGTGTTGGTGGGCAATGCACAATGCATTATCCTCCACTGTAAATCTCCTGACCGTTTAGGAAGAGGACCCTTATAGAAAATCCTCCAAGAAGGAGAGATATCCGAGGAAACATTTAAAAATTCTCTCCATTTTGTGTCACATCTGTTTTGGATAACATCAAAATAATCATATTTAATACAAATCTGATAGAGGTCTCTTTTACCAGCAACCTGAAAATCAACTTCTAGTGGCCTAGCAAATGTCAGCAGTTTCCCGTCACGATCATCTTCTGTAAAAATCCTTGGAGAAACAATAAGTTTTGGGAAGGAAACCCTGGAAGGACCCCCAGACAGAAAACTGCTTACAAACAAGCGAGTGTTGAAGGAAAAGCCGCTTTCAAAACGCCTACAAACCGCTCAATGGTCCTGACGGACCTAAAACCTGTTTGATTACAAATGTCCACCATTGACCTCCATGTTTTAGATGAAATGTCAATTAAATCAGAAACTTTAGTCAACCCTTCATCCATAAAAGATTTAACAATTGTCTTAGATGTGCAAGTATTACCACTTAAAAAAGAGTTAAAAAACAGTGGTTCATCAAGGCCGAAATGATGGTTTTCCTGACGAAGTAGCTTAAAAACAGACCAGGATTTTAGAACAGAAGCATAGACATTCATCAGATGAATAACGATCACCATAAAAGGACATTAAAAGCAGTTGTCTATCAAGACCGAACCCACCAAAAGTTCTGAGCAAAGTCAGACCGAAAGACACCCATGGTTTGAATTCCACTGGGTAAAGTAGTTTTTGAGCTGTCTTTAGCCTTCATGGCTTTCACCTTGGCTGCTAAATCAATCAGCCCCGACCACCTTCGGAAACCGGCAGATAAAGAATCGGAGATTATAATGATCTGTCCCAAGAAAAACTCTCAGCACTTTGAACCCCTCTAAACACCAGGAGCAGTGCTGAGGAAGTACAGGAGGGCCTCTACCTTCCCAGTCACCCAGCAAGAAAGAAGCACTCTTTTGCCAGTTTATCCGAGAGGAGGAGGCTTTCTGGTAGACCTCAAGAGAATCTCTCAAGTTCATAACATCCTCAGCTGATCTGATAATGACAGTAACATCATCAGCGTAGGCACTAAGTCTCACAGTCACTGAATTTGAGGTGAATAGGCACACCGTTGATACACCACCCAGCTTGTTTCTTAGCGCTACCAATAGTGGTTCAATAGCAACAGCATACAAAATACCTGAGAGACCACACCCTTGTCGTATGCCTCTGCTTACTTTAAATGGTCTCGTAAGGGAGTCATTAATTTTTAGTATGTTATAAATATCTGTGTACAGCAGTTTGACATAGGCAATAAAAGACGGACCAAAACCAAACGCTTTAAGACACTTAAAAAGGAAGTCATGATCAACCCGATCAAAAGCCTTCTCTTGGTCCAAGGAGACAAAACCAATGTCGAGCTTATGTACTCTGGCAAAATAGATCATGTCTCGAATCAAAAACAGATTATCAAATATACAGTAGTTCGTTCTGGGATGCAGTATGACTGGTCAGTATGAATCACAGAAGAAATATAAAGTTTAATCTTGTTGGTTAAAGCCTTAGAGAGTATTTTATAATCTGTTCCGAGTAATGAAACGGGGCGCCAACATCTGATATCTTCGAGATCGCCCTTCTTTGGTAATAGGGTGATCACAGCTCTCCGTAGGCTCACAGGTAGTGTACCTCTATTAATACTCTCCATGAATACAGAAAACAGATCCTTTCCAATGACTGGCCAAAAGCGAGTGTAAAATTCAGCATTTAGTCCATCCAAACCCGGAGCTTTCCCCAATGACAGTTCTTGAGCAGCTAAAGATACCTCATCAAAAGTCAACAGTTTATCAAGCTTAGATTTCTCCTCTTTTGAAAGCTGAGGTAAATCCTGAAGGAGGAGGTCAGTCATCTCCTTGTCACAAGGTTCAGCCCGATAAAGATCCTCATAAAAACGAAGTGCATGGGATATGATGCCATGTTCATCAGTAACTTTTCCCCCTTCCGGCAGTTTCAAACAGTTCAGGGTTTTCTTATCCACCGTCTTCCTCTCCAGGTTGAAAAAAAAGGATGTTGGGGCATCTATGTTATTAAAATTCAAAAATCTTGCACGAACAAGTGTCTCCTGGGCTCTATCCTCCAACAGATTCCGCAGCAGGAGCCTATTTCGTTCCAAGGCTTCTGCAGTATCTACATGGTCCCCTTCAAAGTTGAGTTGTAGGATTTCTTGTTCAATGGGTCATCTTTTCGTCAAGAATACTTTTGTTATATGCAGAATATCTCTGACAAAACAGTTTAATTTGGACTTTGCCAATGTCCCACCACTGACTCAGAGACTTATATTGCGTTTTTCTCTCTCTCCAGACCTCCCAGAAAAACGTGAAAGAGTGCACAAAGATGTGGTCTTGCAATAGCCTACAATTGAATTTCCAATAAGGATGTTTAAAGGTGCTCTGTGCAGTGGTGCTAACAGACAGAAAATGATGATCTGATAAATCCGTGGGGAAAATACTGCTGAAAGATCTCTAGCAGTTTTCTGCACATAAATTCTATCTACCCTTGCACCAGATATCATATTGGAGTTCATTCTCAGCCAGGTGTATTGTCTAACCTGGGGGAAAGATTCCCTCCAAACATCTACAAGATCATGGTATGTAATCAAAGCCCTAAGCACATCAGCTGATTGACTGTGGGGTTCAGCATGGTTCCTATCTAAAGTGTGATCCAAAGTGCAATTAAAATCCCCAGCAAGAACCATAGTCTTATCATGAGGAACATTACTTAATGCAGTCTTAAGCTCCTCAAAAAAAAATGCGTTCCCCGTGTTAGAGCATACACATTGATAAAGAAAAGTTGACCTTGAATTGTCGTATCGACTCCAGCAAGAAATCACAAAATTTATAGGTTGACCTTTAAACTCAGGTGCCATAAGTATCCCTACCACAAGTGTATTCTTGAAGAAACACTACACTAATGCTCTTTAGTATTACATAATCAAAAAGACTGGTCCGTTTAACAGCATCACGACACCCATTGATGTTAAAAGAGCCAAGTCTCAACGGTGCCATGACAAATAAAATAAAACAAACACTCAGTAATAGCAGTACACAGAAGTATGCCTGAAATGAACATACCGAATTCATTTTTTGCCATGTAAATTCAAAGAGCTTCTAACATTACTTAGCAGCTTCTTTAGACGGTACCGTTTGGGTTTATCAAGCTCATCATACGTGGTCTTTTTCATAGCCAAAGTACAGGACGCCAGAAAGAGTTTTAAATCGGGAAAATGTGACTGTATTTTGGGTTTGCGATGCCCCTTCGTAGCATCAAGAAATTTATTAATTTGCTGTACAGAGTAAAATATGATCTTACCTCCAGAAGCCAATTCCGAGCCATTTTCAGTGGTCTCAATATCCTCATATTCATTGTCCATATCTTCATTTTGTGACTCCATTAGCTCCTGAGATAAGTTATCCTCTTGGCCTTGCTTTAATAAGTCATCGGTGGATTCGATATCAGTTTTGTCAAGTTTACATTGTTTTCTATTAAGCGCCTCAGTCTCGGGCACCGGCTGCGAGAGTACTCGGCTAACATCTGGCGTGACAGCGGGGATATGACTCGGCCCAGTCGCCTCTTCAGCAGCCTTTAGGCCATCTTTAGAGGCAACCAGCCCCGGTCTCCCCTCGGGTGAGTCATCCGGCACACGGAAAGCGCCTCAGCCGGCTGGGGTTGTGAAGCCACAGCGGCCGCAGCGGCATCCTCGCCCGTCACTCGCTCACTGTTCTCCGCCTCAGCAGCTCGAGTCACATCAGACTCATCCGGCCTGTCCCGATTCGGGCATGTTTGCCTGATGTGTCCAAATGCACCACAGATAAAACATCTCATAGAGTCAGAGCTAATGAAAATGGTGTAATCCTTGCTATCAATGTTTAGTTTAACCGACAGATTTAGGGAATCGTTCTGAGGATTTAAGATCATGAAAGCCTGACGCCGGAAAGACATAACATGCTTAATTTGGGGATTTTTACATCCAAGCGGAATCATTTTTAAAGGACTCACTATTTTGCCGTACCTCTGGAGTATTTGCTCTAAACGTTCGTTTTTTACAAACGGGGGAACATTGGATAATACAACTTTTTTCGATGGGCTTGATAAAGGCAAAACGGGTAAAAAAGTATCTTTGATAATTAGTCCAGATTCAATTAAATCATCTACCATTTGACTTTGACTCAAGAATATTACAATGGCCTTATTCATACGGGAGGCCGATCTGATATGAGCGCCTCCGACCGCCGCACTCACGGCGATCAGACAATCCTCCACAGATACCGCGGCATCGGGCATACATTTGCAACCATGCCCGAGCGTCAGCCGCGAAAAATCTCTCACATCCGACCCCATTACCCCCACACGCTGACCGAAGTCAGTAATGTTTCGATTTATAACCCTACCTACACTAGCTGAAAAATCTTAATTCAAAAAGAAAAAAGAAAAGATAAGATTCACTTCAACAGCGAGATACTCTCACTCACACCAAACGGCTCCTTCCACTCGCTCCCAGCATGCACTCAGAGAGAGAGAGAGAGAGAGAGATCCTGGTAGACATGTCAGTGTGAGCCGGGGGATGGTTTCTCTGTAACTGAAGGCACTAAATAAAAATAGGAGGAATTTCACATTTTCCTTTTGATTTTAAAAGTGTGGACCTGAGTTCATGCCTCACAGAGAAGAGCTTCATCAAAACTGTAGTCGATATGATCTTCAAATTTCTGTTTTAATCCATTTATAATAAGTTGCAAAAGACAGATGCGTATGATTTTTTTCCTTCATGTGTTGTAGCCTTTTTGTGAGATTTTGTTGCAGGATTTCTAAAGGAAGCTGATAGGGTTAGGCCACCTCTCATTAACAAACAGACCAATCAGTTTTCAGAAAACTAAATGCAGGATATTTCCCTCTTAAATAACCAAATTGAGAAGAGAAGACGCGTCAGTGTTGAAATGAAATGAAACGTTGTATATCAGCACCAGCACCAGCACCAGCATCAGCATCAGCATCAGCATCAGCATCAGCAGAGGAGATGCCGCTCTGGACTGTTCTGATGCCCGAGTCTTTCCTCACACACACGTCAGCAGCATTAAAAAGACCCTTTCCTCATATGTGCTGATGCTGATGCTGATGCTGCTGGTGCTGGTGCTGGTGCTGATGCTGGTGCTGATGCTGGTGCTGATGCTGGTGCTGATGCTGCTGATGCTGATGCTGATGCTGCTGGTGCTGCTGGTGCTGATGCTGATGCTGATGCTACTGGTGCTACTGGTGCTGATGCTGGTGCTGGTGCTGATGCTGCTGGGACTGCAAAGGCTTCATTCGACTGTTTGAGAGCAGTTCTGCCTGCCGGCACCTGTTGAATCTGACCTGTGACCCCTGACAGCCCTCAGGAGCATTATTATTAGACACATGAAGAACACAAACATGAACAATATATTAATCAGTTCTGGCAGATCTCGTCTGATAAATCAGATCAGATCTCGTCTGATAAATATTTTCCTGGCTGGATTTCTCACTATTTACAGTTATAAATCCTGTTTAATTATGCGGTACATTGCAGGCCTTAATCTAAAGCGTTACAGGAAATTTCATTTGTTGAAAGTTGTTAGGTCTACTTTTGTTTTAATTTGTCACCGATATCCGACAACAGAGGAAGGTTTTAAGCAGGGAAAATTAAGTCTTAAAATAAACAAATTGACATCAAACCATTAACCACAAGCATGGCTCATTATGGCAAAACAATTCATAATACACTATAGTATAACTAGTTGATCGTATCATTTGGGAAGCAGGATAGACAGTCTTGTAGCCACTAAAAGGTTTAAACAAATAGAGCTCAATTAAATTGTTGTGTGAATGATGGGTTTCCATATATCACACTGAATGAACAATGGACATCTAAGAGATTATTTAGTGCTTCTGTCACTTCCATGTCATCGGTCACCGTTCATATATTGACGCCATCCCTTCTGATGATGGCTCTTCACAACAGGGGGTCTTGAAGTGTCACAAAAAACGATTCCTGTTGTTAGCTTTGATAAATCCTGTAAGAACATCCACTGAGTAATTGAGAATACAATTAAAGCCTCATTGAGATAGTTTACCAAGTCAGCACTCTGTTATTCATTCTACCCCATTTTATTCCAAACCTGTATGACACAAGACACCAAAAGATGTCCCAGTCATTTTTCACTTTCATTTTATCCTTATTACCATACATAACCTCCGCCCACAGGAATACACCAATAAAGGGGCGAGGTCTTCCTCAGAGAAGAGGAAGAGCCACTGGAGTAGTGTAAAGAGATTCAACATTTGACTGAGCTACGCACTAAACTACTGTCACTTTCATCACAGTCCTACAGCTGGTCAGGAGAATTCAGCTACACACATTCTGATAGCCAACGCTCAATAACAGCTTCATGACTTTAACATCGGCTGTGAAAGCTGTTCTGTGTAACACACTGATATTGTGTGTGTGCACATTCCTGTCTACAACACTTCTATGAAACGTCCTTTGAAGTCCTGCTTGCAGTCTCTTAGACAATCTTCTTGTTTTATTATCCTATTATACTCCATTATAAAAAGGCAAAATTATCGCTTCTGTTATTAGTGATAACCGGTCTGACGCCATTCGGTCTGGTGTCATTTCCCTCGCCATATTAAAGAAAACGCGATCTCTAACAAAGATTGACGTTTGCGTATGAACCAGCAGACCTCCGTTACACTTCGATCGATCCGCATGTTTTTAACTAATGAAGTGAAGTTGACGCCATTGTTACTTTTTTATTGTTAAAGGCAAAGCTTATGAATTCACGTCCACTGAGATAGGGACCGACCAATTACAACAGCTTGAGGAGCGTAATTCGGTAATATGGTATAAGTAGGGATGGGAACCGAGAACCGGTTCTTCTTTAGAACCGGTGCCCAGTGAATCGATTCCTTGGAACCGTTAGCGTACCTGCTTAACGATTCCGCTTATCGGTTCCGCTCGTTGCAAATGTGTCAACGCGCTGCGTTGTTTTGGTTATGCAGCAAACATGTCATCGAGGCAGAAGCGATCTAAAGTGTGGTTATATTTCACTAGAAAAGACGCCAATGCGGTCATTTGCAACAACTGTAAAAGTTTAATTTCGGCAAAGGGGGGAACTACAGCCAATATGCAGAAACATTTGGCCACACAGCACGCAATTCATGTGCAGGACTGTCGCGTGTTTGATACACTACTACTTAGCGACAGCAACAACAAGTGAGTCAAGCAGCAGCGGAGCTAACGAGACGTCATCTGCTATTAATGCCGAAGGTAACTTCTCTATTTAGTTAATGTGAGCGCCATTTCATTGTGTAAACTTTTACTATATGAATAATAATCTCCATTGTCATTGTCAATCAAATTTAGATGATGATAACCTTGACTGTTTAGTCTGTGTTTTAAGTTTTTATGGCACTTAAATGACAGTTTTATTTTATTTTTTTGTCTGGACCAATGATGAATGTGAAAAATTCTATAGGTCCCTGGACTTAACTTTGTAGCCTACTTTTAGGTTTGTTCTGAGGTTGCTACACACAATTTGTGTATACTCTATGTACGTGCTATGTTCTTATGAGATATCAAAGCGAGTTAATACAAACAAACAAATTTGTACTTATTCCCTCACCCAATGAGAATCGATAAGAGAATCGATAAGGAATCGGATCGATAAGCAATATCGATAATGGAATCAGAATCGTTAAATTCTTATCAATTCCCATCCCTAGGTATGAGTGGGACATCTTTACACACTCTAAGCGGGGAACAAATCACAACAGACCTGGTCAGCTTTACCAATTAGAGTGTTTCGGAAGGCGGGACTTTGAAGAAACCGGAAGAAATCCAGTCGTTTCGTGAGAAGAGAGACAGCGGTGGAAGAAAGACTTGAAATATGTTACATTTAAAGGGTTTTTTGAAACTAGAAACATGAACATCCATTGTTAAACCATAGTGTGAGAAAGCCATGGCATTGTTCGTATTAGACCTATTAGACCCTCTCTTGTGTTTCGTCAGTGTCCCCGCCCTCTCGTTTCCTTATTATGGATTGCGAATTAGTTCATCCCCTGCAGATGTTCCCTGTTGATTTTGCTCCCCATATTCTGCCCTGTTGTCTGCTGTCCTGTGCTGATTTGTTTTGTGCTTTGTGCTTTGATCCTTGTTTCATTGTAACTGTGTCTGATTCCCTGCCGTATGGATTACTTTACCCGTGCATGGATGTTTATTATTTTCACGTTGTGTCTTAGTTTGTTGTAAGTAGTTTATAGTATTCTGTCTCCTTGTTTTTTGCCCCCTCGCGGGAAGTCTTTGTTTTCTAAGTTTTTGTTTCGTTTTCCCATCGTGAGTGTTTTATTTGTTTATAATAAAAGTCTCTTTGTCTGCATTTCGCTTCCTGGAATTGGGTTCTCTCCACGCATTTCATGACATAACGAATCAGCCAACTGAACCCAGCAGGCAGCAAAGATGGACAGTACAAAGTCGTTCCTGCGATCTCGCCATGCCCACTTGCTATTTGCCCACTTGCTAGTATGGTACCCGGGAGTTCGTCAGAGCATTCTCGACGGTAGCGAGGGAGACCGTGTATGGTGTGGTAGAGTTTCGACAGCTGCCACTCCCGTCACCTCACGCCATCTGAGAAGAGGATGCTGGGACCCCTAGGGTTTGCGGATATGAATGAAGGAGGCATTTATATAGCACTTTATTTATTTAATAATTTATGTATTATATATTATTTATTAGAATGATCTTGCCTGTTCTATAAACACCATACACTGTGCTGTGTTTCAGTTTTTTTTATTTACTCCTGTAAAGCTGCTTTGGAACATTGCACATTGTGAAAAGCGCTATATAAATAAACTTGAATTGAATTGAATATTGCTGTACACCCAAAGCACTTTACGATCATAAGAGGGGGTCTCTCCTCACCCACCACCAGTGTGCAGCATCCACCTGGATGATGCGACGGCAGCCACAGTACAACGGCACCAGTGCGCTCACCACACACCAGCTATCGGTGGAGAGGAGAGACAGAGATAGAGCAAATTTAGAGGGTGGGGAATATTAGAAGGGGGGTCTCTCCTCCACACTAACCTCCTGCTTTGACAGCTCATGCCCTCTTGCATCTAGGCCATCTCGTGCATCTCCTTCTGCCCCCTGGTTATCTGATGTTCTCCGTGAGCATCGTGCCATGCTCAGGTCTGCTGAGAGAAAGTGGCACAAATCTAAAGAACCTACTGTCCTCTCTTTCTATCAGTCTCTCCTCTCTTCTTTCTCTGCTGATGTCTCCTCTGAGAAAACCCAGTACTACCATGCCAAAACCATCAACTCTCCTGAGCCCCGTACTCTCTTTAAAACCTTCTTTGCTCTTCTTTGCCAACCAGCCCCCTCACCTTCATCGGACTTAACAGCTGATTACTTTGCGTCTTTCTTTGTAAAGAAAACTCGCTCCCCTCTTTCTCTCTCCTATCCGAAGACAACGTTTCCAAGGTCATTTCTTCTAACCACCCATCTACCTGCCCGCTATATATCATCCCCACTCATCTCCTCCAGGCCGTCTCTCCATTGGTTGTTCCCACTCTGACCCACATTATCAACTCGTCTCTCACCACTGGTACATCTCTTCAAAGGGTACCGTATAACCCTTCTACTGATGCAACCCACTCTTAATCCTGCACTGTTAGGAAACTACGGACCCGTGTCCCTCCTCCCCTTCATTGGTAAAACTCTGGAACGCGTTGTATGTAACCAGCTCTGATCTTTTCTCACCCAGAACAACCTCTTGGATAGTAACCAGTTTGGTTTCAAGAGCTCTGAGCACTGAGACGGGAAAGAGCTGCCTCAAACTCATCTGTTCTTATCCTACTGGATCTATCTGCCGCCAATGACACTGTTAACCATCACATCCTCCTGTCGACCCTCAAGGCTATGGGTGTCTCTGGAATGATCCTACTATGGTTCTGGTCTTCCCTCTCTGATAGGTCATTTAGAGTATCCTGGAGAGGTGAGGTCTCTGAGTCCCAACATCTCAATACAGGGGTGCCTCTGGGCTCAGCGCTTGGGCCGTTGCTATTTTCTGTATACATGACATCCCTAGGCTCTGTAATTTGGAAATAATTAATATAATATCATTATATGATATGGAGCCTATGCTGTAGCTCAGTGGTAAGAGCATTGCATTAACAACGCAAGAAAGTGGGTTCGATCCCAGGGGATTGCACATACTTAGAAAAAAAATGTATAGGATAATGCAATGTAAGTCGCTTTGGATAAAATAGTCTGCCAAATGCGTAAATGTGAAGGGTTTAACAGGTTATTTCTATGTCAGTGGGGTATATAGCACCTTAACCATCCCAAAGAAACACTGAAGAACCATACAGGTGCTTTACAGGTTCTTTATATGCTAGCAGTGCTATAACACACCTCAATCATCCCAAAGAACCACTGAAGCACCATTTCATTTCTGTGTGTATGACTTGAAACTGCTGTCATGTGATGTCAGTTTAGCATTAAACACTAAGTATTGTAAATACTGTTTAACATGTGACAACAAGTAGTCTGTCTTAGCTCTCGGTTGGTGATGGAATTGCCTGAGATGGAGCGGGATGGTCAGTCAGTCCGCAGGCTCTCGCAGGAGGATGGCACGGGATGTTCAGATGGAGCTGGTGTAATCTCTAGTTAGGGATGGATATGTGATGTTCATCTGGGCCTGACCTACTCTCTCTCAGATTACCTCAGGATGGGCATCTCAAGGTGGGGTAGGAGGGCAGAAAGAGACTTATAAGCGTAGCTGCTGTTCATCAATTTTTATTTATTTTGCATAGTGTGCATCATGTGAAAGCTTGGCTGAAAAGATGTGTCTTTAGTCTAGATTTCAATTGGGCGAGTGTGTCTGACCCTCGAATAGTATCAGGAAGGCTATTCCAGAGATTTGGTGCTCCATAAGAAAGCTCGACCCCAGATTTTGCTATCCTAGGTACCATAATGATGTAAACCCACAGAATTGTGTTGATCAAGTGCAACAAATGAATATGAATGAAATAAATCAGTGTGTTAAACTGTATTAAATAAGGTGGGTAAGGGTACTGTAATTAGTTTTTAATTATTAAAGTAAAATGAATGAAGTAAAATGTAAGGTTTATAAAGGAAGGAAATATTTAAATTTATGTTGAAATCAATGTGAAAACAAACACATTAAACGTCACTTTGGCAGGAAATATTCAAATCTCTTCAAACCTAAAACGTGAAGTCTCACTGATTCCTGCAAGTCTTGTAACCATTATTTCCAATGTCTTCATTTCCCATGCAAATATTTTTGTGTGTAACACTCACTTGTTTTTGGTGGTCAAATTTTTTTAAGCAAATGGTGGTTCAATGTAAATGTTGTGTATTTAAACAGATGAGCGTTTCAGACACACGCCGCAGAAGACACTCCAGTGTTTCCCATATACATTATCTATACATTTAGGTGATGTCTTATTATGTAAGGCTTAATGTGTTAATCCTAGAGTGGTTTATAGAGATGGAGGTGATGAGTTTCAGTGAGATGATACAGGTGACCACAGATGAGTTTATCAGTCCATGAGAGTCCGTCATCAACCCTTTTGTTACCAAACAAACAGTCATGAAATCATCTCATGTCACTACACGACTTCTCTTGACAAGAAAATATCAGACAGAACAATAACTGTACAACAATAACGGCTTGCTGAGTGTGCCTATGGTCTATAGTAAGTTTAGCAAACACATTTAAACATCAACAAAACATCAAACGTTGGGTTTGCTACTGAATTTGTCTCGAGTAAAGAAATGTGCCAGTAATTACTTTTCTAATGGCTATAAACTACATCAACATTTGAATGAAATTATATCCAGTATCATTTATTTATGATATTATATCTCAACTACCACAAGAATTTAAAAAGGTTAAAACAGAACAACATCAACTGGAAAATAGACGTCTGTCATGATTCAGTCAACACAATATCTTCTGATTATTCAAAACACAGAAAGCTGAGCTTCTCCTCACAGTCTCTGGGTGTCCAGGTCCGTGTGATCTTGTCCAGAGCTGCACAGCGTTGGTTTTGGGCAGGACATTGAAGCTGTCCAGCTGAAGACCAGACGTTGAAGATAAGATCATCTCCACTGATCCAGAACCATCCACCTGCTAGAAAGCGCAGACCAATCCACACGTGTTGTGTTTGAGCTCCTGAGATTTTACTGAGAGCATCAGTCATGCTTCTGCTTGAGCTCAGAGATGCCAGATCATCATGATGATTTCTACAGTATTCTAGAGCTCCCTCCCAGCTCTCAGACTGCTGAACCATCACAATCTCAGAGACATTCATACAGAAGAAGGTGTGAAAAGAATATAGACAATAATCATCATACAGTTTCTTACTGTCTTTGTGTAACACAGCACAGAATAAACTTCCTGGTTTTCCAATGTCCCAGCTGATTTGTGTTGCAACTCCACCAGTCGTCCACGTCCACATCCAGGTTCCAGATTGTTTGTTGAGTCCAACCCAGGCATCAGAGGTTTGAGCGACTGCTTCTTTTAAAAACTGCTGTTCTTCAATCTCATCGGTGAAGGTGGACAGTTCATGATAGTTTGTTCTGCAGTATTTTCGTGCTTCAACCCATGTCTTCATCTCATTTATAAAGTAATGTTGTTTAATGGCACATGAGGCGAGTCCATAGAGCTGGAGGATGAGGAGCACAGTGAGTGTAGTCTTCATCTTTACCCAGTCAAGAGGTTTTGTGAGTCTGAAGATGAAGATAGAACTGTGACTCTCTCTTACTTCAACTGACACACAACCAATAACAAAAGAGTGTGATGAGTGACAGTGACACAGTCCAATCACAACACACATGTCAGGTGCATGCGACCAATCAATTACACTTGACAATAAAAGAGTTAGAAAGACAAATTTGAATCTGTGATGATTGTTTTTTGCATGTGTTCCTTAAATTGTAAAACACAGTAGATGTTCTTAAACATTCATATACGTCACATTCTTCTGCTTTAACCGACACAGATTCAGTTTGATCAAATAACTAGAGAAGTTTATTTCAGTTGTAAACTACATGTTTGTTGGAGCTTTTGGCTGAAATGAACAAATACACTCTGTTAAAAAGAGCGGTGTTCTGTCACACACACTTGACCTGTCTGAAATATATTTATATAATACAGTTTATATATTTTAATTAATTCTCATTAACAGTGACTATAATAAAAAGAAGTAAAAATATGATCGGTGACCGGGAGGGGACAAGCTCGTTTCACTTAGTTTTGTCGTTGCCACGAGATATTACCTCGTGGGAACGCGATATTATGTTGTGGAAACGAGATCAGCTTGGCGAGGGAACGACATCCTTATGTTGTGGCCACGCGATGTGAACTCTTTCCATCAAGATCCTATGGTGAGGGAACGACATCCTTTCTCGTGGCCACGACTTGAATGACTGCCTGGATTCAGATAGGAATATAACACTATCCATCCATCCATTTTCTACCGCTTGTCCGAACTACCTCGGGTCACGGGGAGCCTGCGCCTATCTCAGGAGTCATCGGGCATCAAGGCAGGATACACCCTGGATGGAGTGCCAACCCATCGCAGGGCACACACACTCACTCATTCACTCAGAATATAACACTATTCATTTTTAATTAAGATATAGCGTTGAACTAATTAAAAAAAACCACATTCGTTTCCTTTTAGTTCTTTTTATTTTGTTCTATGATAAATGAATAGGTTTAATTGCGATATGGCTGGGCTGCACGATTATGTCAAAAGCATATGTTTAACATTATTCCCATTATTATTGTAATTATTAATGATGATTCGTTTTTACATTTTATAATGATTTCAAGGCTCCAATTTTGCGCATAATGTAAATCGCCTTAATAATGCGAGAAGTTCCGGCACAAGTGTTGGCCTATTTGCTTCATCTCCGATCAAATAATGAAATAAACCTACCGACGCCAGCGAAATGATATCAACACGTGAAACAGTCTGTCTTTATTATAGAATTTAATTCCACAATCAGCGTATACCAGCCTTCTCTGTCTTTAACTTCAAACTGGCCCATATTGCTTTAGAAGTACTGCGCTTATGGAGTTCTCCGGATCTTGTCCGAAAAGCAAAGTCTGAAGTTATAAGCCTATTTCATACAGAGATCTCGAAAAATGAACATAGTGTGTCCCTGGTTTAGGTGGCTCAATAGCCACTTTCCTTATATTTAGTGCCAAAGATAGGCCCAAATAAGATTTATGGGTTATTATTTAGTATATATTGTTGCTTTTAAAATGTTAAATAAAATAAAATAAAAATATATTGATATATTTATTGGTAATTGCAGAACAACTAAGAGCAATAAGAACAGCGCTTTTCTCCTAAAATAATGATTAAGCCCAGCCATCTTATATACAAGATAAATATGAAGTGTCGAATGACAAAAATAAAAGCTAATGGTTGTTCAGTGCATTTTTACAGAGCCTTAATGCAATATATTATGAACGCAACGGAGTCTTAAGGAAGAAAAAAATAAAACCCTATTTTTGCAATTGCAATTTAAAATGTACAGCAGAGCATTGTACTGTAATACATACAACATTTTGAGTTCAAAAATGACTTAAATTATTTTTGTTCTTTATGGTTTGTGTGTGATAGATTCAAAGGCAGCAACAAATGAATGGATCATAAACGGCATATTGTAAAGAGTGTGTATACGTTCATGACTTTGTACGTTCATGTTTGTAAAATGCATTTACTTCATTAGTGGACCCCATGCACGGCAGCTGTACGGTTTTGCTTTTAAAGACAAGAGTTCGACTCCTCGGTCCGACCATATTCTTTGTTCCTTTTGAATTGTTTTATTGGGGTCATGTTTTTAAATGTTACAACACTACCCTGTTGCTGACAACTGATTAAATGACAAGAAACGTTTATTAACTAGCCTCAATACATGTAACAGCGGCCTGCTTACGGCAACCTTCAAAAAACGACTTCAAACCCATCTCTTCTGTGAATACCTGATAGACTAATGAAAATATGGAAGAAAAAAAAACTGTTCTCTCAACAGGTAGTGGTCTGGCTTTTGTTGAAACTAATAACTTTGTATTAGCACCTATTGTATTATTGATCCTGTATCGCTTGTTGCTCCCTCAACTCTCTGTGAGTCGCTTTGGATAAAAGCTTCTGCTAAATGTCTAAATGTAAATGGAATTGTAAAAGCAGTCAATTCAATTCAATTCAATTCAAGTTTATTTATATAGCTCATTTCACAATGTGCATTGTTCCAAAGCAGCTTTACAGGAGCAAATAAGAAAACACAGAGGTAAAACACAGCACAGTGCATAGTGTTTATAGAACGAGCAAGATCATTCTAATAGATAATATCTAATAAATTAATAAATAGATAAATAGATGCAGTCTCCCGGTGAGCAAGCCAACACTGCCCTGCTGTGGCGAGGAACCAAAACTCCCTTATTGATTGATGGAGAAAAAAACCTCGGGAGAAACCAGGCTCAGCCGGGAGGGCCAGATCCCCTCTGACGTGTCATAGCTGCTCTCAGTGACCCCGACTAAGTCACCGAGCAACATCCCCGAGGAAGAGGGAGAGCCCACCGCCCGCGACCCAGGCAATTGTGATGGAATCAATGATGGAGCGCATCTGATATCTGCAGCTTCAGGTGGCATATAGTTTTAAACGCTGACTCACCTTGTTTTGAGTGAACTTTTGTTATCTCTAACTGACTTGATGCTAATGATCTGAGTAGTATAAATTATATAATAGCCTAAATATAATTTAGCCAATGACCCTCATGAGAAAAACTAATAATTTGGTAATGAATATAAGAGTTAAGGGAGTTATTTATTATTCGTAAAAGTTCAAACAAAATCACTTACATAATGCAGCTATGCATAAGCCCCAAACTAAACCTGAGATAACACACACACACATTATTGGCTATAGTGAGAAATGGACTGACAGCTCCCTGACCAGGAAGTCCAGAGTGTTGTTGTAGGATGTTGTTTTCTGTATCGTTTTGTTATAGTGTTTGTGCTTAAATTACGTTCTTATGTTGTTAGTTATTAGCAGCGTTGCTAAACTCCACACCCCCCTCTCCCCTTCCCCAACATCAAGTTAATACAGCATAGCCATAAATATACTCACAAGTGCGTAACACACGAACCCACCATGTTTCCACGGTCTCTGAGTAAGGCTTAAACAATACGTCGTTCTGTTTTTAATAAAATTCTTGAATACTTCATTCTTAAGATATAGATTTGAGTTTGTACACACATTTGCTTCTATGGGTTCCCTTCTAGACACGAGCGCTGTGTGTTTGCATGTGCTTCATCGTGCAGCCCAGGGGGGCCCGTCGTAACAGCCTGCTCTGGGGCCCGTCATTACTATGTTACGCCACTGACTCACGTGTAACTTCATATGTGGAGTATGTTGAAGTACACGTCAAGATATCTTAATTCAATTCAATTTTATTCATATAGTGCTTTTCACAATGTGCATTGCTCCAAAGCAGCTTTACAGGAGAAAATAAGAGAAACAGAAAACACAGAAACATGTCAAACACAGCGCATGGTGTTTATTGAACAAGCAAGATCATTCTAATAAATAATATCTAATATTGTATATAAACATCTGTGTAAAGTTGATAAATATAATGACATCTGGAAAAGTGGAGAAACTGTTCTTTCGTATTGCAGATGAGCAAACAATGTCTTGAAGATGACTTTCAGATGTAAATCTATGTCTGCCAGATGCTATCATGCAGGGTATTTGTCACGATCCTAGTCTGTGTTCCCCTGTTATTTTGGACTTTTATGTTATTTCCTGCTGTGTGCCATGTTTGTAGTCATTTGTAGTTGTGTGTTAATTATTGTCAGGTGTTCCTTGTTTGCCCGCTTGTTATCCCAGTGTATTTAAACCCCAGTGTTTCCTTTGTTTGGTGCCTGTCTTTGTTTCATGCTCTGTGTTGCACTGCTGTCATTCTGTGGATTAACAGTCTGACAGTTTGTTTTGTCTTCTGGTTTTCATTCAAATATACTGCACTTGGAGCCGCTTCTCAGCCTGATGAGCCTTTCAGACACACGCCGCAGAAGACACTCTAGTGTTTCCCATCACTCATAGACATGACTCAGAAAACATATTGTAATAATAAAGAAGAAATAAAATAGATATTTAGTAACTGTAAACGTAATATTCATTCTGTCGTTTGCTTGCTAGGCAATTAATCCAGCAATTAGTTCTATTTATTCTATGAACCCACCAGATCGAGAAAGTGTTTTCCAGTTTTTCCTGTTGCATGTCAACCAGAACACCAGCACATGTGTCTCATCACATTGTCAAAGTAAATCTAAAGTGAGTTCAAGATTAAGCATTCCACCTCAACTGTGGTAGGCTATATGAGACCAGTTTCTTTATATTTACTGCGCTTATGCTTTTTTTGTTGTCCTTATGTTGTTCCAATTGCTTCCATTGTTTCCCTCTTCTGTAAGTCGCTTTGGATAAAAGCGTCTGCTAAATGATAAAATGTCAACACATGTTCCATATTTATGTTGTTGTTGTTGTTGGGTTTTTTGTTGCATTTTGTGGTCATATGTGCTATATATCCACCAGAGGACAAATCAAAGCTGTTCATATATTGTCACATGTGTCATTCATGTAGACTGTGTGTTCTACAATAGTTTTTATTGAACATATTAAACAGAAATGATACACACAACAGTAACAGAATGCAGTTTTGTATAGCAGGTTGAAAATCTATACATTTAGGTGATGTCTTATTATGTTTTGTGTGTTAATCCTAGAGAGGTTTATAGAGATGGAGGTGATGAGTTTCAGTGAGATGATACAGGTGACCACTTATGAGTTTATCAGTCCATGAGAGTCCGTCATCAAGCCTTTTGTTAACAAACAAACAGTCGTGAAATCATCTCATGTCACTACACGACTTCTCTTGACAAGAAAATATCAGACAGAACAATAACTGTACAACAATAACGGCTTGCTGAGTGTGCCTATGGTCTATAGTAAGTTTAGCAAACACATTTAAACATCAACAAAACATCAAACGTTGGATTTGCTACTGAATTTGTCTCGAGTAAAGAAATGTGCCAGTAATTACTTTTCTAATGGCTATAAACTACATCAACATTTGAATGAAATTATATCCAGTATCATTTATTTATGATATTATATCTCAACTACCACAAGAATTTAAAAAGGTTAAAACAGAACAACATCAACTGGAAAATAGACGTCTGTCATGATTCAGTCAACACAATATCTTCAGATTATTCAAAACACAGAAAGTTGAGCTTCTCCTCACAGTCTCTGGGTGTCCAGGTCTGTGTGATCAGGTCCAGAGCTGCACAGCGTTGGTTTTGGGCAGGACATTGAAGCTGTCCAGCTGAAGACCAGACGTTGAAGATAAGATCATCTCCACTGATCCAGAACCATCCACCTGCTAGAAAGCGCAGACCAATCCACACGTGTTGTGTTTGATCTCCTGAGATCTTACTGAGAGCATCAGTCATGCTTCTGTTTGAGCTCAGAGATGCCAGATCATCATGATGATGTCTTCAGTTTTCTAGAGCTCCCTCCCAGCTCTCAGACTGCTGAACCAACACAGTATTCACAGACACTGTCATACAGAAGAACGTGCGCATAATATCGCACATACCATCATGCAATTTCTTACTGTCTTTGTGTAAAAAAGCACAGTAAGAACTGTCTGGTTGTTTATCATCCCAGCTGATTTGTGTTGCAACTCCACCATTCGTCCACATCCAGGTTCCAGATTGTTTGTTGAGTCCAACCCAGGCATCAGAGGTTTGATCGACTGTGTCTTGTAAAAACTGCTGTTCTTCAATCTCATCGGTGAAGGTGGACAGATCATGATAGTTTGTTCTGCAGTATTGTTGTGCTTCATTCCATGTCTTCATCTGATTTATATGGTAATGTTGTTTAATGGCACATGAGGCGAGTCCATAGAGCTGGAGGATGAGGAGCACAGTGAGTGTAGTCTTCATCTTTACCCAGTCAAGAGGTTTTGTGAGTCTGAAGATGAAGATAGAACTGTTGACTCTCTCTTACTTCAACTGACACACAACCAATAACAAAAGAGTGTGATGAGTGACAGTGACACAGTCCAATCACAACACACATGTCAGGTGCATGCGACCAATCAATTACACTTGACAATAAAAGAGTTAGAAAGACAAATTTGAATCTGTGATGATTGTTTTGCATGTGTTCCTTAAATTGTAAAACACAGTAGATGTTCTTAAACATTCATATACGTCACATTCTTCTGCTTTAACCGACACAGATTCAGTTTGATCAAATAACTAGAGAAGTTTATTTCAGTTGTAAACTACATGTTTGTTGGAGCTTTTGGCTGAAATGAACAAATACACTCTGTTAAAAAGAGCGGTGTTCTGTCACACACACTTGACCTGTCTGAAATATATTTATATAATACACTTTATATATTTAAATTAATTCTCATTAACAGAGACTTTAATAACCCACCATTTCTTTCAGAATGGATCAGTGTGAAACATCGAAAACACAGACTTCCTCTTAGTGGCAAAAATCTTTAGAAGTTTGAAACTTAAAAAATAGCTTCAATAATATTTAGTTCAACAACACCGGGTTTCTTTAATAATTAACTTTCACTTTCACAATTTAAATTTAATCAGATATCAGAATATTTATCAGAATATATTTATATCAGAATATTTTTTCAATCAAATTGCGTGCACTTACTCTATATTTACACTTAAGGAGTCAACTTAACAACAAATGGTGAAAGATGCCCCCTAATGAACAGAGTAAAATTCTGAGATGTTAACTTTACACTTTTAAGCCCCACCCCTTAAGCAACCTTTAAGAAGAACAGTTAGAGAAGTTTTTGGTCGTCGCCATTTTCTCATTCCTCGTATCGAAAGGTTCGCTCTTTTAAGTGTTCTCTGTTCATTTGAAAGATTATGTGAATACATTTGCTAATATTACTGCACAGGAAGTAGTTTGATGACATTTGCGAAGTTTGGTTGGTTTAAACATCACGAGGCCCTTTACACATGACGTCACGCATCTTCCCTTCTGTCGAAGCAGTGTATCGTCACTTCCGCTAGCCCCTCAGAATGGAGTTTACCAAGTCCTTGCACAGCTGCCACAAATATGGCTAGATGATGTACAACATCTTGCAGACAAAGTTTCGCTTATGGCAAGATCATAGCTAGATAAGGGATACAAATACTTTGTTGAACAGTACCTGTTTGATTATGAAGGTGAGTGTTTTGTTTTCTTTTTGTGTTAGCGAAGGTGCTAGGATAAGTACTTGAATGTCACTGTTGTTTAGTTCCAGCACGACGGCAAAACAGAAGAACTTCTTCTTCTTCTTCTTGTTTGTTGCAAGACGTTAACTTAAATGTGAATACTTAGTAGATTTAACATTAGTTAATGATGTTGTGGATTTGATTGTTTTGTTGAGTTTCAGCATACTTTATAACATTAGATACAGAACCTAAGTCAAGAAAAAATCATATGGTTATAATAAATACAGCGGGGAAAATAAGTATTTGACACATCAGCATTTTTATCAGTAAGGGGATTTCTAAGTGGGCTATTGACACAAACTTTCCACCAGATGTAGCCATCAAGCCAAATATTGAATTCATACAAAGAAATCAGAACATTTAAGTATACAAGTTCAGTCATAATAAATAAAGGGAAATGACACAGGGAATAAGTATTGAACACACTTTATTTAATACTCTGTAGAAAAGCCTTTGTGTTGATTACAGCTTCTAGACGCCTCTTGTATGGAGAGACCAGTCGTCTGCATTGCTCAGGAGTGATTCTGGCCCATTCTTCCACACCAATGGTCTTTAAATCTTGAAGGTTCCTTGGGACTCTTTTATGAACTATGATCTTCAGTTCTCTCCATAGATTTTCTATGGGATTTAGGTCAGGTGATTGACTGGGCCATTCATTGTGTCCTTGGCCTTGTGTTTGGGATCATTGTCTTGCTGAAATGTCCACCCTCTTTTCATTTTTAGCTTTCTGGTAGATGGCAGCAGATTTTATCCAGAATGTCCCGGTACATTTCTCCATTCATCCTGCCTTCAATATGAAGTCTGCTGGTGCCCCTTGCTGAAACGCAGCCCCAAACCATGATGCTTCCACCCCAAAACTTAACTGATGGTATAGGGGTGGTGGGCAGTGCCATTTCTTCTCCAAACATGGTGTGTAGAAGTTTTTCCAAAAAGTTCAATTTTGCTTTCATCTGACCAATATAGTCTCCCAATAATCCACAGGCTTCGCCAAATGCTCTTTCGCAAACATTAACCGAGCCTCAACATGCTTTTTGTTCAGCATTGCATGGTGAGCGTACATGGATGCCATGGCGGTTCAGTGCATTGCTTATAGTTTTCTTTGAAACAACAGTACCTGCTGATGCAACCCACATGGAAAGAACCTATATAAACATACATGTTTTAATATAGGTTTTGATATATGTTTTTAATATATGTGACATATAAAATTGGCCGTTTTCCTATATTATATGTACATATATGCACACATATATGCACGTGCATATATGTACCTATATATATATATATGTACATATATGCATGCATATATGTGTGCATATATGCATGCATATGTCCACCTATATGTTTACCTATATGTCAGTAGAATTTTTAAAATCCATAGCTGCTAGACAACAAAAAAAAGCCCAAAATGTAGAAATTTAAATTTTGTATTTACTTACGAACAATCAAATAGTACAAGTACAAAAATAAGACAAAAAATTATCTTGATCTTCTCAGCTTCGTGAGCTTCGAATTGATAGACGTGCCTATCTGCCCTCGGGTGGCTGCTGGCCACTTCTTCAATGTAGCATCTAGAGAAGACAAAAATAACAAGACAGTATAATAATAATAATATAGTGCTTCATCAGGAACCCAAAGTGCTTACAGTACAGCCGCGATTGAAGGATAAAGGGCTGATCATAATAAAAAATGCGTCATGTAAACACGTCAATTGGAAGATTCTGAATGGATTCTGCTAAATCTGAAAGAAATTCTAATTGGAAACATCACCCCCCCTTTTTTTTAGCGGCATCGTTCTTTCATATGCACATGTCCGTCATGGGTACTGCATTGTTAACAGTCACACGGTCAATCATGTGCATCCAAAGCAGAGAAAATTAATGGATAAGAAAAATTTAGCCACTCCCGCGTTTTTTGGTTTGCTTAAAACAAGTGAGGTACAACTTCTGCAGTTGTTTTAGGGAAATTAAGACCGCTCTGCACCCAACAGTACCCAAAATACTTTACAATGGCCTCCCATTGACCCATTCACACACACATTCCACCAGCGAGCTGCCATGCTAGGTTTACTCGAAGATCAATAAGATATGCATTAAAATCAAGCAAATCAATTACCGGTATAGACAAAATAAGGCACAAACACAGGACAGAAGTGATTAAGGGTGAAGGAGGGGTGAATATGAGTATTTATTAAAACTTCAGACGACAACAATTAGTGCCATGAGGTTATTTGCAACACTATATGTTCTACAAAATAGAGGACACCTTATTTTAGAGATACACACCTTACAGAGCAATATCCCAGAAATGTGGCTTAAGAAGAGGAAAGGTAGGATTAAGAAGTGAGCAAGCGATGAATTAGTATTATAGGTCCCAAGCAGATACAGTAACAATAATGGGTGCCCTATTTTATGCAGTCTCCATTGATGCCTAATAAACATTGATACAAGTAGGCTATGGTTCAAGTGGTGAGCTTAAAAAGTAAAGTCTTAAAAGTTTTGTTTTCCCTTCTCAACGCATTATGCATTTACTCACCAATAATGGCTGCCTTTTTAATTTGGTCAAGGGCGACCAGCTGCTCCCCATCCCCTCTGGTTGCCTTCCCACCTTAAAGTAATATTTCAAAATTATTATGAAAGGGGGGTAAAATGAAGGTGGAGAAAGCAAGAGTTTTTTTATATAGACATCACGTTTTCTTGAGGTGCAAGGAAATACAAAAATGCCAAGTTTAAAAGCGATGGTATGCCCGCACACAAACATAATTTATTCCACAGAATATGACTGACTTGTTTTTTTTTCAAGGACAGAAGAGATTAGGAACATGTTGTGTTTTGTACCATTCAGGTTGCTTTTTAGCAAAGTCTCCAAGTCGAAGGTGCCCAGCAGCAGATTCCGCACCATGGCAGTAGCAGAGGTGGCAAGGCGGGCTGCTCTCCACGTGCCTGCCTGGCAAAACACCCCAGAGCCCTTTATAACGTCAATCTGAAAAATAATTTCACATCACAATATTAATTTATTGGCAACTTTTAGAAACTTTTTCATGTTTCATATTGATTCTTATGCTTAGCTTCCCAATAGGTTTTTATGTATAAATGCAGATTAATGATAAAGATATGAAACAAATTAATCATTGCCCTAAATGTTATTAAAGGAGAGAAGGAGGAGGACAGGGTGGTGGGAAAGGAGGAGGTTGGATGGAGAGTAGGGAAGGAGAAAAGACAGTGGGTGGAGAGGAGCGAAGGGGGGCAGGAGGAAAGGATGATTGTCACTTATAACACTAATTGGCTCCTACAAAGCACAGTTTTAGCACACCTATGTTTTCGCTGAGGTCTCAGCTGTTGCTTCAGTCTTGTTTGAGAAGAAAAACATAGTTAAACTCTTCAACAATTTTATGCATATGGGGCAAGTAAATTACATATGACCACTAACTATCCCAACATATAAATCCCTATAGCTCAGTTGGAGATTAAGTCAAATAAGAACAAAAAAATCTGAGGTATAAAAGGGTTACACACACCTGTGGTGTTTCTCGAAAGCGCTCCGTTACCATGGGACTCTCTTTAAAGGGCTCGGTCTCCTCTCTGGAGTCTTAGAGAAGAAAGAAACATAGTAAAACTCTACAACATTTTTATTCATCCAAGCAAGCCACTGTAGATTCTTATTTACAGGGGGGCTTGGAAAACATTAGACATGTCAATAAATTAAAGTTACATGCAAAAGTAATCAGCCGAACATCATAAAAATCCATATAGCTCTGTTTGAGTAACAAGTAAACTAAATAAATAAATAAAAACGCTCACCGGATGCATTTCTCCAAAAGTCGAGGAGGAATCTAGATCCTCCACAGGAGTCCTTCCAGTCTTGTTCATAGAAGAAAAATAGTTATTCTCTTCAATAAATTAAAGTGCAAATACATCAAATAATTAACACTATCAATCAGCCCAACATCACAAGTCTCTACAGCTCTGCTTGAGAAACAATTTAAAAAGCAATGAAAATCAGAGGAGGTTACCTTTTGAGCAATAATGGCAAGGTCACTTTTCATTTGAGGGATTTCTAGAAAGAGGTTTGTGGCAAGGGGGGCGTGGTTTAGTGACGTCTGTACCGGGGAGGAGAGACACGGGAAAAACGGTAAGCAAATAGGTCGATTGCAGATTAAGATCACCTGCGTCTCGTTACAGTGATTGGTGAGGAGACAGCTCAAAAGGCTCACAGTTTGGAGGAACGAGGAGAGAGAGACGATGGGAGACGCTGTGATAGCTCGAGGACATTGAGGATTCTTACGGAGACAACCGGAAAAGTCGTGTGGACTTACCTTCGAGAGAAAGATATAGTCATTGAAGTTTTGTTAAGCGCAGTGGCGCTACGTTTTTGATTTCACAATAAAAGTCTCTCGTCTCCCAGTAAAAGCCGACCCCGCGTCCTTCCTTCCATACTCTACATTGAACCTGTTTACATTGGTGCCGAAACCCGGGAAGTAAGGACCAGTGCCGCCGCCATGTCCCAGCCAGGATCGCCATTTGCTGACGTGATACAGTCCCTCGCCGGTCTTCACCGCGAACACCATCAAGCGCTGCTGGGACTTCGTGAAGACCAGGAACGGCGCTTCCAAACACTCGTCCAGGCCCAGCAGGAAGACCGCGAGATGTTCCGGGGCTGGCTGAACCAGGAAGCCACCAACAGGGGACTATCGGCCAGCTCACCAGCGGTAAGTCTGCCGCTGCATAAGATGGGGCTTCAGGATGACCCGGAGGCGTTCCTGGAACTTTTTGAGAGGTCTGCGGAGATTTCGGGCTGGCAACGGGATGTTTGGTCGGCCCGGCTGATTCCCTGCTGACGGGCGAGGCACAGTTAGCCGCCCAGCAGTTGCCAGTTCAGAATCTACTAATCTACGCAGACCTCAAGAAAGCCATCCTCCAGCGGGTCGGCCTGAGCCCCGAGCAACAGCGGCAGCGATTCCGGTCCTTGTACCTGGGGGAAGCTGGCCAACCATTCGCCCTGGCCCAGCAGCTCCGGGACGCCTGTCGCAAGTGGCTGATGGCCGACGGAGGCGACGTCGACAAGATCCTCGACCGAGTGACACTGGAGCAGTTCGTGGCGCGGCTTCCGCCGAAGACCGCCCAGTGGGTCCAGTGCTACCGGCCGGCGTCGCTGACGGAGGCCATCCAGTTGGCTGAGGACCAGATGGTGGCGTGCCCCGGGGTCGGCGTACCCCCGAACACCTCTCTCTCTCCCTTCTATTGTTTCTTCCTCTCTCTCTCCCCGACCTGTACCCCTTCCCAGGTCTCCGGCGTCCTTCAGTCCCAGGCCCGCTCCAAGGATCAGAGATGCAGCGGGAAATGGACGACAGCCTTTCCGGGGACCCGGCCGTTACCACCAGCCTGTGGCCTCTTCTCCACCACAAGCCTCTCCTCACCAATCCGTCGGCCTATTTCTTGCCACTAGGGCGGCGGAAAGGCCTGGGCCGACCTGTTGGCGGTGCGGGGAGCCGGGTCACACGATCGACCGCTGTCCAGTGATGGAGGTCTGGACGGTGATCCGGATCCCCGACGACCCACAGGTTGCCCTCGATCCAGCCGGCCTGTATCAAATACCTGTGAGTATTAAGGGGAATACATATCAGGCCTTGGTGGATTCAGGTTGTAACCAAACCTCCATCCACCAACGCCTGATTCGGTCCGTGGCAAAGGATAAGAGCCGCATGGTTAAGGTACGGTGTGTACACGGGGACGTGGTGAACTATCCTCTAGTGGTGATGCCCATACAATTTAGGGGTCAAAAACATAGAGTAGAGGTGGCGGTTAATCCTCATCTCAAACATCCGCTAATTTTGGGGACGAATTGGCCGATGTTTTCTGTATTATTGGGGAAATTATGTGCGGATGTTTCCTCGGGAAGTCAAGGGTGACGGAAGAGTGCGGTTGTACAGGCGGGGGAAGCTGAGCCGGAACCTCGGGCGACTGACCCAGGGGAACGGAGTGTGCTGTAGAGGCAACATCTCTCTCGGTGCGATGATTTTGCCCTGGAGCAGTCTCACGATGACTCGCTCAAAAATGTGTTTGACCAGGTTCGTACCATCGACGGACAGCGTCTCAACCCTGCACAACCGCTCGTCTATCCGTATTTTGCCATTTTAAAAGACAGGTTGTATCGAGTGACCCGAGACACTCAATCAAATGATACAACACAGTTGGTTGTCCCAAAGAGCCGCCGGGAAATGCTTTTTCAGACGGCTCACCGTAATCCAATGGCTGGTCACTTAGGACAAACAGCAACATTAAACCGCCTAATGGCCCGCTTCTTTTGGCCGGGCATTCATGAGAACGTGCGCAGATGGTGCGCGTCTTGTCCTGAATGTCAGCTGGTAAACCCACCGGCCACTCCTAAAGCACCATTGTGTCCTCTTCCGTTGGTTCAGGTCCCCTTCGAGAGAATTGGTATGGACCTGATCGGGCCATTAGAGCGGTCGGCACGAGGACATCGTTTCGCATTGGTCATAGTAGACTATGCGACACGATATCCCGAGGCAGTGGCTCTCCGCAACATTTCGGCTAAAAGTGTTGCGGACGCCCTGTTTCGTATTATCTCCCGTGTGGGAATCCCGAAAGAGGTTCTCACAGATCAAGGCACGGCGTTTATGTCACGGACCCTACTATACCGAACTATACGGGTTATTGGGCATTAAAGCAGTTCGCACCAGCGTCTACCACCCACAGACGGACGGGTTGGTCGAACGCTTTAATCGCACCTTGAAGACAATGATCCGGAAGTTCGTACACGAAGACGCCAAAAATTTGGGATCGGTGGCTAGAACCCCTGTTATTCGCGGTACGAGAGGTCCCCCAAGCCTCCACGGGGTTTTCCCCCTTCGAGTTACTCTATGGACGTCAGCCCCGTGGGGTGTTGGACGTCCTAAGGGAAGCTTGGGAGGACGGACCCTCGGATAGCAAAAACCAAATTCAGTATGTCCTGGACCTGAGAGCAAAACTCGATGCACTGGGGCGGCTCTCCATGGAGAATTTACTACAGGCCCAGGACAGGCAGAGCCGACAGTATAACAGGGGTACTAACTTGCGTAAATTTGCACCGAGAGATAAAGTGTTTGTATTGCTCCCCACCTCGAGTTCTAAGTTACTCGCAAAGTGGCAAGGGCCCTTTGAGGTCACACGGCGAATAAGCGATCTCAATTATGAGGTAGTGCGCGGTCGGATAGGAGCGGAGCACATCAGGTATATCACCTCAATCTCCTAAAAAAATGGAATGAGGTGAACCCGGTGATGTTGGCGACGGTAGTGAGTAGAGAGGATGATCTCGGACCAGAAGCGAGCTACCCAGTTCAATCCCTTGCTCTGGCTCCGGGGGGATCACCTCTCACCCTCCCAGCTCACCGAGGTTGCCAAATTGCAGGCAGATTTTGCGGATGTGTTCTCGCCCCTACCCGGTCGCACCAATCTCATCGAGCACCATATTGAGACCAAACCGGACGTGGTGATTCGCAGCCGGCCCTATAGGTTACCTGAACACAAGAAAAAGGTAGTTCAGGAAGAATTAAAGGCAATGCTCGAGATGGGGGTAATAGAAGAGTCCCATAGTGATTGGGCGAGCCCGAAAGTTTTGGTCCCTAAAACCGACGGCTCAGTCCGTTTCTGTGTGGATTATAGAAGGGTGAATGCTGTGTCGAAGTTCGATGCATATCCGATGCCACGGATTGACGAGTTGCTGGATCGACTTGGCTCGGCTCGTTTTTTTTCGACACTGGATTTAACTAAAGGATACTGGCAGATCCCCTTATCCCCTATCCAAAGAGAAAACCGCCTTCACCACGCCGTTTGGTTTACACCAATTTGTAACACTTCCATTCGGCTTATTCGGAGCCCCGGCCACCTTCCAGCGCCTCATGGACCGCCTGCTGCGACCACATGCTGGGTATGCGGCGGCATATCTGGACGATATCGTGATCTATAGCAACGACTGGGAGCGGCATATGCAGCATCTGAGGGCGGTCCTGGGTTCACTGAGAAGGGCCGGGCTGACGGCTAACCCGAAGAAGTGTGCAATTGGGCGTGTGGAGGTAAGGTATCTGGGCTTCCACTTGGGTCATGGTCAGGTGCGTCCCCAAATTAATAAGACTGCAGCAGTTGCAACCGCACCGAGACCCAAGACCAAAAAGGAGGTGAGGCAGTTCCTGGGGCTGGCGGGATACTATAGAAGGTTTGTACCTAATTATTCGGACCTCACCAGCCCGCTGACTGACCTCACTAGAAAGGAGGCACCGGATACCGTCCAGTGGACGGAGCCATGCCAGCAGGCTTTTACCAAGGTGAAGGCTGCTCTCTGTGGCGGACCGTTATTGCACTCCCCTGATTTTTCTCTTCCTTTCTCGTTGCAGACGGACGCGTCGGATCGGGCGTGGGGGCGGTTTTGTCCCAGGAGACGGGGGGTGAAGAGCGGCCGGTGCTGTACCTCAGTCGAAAGCTCTCTAGGAGAGAGACGAAGTACAGCACCATCGAAAAAGAGTGCCTAGCGATCAGGTGGGCCGTGCTCACCCTCCGCTATTATCTCCTGGGGCGCGAATTCACGCTCCATTCGGACCACGCTCCCCTCCAGTGGCTCCACCGCATGAAAGATACCAACGAATGAACTTGTATACTTAAATGTCTTGATTTCTTTGTATGAATTCAATATTTGGCTTGATGGCTACATCTGGTGAACATTTTGTGTCAATAGCCCACTTAGAAATCCCCTTACTGATAAAAATGCTGATGTGTCAAATACTTATTTCCCCCGCTGTATAACTAGGACTGCTAGATCAGGAGTTCCCAAACTTTTCATCTTGCGACCCCCAAAAGAACAGTGCCAGTGACTTGAGACCCCCAAAAGTCTACAAAAGTTACGTGCAAATGCGCACATGCACCTATTCTACCCAATCGCACATAATGAAATCACAAAAGTGCACAGTCTAACATATTATTATTTTATAATTATTTACTCAATACTTTAACTGTTGTTAAACACAAACTATGAACTAATACTACAGATGAACTCATCAAACTGATTTGAGTGCTGATGGATGTGCCTCTTTTCGTACATGGGGACAATGGGCCCCTCTTACTGCGCCGCTTCTTCGTCCTCCAGGAGCTGGGCTCCCTGCGTTATCTTTAGTCGATATTTATCAACGTTTCATTTCGACAAATAAGAACATCCTAAACTTAAAGCCTGTTATCTGCGTGCTCACGTGACTGTTTAACGTGGTCCTGTAAATGGACTTGCTGCACTTAACCTAATGCGGTTGCTAATGTCGTTAAGCTTAAGTTATACTCGTGCGTAGGACCTACACCGTAGCCTTTACACCATAGGTTACGTGTCCAACGCACGAGTATAACTTAAAGGCTGTCGGCTTTTTATTTGCCTGGTTTTATTTTTAACTTAACAAATGTTTTTATATTTTGTTACACTTATTGATTACAAACACTGGTTCTGACAATTAAAAAAAACATTTCTGCAAACAATCTCGCGACCTCGCCCTCGCGACCCTCATTTTGAGAACCCCTGTGCTACATGACCCCAAGTTTACTTCAAAGTGATGAACAGCAATAATTAAAGAAAGCACCTTCATCACAACAGTAGAGCAGGCCTACTTCATAGGGCATTATCTGGTGCACTTGATATCAACAGCACTCAGAAAACTCGGACTTCCCTCTTTTACTCCTGCCCCCATTGCCTGAGAACACCGGGTCCACCTTTAACAGCCAATCACAAGAGCGACGTGCGCACTTTATGTCAGTGTGTGGAGCATTTTAAAGGGTCAGAGAAAGACACAGCACAGAACTTATTTCAGACAGGAGCGGGCTGTCTGTCAGTAGCCCCGTCACTCACGACGTCCTTTGACATCACACAGTGGTCACGTGTACACACTACCCTGTTCTAAACAGCTTGTCAAAGTGTGCTTGGAGGAGAGACGTGAACTGAAATGGTTGTCAAATGCTTGGATGGATGTGTTTTTTTCGTAGCCCATAATAATCCAACAGTTTTTTGTCTATTCATAGTTTTAGCTTGTAATGTTGAATGACACTTTTACAGTAATAAAGTTTTTCACTGCATTATTCTTCAAGAAGAAAACCATATTCAGTTTTACATTTATATATTTCATTTTTTATTTGTAATTAAAATGATATATACATTTTTTTCCTTTTAATTTTTCTGTAATATATAGTCAGTACAATTTTGAGGGATCTGTACTTTACTTGAGTATCATTTTTGGGGAGTACTCATGACTTTACTCAAGTACATTTGAGAGGCAAATATTGTACTCTTTACTCCGCTACATTTCTATCCATAACCGTAAGTACCCGTATCTGTGAACAATTAAAAAAAAAACAATTGTACGGAAAGACATTGTAGCGCAGTCGCAGTTTATTGTTTATGTATTTTTGCGCGATTTTGGGATTTGCCACTAGCTATGCCAGGATTATCTTAAAAATGAAAAGAATCAAGGCTAAACAATCCTGCGACAAGGTAAAACATGTTTTTATATTTAATCTTGTTTGCTGAATCTGATCAATGGTTGGTTTATATTTTAGTCTCATAGTCGAGCAACATAGTCGTTGGTGGTGGTTATGACAACATCTGGCTGTGGGTTATTTTTTACTACTTTCTTTAAGTTTTGTGGTTATATATATGTGGTATCATTTGGTTTTGTTGTGTTTCGTTTTTGTATGGTCTGAGGAAATTTCGCCATACCCTAGGTTTTGATGAAACGCCACCACTGATTGATGAAAAAACAGAGAAACTCACATGTACACACAATTGTTAGCTGGATTTTATTTTCTAATATTAGACATTAATGTAAGATGAGCATTTGCTTTGATGTTCTTGAGTATGCTGTGTGTTTAACACGGTCAGGTTCAAATGTGGGTGCAAAAATCCATTAAAACTCTAGCAGAGGTTTGTCAGAGCGTTGCCATTGTGCTATTGCCTCGTTGGCAAGTGAGAACTGTTAAATAAAGCGACATGGTAAAAAGATGAAAATTACTTGATTTTACTTTAAATTCCTTTTACATTCTCCAAGGTATTAACATTAACATTTTTCATAACTCCATGTAGGACGTTTCTGTACATAAATGTAAGCACCGTGGCAGTAGTAATGCAATATTTAGAAAATGTAATCTTGTACTCTTGATACTCAAGTACTTTTAAAAACATGTACTTTAGTACTTTTACTTAAGTAGACATCTGACTGTAGTACTTTTACTTGTACTTGTGTAAACTTTTGCAAGGGGTATCTGTACTTTTACTCAAGTAATGAAGCTGTGTACTCTGTCCGCCTCTGGTATTGAAGGTATAAAAAAGAAGGAATATGATATGGGCCACAGGTTTGGATTGTAGTTCCAGAAACAAAAAAGTTTATGATCCAAGTATACCTTCGTACACTCATCTACACTGTAAAACTTTGCTGTAGTTTTTGCAGCTGGTTTGCCAATAACTTACTGTATATTTAATTACAACTTAATATACTTTCCAATTAGTACTGTTTTCAATTACTTTTTATATTTTATTAACAAAATTTAAGAGATTCAAAATGAGCAAGAAGAGACTGGCTTTAGGACAGCAACACTGCAAAAAATTACATTTTTTCTAAGCATTTTTCTCTTGTTCTCTTGTATTTAAAACTTCTTAAATTACAATACATGCAAATTACAGCAAAGTTTTACAGTGTAAATATTGTTCAATGCGACCCTATATGACACATGACTTAGTACAAAGCAAATGTATTGATCTATCGATAAGACACCTTAATCAATGTTTACATGTAAAGAGCATTATGCATAATAAAACAGTCGTGAAAAATTGTAAAGGAGATTGGATAATTATTTTCTGTATACAAAGAATTGACTGTATTTTACATTAAATAGTTTATGTATTCTTGACTGTTTTCTCTGGTTGATTACAGTTTTGCTTGATATTGATTCATTTCGTTGCGATCAAAGGCTGCATTTGTGTAACCGTTGATCGGCGGGGTATCACTACTGCCGTTGAAATTGTCCATTTTTATCACCCCTTCCTGGTCATCGTCCTGGACACCTGGATGTGTCTCCCATGCTTTGCCAAAGTCTGCCAAGTCCTAACAGAGGCAGAGAAAGGTTCAGACTGCATCTGCAATAGATGTGATCATTTTCTAAACAAAGCTTATGTTGTACCTCCTTGTCCTGACTGAGATCTGCATGTATGAAGTCTTTAGAACAGAAGCAGACGACATCCCTCACTGATCGGGTGAGCCCTGGCTTCAATTTCTTGGGGTCAGATGGCCCTGCAGACACCAGCAACACTTACCTCGGCATCATTACAATCTACAAATGCTTCGTCATGTCAGGATTATGTATCATACCATCAGCTTCGCCATTAAATGCGCGTATCACTACAAAATCTGTACGTACTGAGTTTGGTTATTAACTGCTATGGCAATGGTGTTCATGGGATATTCACTCTTCAGTGTTATAATGAATTTTTGGCTGTTTTTGGCTCTAGTTATTCATGGCTGAGATAAGTGCCCATCCACAAGTGGTGCAGCATATTATATAATCTGGATTTGGCATCCCGCATGCTTTTATGATAACGTACTAACGTTGCTGTTTCCATTGTGTTTGTAAAAGTTCTC
Organism: Triplophysa siluroides; assembly: GCA_006030095.1. Lineage (NCBI taxonomy): Eukaryota > Metazoa > Chordata > Actinopteri > Cypriniformes > Nemacheilidae > Triplophysa > Triplophysa siluroides. The sequence goes on along the minus strand of VCII01000030.1, from coordinate 1,143,315 downwards.
ATTTGACTTTTTTAGTTTGCTAAAAATGGTGTTCAATGTGAGTCGCTTTCTTAGCAGTTTTGATTTGTAAACCTTAAAGTTAATCGTTCTTATGTTTGTGTTTTGCTGTTTGTTTTCACGTCTTTTACTTTGAAGTCTGTATTGTTGTTGTGTCATTTCCTGTTGTAGTCATGTCCACAGTTTTTGTAGTTTTTTTTACTCTTACCCTTCATATTTTTACTCATTTACTGTTTCCTGCCATTTATTTGATCTTCCACCATCTATGACACAACGCCTACCTACCAAGGACAATTTTTTTAAAGCGTTTAATGTTTTCACTGTTATATGGACTGTTGTATGGACCCTGTCTTTGCCTTCATGTTTTAAGCAGTAAGCATTAAGTTATGTATGTCTTTGTACATATACGTTTCATTTACGATGCTGGCCTTTACAACCAATCAACAATACTAGTGGACCTATTTAATAAGCCATATGTAGCAATATTTGTGTTATTTTCAATTATTAGGGATAGGGCTATGCAAACAATTATACTCCTAAACAATTCCTAATATTTAGCTAAGCATTGTGTTATTCCTTGCTTGAAGGTAGCACCTGTGTTTCTGTATAGCCTTCTGAAAGATACCAAAACTGAAATGAATGGCTTTTTTAACAAGGTCTTTGTTTGTGTCATTTGAACCTTGACTGTTTATGCGGATAGAACAGTGCCAACTATCAGACATGACAAACTTGCAAACTGTTACTCATTTCACATTAAACTAAATTATGTTGTTGGTTTGAAGGGTTTACTAGCATTGTAGGCAGACTTAGATTTGAGCTTCAGCTCTGTGAGTAGTCATTTCTATGAGAGCAGCAGGCTTTATTTTCGGTGTCAGATTTACGGTCCATAACCTAATGTGTTTTGTTCCTGCCAGTAGAGAAGCTAATGAATGTCCTCTCTCACCCGTCAGAAGTGTGATCAGTAGCCCTGCTGCCACAGTGCCAATAAAACCCACAGCACTGAAGTACAGATAGGAAATGGAGTACCATGAGTCAGCCAGCCAGGGCCTGAGCACACAAGAGCATTCATTTGCATTACTGTATCGTAAAAGTGCATTGTAACAGATGAATTACACATTTGTAGTTATGTAATAATGCATTATCTACACTGTAGGCACACAATGTATAACTAGAAAACTCACATTATCATTGCACAGATGAAGTATAGCTTATATAGATTAGATAAACCAAATTTAAGAAGTTACAGAAAGCTGTGCACGGAGTATATAATAAAGTGTTTCTTTTTTAAACAAAACTTGCACATTGTACAGCACCTGTCAGGAGTGTGAGTGCTTATAGTGAGTAATGTTTGGTTGGATCCATCAGCTGTGATGCTAAAGTTACAGCCTGCAGTGTTAAGTTCAAGGGGATGTGTGTTGTTACTGGACGCTGGATAAATAAAGGATCCCACACCGACCCAGAATGAGAGAGAAATTCCTGTGATCAGACCCCCAATAGCCCCCTGCAGGGAGAGAGCACAAATTATGTAATATAAATGCAAAGGACACACTCTCTTTAAATGTCATGTTCTAAAAACTATACTTACAATACATTCTTATGTTGTGTGACATATATATATATATATATATATATATATTAATATTCTAAATATGAAGTTGCAACCATTGAATATGCTCCTGAATGTGAAAGTTCACCGAAAAATAAGCTTCTGTCATCATTTACTCTCGTCATTTCAAACCTGTATGACTTTCTTTCTTCTGCAGGACACAGAAGAAGATTTTTTGAAGAATGTTGTTAACTGGCCCCCATTCACTTGCACTGGTTATGTGTCTATACAAGAGAAGTAATGGGGTCCAGTGCTGTTCGGTTACCAACTCTCTTCAAAATATCCTCTTTTGTGTTCTGCAGAAGAAAGAAAGTCCTAAAGGTTTGAATTGACAAGAGTAAATGATGACAGAATTTTCATTTTTGGGTGAACTGTCACTTTAAGAAAAATCCATTAGCCTAAATATAAAAAATAGTCATTAAAATCCTTTATATACAAATGCAGCATCCTTTTATTAAAGTGACAGTTCACCCAAAAAATTTAATTCTGCCATGAATTACTCGATCTCAAGTTGTTCCAAATAATGTAAAACTTTCTTTGTTTTGTTAAACACAAAGATTTTGGAAGAATGTTAGTTGACTGCCAGACTGCCAAACCATTGACTGCCAGAAAGTATTATTATTGCTTTTTTTCGTTATGTTTGTCCTTTTTTTTGTGATGAAATGCTTTTAAAATACTTTGATGTTTTTGTAAAGGATTTTCAAAAAACACTTTTGACATTTACCAGATATTGTTACATTTGAAAACATAATACTGTCACAGTTATGTTATGTTCTGTTAGGTTTTTTACTCCCCTGGTTTGTTTCTTTATTAGTTAATTAGTTTTCACTTGTATCTCATTGTTAATTAGTCCCACACCTGATTCTGTTTTCCCTGAGTGTCTTCCTTTTGTATTTAAGCCCTGTGTGTTCCTTAGTTCTTTGTCGGTTATTGTTTATGTCAATGTGTGTTATCTCCCGCGTGTTTCCCTGGTTTTCATTAAAGTTATGTTTTTGGTTTATATTTCTAGTTTTTGATTTAGTTTACAGTCCGGCCGTGACAAATACATAACATATGAACATGTTTTTATATTATTATATACACATCCATAAACTGCAGTGTCAACTTATTAAGAAACTTTAGCAATTGTGTTTACTTTAAGCAAGGAAATTCTTCAAAGATGTTTACAAATGCTAATGTAATTGGTAAGCTAAAGATGATATTAACTTTTAACATATAACAATAACAACAATAATAATAATAATAACAACATTATTATTATTATTATTATTGTTGTTGTTATAATAAATGCTTTCTGAGAGTTTGACGCATGTAAAGTATAGCAGAACTAAAATCAATATTTGCGACAGTACTGTCATATTTAAAAAGTGTAACTGAACCTTTAAGTTGGTGACAGGAAACAGGATTCCTAAAGAAAACAAGCCCAGCATTGGGCCCCCGCATATGCCGTGGATACTGAGGGCCGCCTGAGGAACAGAAAGGAGAAAAACACTCATTCACAGGAAGCAGTGAAGGATATGATAATCCCACACAGATGAGCTTCATACCTGCACAATTCCACCCATATATGATGCAGCCACAGCCATAGTAGTGCAGACCACACCAAACACCACACCTACATTCAGTAAAAACATCTTACATTCTTAGATTCCAACTATTCTGTGGCATCCTCCTGTGTCATCTGTGCTACAAAGATGAATCACTGGCTGAAAAGGATGCATTTTCTGACTTGGACAATACACTCACTAAAAGCAACACAGAAAACCATAGCAACATCCTGGCAGCCGCACTCAACACCCGAGCATTGGGCAGCACTTTTTGTTTTGGAAAGCACTACTCTAGTCGTATTTAAATAAGTACATGAAGCCATTTCTGGTCCTGTTTTTTTTTAAGAATAGGCCTGTTAAACACTCAACTCTAATTCATTAAAGGAGAAATTGTGTTATTAAAGATCTTTGCTGTTCCAGGTGCAGAAGTTGTGTTTACATAAAGGCTTGGCTGCTATGGTTCACTCCACCATCTGTTTGACCTGTGTCTACATTTTACATTTTACATTTAGGCATTTGGCAGACGCTTTTATCCAAAGCGACTTACAGTGCACTTATTACAGGGACAATCCCCCTGGAGCAACGTGGAGTAAAGTGTCTTGCTCAAGGATACACTGGTGGTGGCTGCTGGGATCGAACCAGCAACCTTTTGATTTACCAGTTCAGTGGTTTAACCCACTAGACGACCATCTAACAGTCTAACTGTTAGAAGAGTCGTCATAAAACAATATTTACTGAAACCTTTCATGCATAAAAGAAAAATGAAAGCCCCATCCGTTTTGTATTAAATACGTTTTGTATTAAATACTGCCATTGTAAAGAATGAACACATTTTACAGAACTGTTTTGTGTTTACTGTGACCCTGTATTCATAGCGATGTATTGAATTTATCATTCAGGAAAATGAATAGCTTACTAAAAAAAAGATACACTTCTCATATATCTACTTTATAAACGCCCTGAAGGAGTGTGGTGGATGTATTTACAGAGCGCTTTGCTGATCCAGTTGGCTGCTCGGTTGGATAAACCTGTAAAGCACTGGCTCACAAAATCCTCGTACATTACAGTCGCCAAAGCGTTGATACTGGCAGCGACTGTGCTGAAAGAGAAACAGATCATTGATGATATTCAGGTCTCCTTATAAGGAATTATAGTTCACCCAAAAATAAAATGGCCACACGCAGGCTCCACAAATCTAAAGTTTGGAATCTCATTGGTCCGGTAAAGCGTTCTTAATGAGTTCTGCATGAAATTAGGATCCAAACCATATATTTGTAAACGTTGTTTTTTATTTTACAACAAATGGTCTGTATTATCATATATATTGTACAATTTGGGTCAAGAATGTGTAAATTATTTGCAAGTATTAAAAAAAGACTCAAATTTACCTTAGAGTTCCACTAAATGCACATGCAACAAATAACCCTGGCAGCCCTGGAAATCCCCCAAGAATCTCCATCACAAAATACGGCATGACCTGGAGAGCAAAAGACACATCGGGCCTGATTTTGATACTTTTTAAAGATGATGTCAGCATGTGTGAAACTTTCACCTACAATGTTACAACGGCGTACAGCCGCGGAAAAATTTTAGAGACCATATACAAATGTTCATTTAATCAGCATTTCTAGATGTGTTGTGGCCATTCCACTCCAGTGTCTGTTGTATTTCAATGAAATCAAACCTCAGGAGTGACATAAAATCATCCAAAACCAATGGGAAAGACTGACAGAATGAAAGACACATTAAAATAATATAATAAATAAAGTGAAGGTTATTGGGTTTTTTACTTTTCCCAAATATACAGTATATGACGTTGTATTGCTTACAACTGAACATGAACTTGTTCTTTGCAGTATTTGCGGTCTGGAGATATACTGAGAATCTTTTCTATTGTTTTCACCTGTTTCTCCAGTTTTTTATTTTCTGCAGATAAAAAATGGAAGCCATTTTTTTATTTGAAATTTGGTATAAAATATTGTTGGTACTTACATAATGAAACAAAAATGAACCTTTTACCTTAACACATAAATAGTAAATTCAGAAAAACTGATTTAACACTGTTTTGGTTGGATAAATCAAACAATTTATCGTCAGGAAATAAGGTTTTATCTAAATTAGGGTCCTGGCAATACATTATCATCCAACCCAATGTACTGTATAAGTTGACTGAGGTACATTTACTGATTCATGTTTAAATGTGTTTTATTTTGCAAATATATTATGCAAAGTAATTACTTGAGCACTAGTTAAAGCCCAAATTATGCAAAATAATTTGAATCATCAGCTTCAAAAATCCCATCTGCGCCTCGATTGCAAGGGATTGCTACAGTGTGAAGTTGCTCATAAATTAATGGATGGGCATGTATGTTTTGGTCAAACACTGTTAAAACTACTGGGTTGGACGAACCCAACTGTTTTAAATTCACCTATGCTGGATTGTTTCAGATTGAAACGCACGGGTGTTTTAATCCATTGTTGGGTCAAATATAAACCATTTACGGGTTTGTCCATTTTTAACCCAACCCTTTAAGAAAGTAGATCACCTGGTCTGGTGCAGAGACATAACCCGCACTCCATGGGTCACAGTCGGAGTAGAAGGCATACATGATGAGTCCAGACACCACAGCACAGAACAGAATAATCCACAGACCCAGAAGATTCAGATAGAGTGCCCTGAGATTCAGCCAAAACAGAAAGATGCTTCATAAAATCACCGGAAAACTTTGTTATGGTATTAATGGTAGTTGGGGCCTGTTTTATGAGAATTCCTGATTCACAATGGGGGACTGCAACACATGCAGTTTCGCATAAACACAGTCATGTCCGCTCACCAGCGTGCGTGGCTCTCTGTCTTGCAGGAAATGCATCTTTGAATGGTAGATTGGTTTACCCCATAGACGCCCAGCCAGGTAAAGGTCCCTCCTACAGAAAGTGTCCAAAAAGTGTGACGCCTTAGTGGATCGACATCAAAGCTGGAATCAATCGAAGAAAATGATGAATCTCAACAAAAAAAAAACATAACACTTGCATTAAAAAAATATACACATCAGTGATGTGTAAAAATGACCTTTAAATGACACGTGCTGAAACAAGATACTGTACATACTCGAACACTTGCAGTCTGCCTCCAGCGTGAGACGTTCTCCAAACAGACTCGATCCCCCCCGCTCTGATCGAACCCTGGATCAGCACCGTGAGGAAGCCCACCACCATCACCACCATCTGGAAGGCATCCGTCCAGACTACAGCCTTCAACCCCCCCTGAACAACACGCACACACTCTGTTACACTGAATTCATTCACGTCAGAAAATGAAACGTTTATCATCTGCTAAAAGTTATTCATACGCCAAACAGATTGTTCCAGTTACCTCTGTTTAATAACATTTAAACATTTCTGTCATAATAGGATCAGTGTTTATATAGTCAAATGCATTTCTTTTAGTTTCGCAGAGTTTGTGTTTCTTCACAAGCGTTTGTATCTGTGAACAGAAGTCTCAGGTTGAGTAAAATCTCCTCCCACTGAAACCTTCATCATATGTATTATGTTAAAGACAAGAGAGCTTTTTTAAAGCAGTGCAAATCTGATTTATTCACTTACCAATGTGCAGTAAAACGTGCAGACAATCCCAGTGGCGAATATTGAACCCCAAAGATCAAAACCTGTCACTGAGATAAAACATATACAGCATGTGGATGTAAACAAGTAAGGGGATGTACAGCCACGCAGCACGATTTTTGTAGGGGTTGCGTACGATCACCCTGTATGAGTTTATTTTGTGATGATGACTAACTGACTGTACTTTTGTCACAGTTTACCGAAAGAAAAAATATGTGAAACACTGGAAGAAGGAATAAACATAATCCATGGAAAAATACATGGCTCTTAAGGCCCTGGGGCACCAACTTCTGATGGGAGGCCTGCCGCATCTATATCAACCAATACGTCATTTGCATAACAGCTATTTGCAATGCTTCATGGGATTCTCTTTCCCATTCAATGCTTAGCTACAGTCTTAAAGGGACAGGTCACCAAAAAATAAAAATTCTGTCATCGTTACCCTCAGTTTGTTCCAAACCTGTGTACATTTCTTTGTTCTGCTAAAAAACGTCAGTAACCACACAGACATCATCCCCCATTGACTCCCATAGTATTTATTTTTCCTACTATTGCAGTAAACGGGGGATGAGATTTGTTTGGTTACTCACATTCTTCCAAATATCTTTGATATTCGAGTAAATGATGACAGAATTTTAATACTTTTCTCTTTAAGGGTTTTTTACAATAGTGAATGGTTTAGTTAATGGCCTTTGCACTTCTTTTTCTGCCTATAAAAAATAATGAGAAAACATTCCTGACCCATGAAAACGAAAAAGTCAGTTGGCACTATTGTATTCTGTTCTGCGTGAACTGCTTCTACAATTTTATCTGACCTTTCCAATCCCTCCACAACATTACATTGGATCCAAAAGTTTTAGCTCACAGTCAAGTCTTGACACATTAGAATTTTAAAATTGTTTCATTTAAACAGAGGGACCAAAAACGATTCTTCTTCTTGTCCAACACCTGAAAACTCAAATATTTGAGAGTTGTCGACCTAGACAGCTAATATACGTTTGCTAACAGTGCACAGGCTTTCTCAAATTGCAGGTTATTCTAGAATGTAAATTAGATAGAAACTTTATTTTCATTCGGCAGAGTACAAAGCCAATAAAAACGCATGCTGTACACTGTAAAACTGTAATATTTCAGCAGCTGGGGTGCCAGAAAAAATATACATAATAAGATGAAATGTTTTTCACGTTAATTTCATACTTAAAATTGAACATTTGTTAACGCATTTCAAAAGCATGTGAACATTCTGTAAAATAAAAACGTAAAATTACAGCTTTTATTGTGTACATAATGTTTTGCAACAGGTTGCCAGTGACTTACTGTAGATTTAATTTACAAATTAAGTTTTTAACATGAACTTACCTAGTTCTTATTTGTTTCATTAAAAAAGACTAAATATCTTAGGTCACTTTTCTTGTTATGTAAATGTATTGTAATTTAAGAAGTTTTAAATATTTTTACTAGAAAACAAGACAAAATGCTTAGAAACAAATGTCATTTTTTGCAGTATTCCCGTGCTAATGCCAGTAATAAGACCGGTCTCTTCTAGCTCAACTTTAAAGTAATTTAGATAAAAGAAAAGTCTCAAATTGAAAACAGTACTAATCGGAAAGTTAAGTAGTAATTAAATTAAGGAAGTTACTGGCAAACCTGCTGCAAAACTACAGCAAAGTTTTACTGTGTACAAATCTTAGATATCTTGAAATAGATCCTTAGTGTGATTGTACTGTAGCTTAATAAGTTTATTGTCACATTATAATGAAATTTTGTTGCCAAGCAATTCGACTACCACACAGGACAGCTGTGCATTCGACTGTCATTCCAGACCAATACCTGATGAGCTACAGAAACAGTGTACTATAATTGTGTTTTCATGTAATGGTTTCATGCCAATAAAAGAAAATTTCATGTTGGTTTGGCAGTTATCTTTGGGTAAAAATATTTTTAATTTTGATAATTGAACTTGGTAATTCAGAACAGAAAAAAATGGTTGTAATAAACACAAGTGGATTTAAACGAGAAAAGAAGTTTAGTTTCTTTCTGGGTTATAAAATGCAAACTGTTATTTAATTTAAGGAGCCATAAAGATATTAAAACAATGCTGTGGGAATCGTGGTGCAACTTACTTAAAGCGTTGCATTGCAAAGTGATGAACTCAACTGATCAAATAATACATGGGAAGATAAAACTCATTTATGAAATGACTCAAATGTTTCAAAAATGTTGATAAAGCTGGTATAGGCAGTGTTCAGCAAGTCCAGAGTTTGAGGCACCACCATAGAGCATCAATAGTTTTTTTTTATAACCTGAAACCAATATTTTATCAAAAACATTGTAGTCTACTGTACAATATGTCTGTGCTTTCTAAAATATGTAAATACTACAAATTGTATATAATTATGAAGGGCCTGCATAAACACTATTATAACTCTATTACTGTTGCTTCATGTTTAAAAAAAAATATTATGATAAATCCAAACTGACCTTGATTCAGAGCTAAAGCAGGGGCATAGACCACCACACCAGTGTACAGAATCTGCGCAGTTAAAACACAACCGTTGTTATTTTGACTACGCAACAACAAACTGAAATGTATTTATTTCGTGTGAAAACCACTGAACATTCATCACACTCACCGTTTGTACTATATAAATGAGGGTGGCAGCCACACGGGCCACCTTACAGAAACGCAACTCCAGATACTGTGAGAAAAGCAAGGCACAAATCAGTACACACATGAGACGAACCCAAACATAACTACTGCTGACACATCCAGTGAGATTTAGCACTTCAGGTCATGACCTCCCACAAAAGCCAGGAGCATCTGTCCAACAGCACACTGGTTGGTTAATATCCTGAACGTCAGTTCTGTCCAAGGTTTTGGTTATGTGTAGTTATTTTCTGTGCTGGTCTATCTGATGCCTAAGAAAACATTTAGACTTTTCTGCTGATTTGGATACGATTGTATAATATATGACACAATAATTAGATTACTACTTGAAAAGGGGCACATCACGAGTACCAGGCCTGAAGTCAGTGGCGGACTGGCCGTATGGAGGTGGGCCCTTTAATGTGGGGGTATAATATAAATATATATTTTCTTTCACTCACTTGTTATAGTTGTGATTTCTATGCCCTATCCACAGCGGTAACAGCGCTGTTCAATGTCAAAAGGTTTGGCCAATCAAACAGGGTTTGGAGAATTCTAGCCAATCAAAGTACAGAGGCCAAGCAGAACTTAAATCTATCAAACTGAAGAAGATAGACGTTTCACCCAATTAAATTGAAGAAGACTGGAAGACAGAAGTTTGGTAGGCGGGTGCTAACAGAAACCAAGTGCGAATTCAGTTTGATGACTGTGAAGTAGAGAGATATGGGAAGTCAAACATAACAAAGCCAACTGGTTAACAAAAAAAATGCTAAACTGTAAGATTTTAGAGATGCAAACTACTTAACTTTGGTGAATTCTGCTTTTTTAAATGACAATTTAGGTGGTTTGTCACATAATGTAAGATGTTTAACGTGCATTCGACTTAACATGCCTAAAAACACAACCGACAACATACCGTTTACAGCAGCGGTTCTTAATCGTGATCCTCGAGACCTCCTACTCTGCGTATTTTGTATGTTTCTCTTATCCCTTCACAGGTTTGTTCAATGCGATCGTATGCGAAAATCACTAGATATTCTGCCAAGATTATAGTTTGAAATGAGCGTATATACGATTCAAAGGGCATTAAAGTGCACAAGATGTATGTACATCTCATGATTACGGCTAAATGGCACTTGATATTTCTGTATTACGTTTTTACCGTACATTACCCTACATTTCACTGACATGTTTAGGCAGGCTTTTATGTCATTCTGATGTCTGTTTGTTGCTTAGACTACACTTGCCTTTACTGTTTACTGTTTGTTGTTTTATTGGCTTTGCAGTATGTCTTTAAAAGGTCCTTAGAAGCATTTGTTTCAAAATGTTGGTGTTATATAGTGATTTGTACATCAATAAGCTTGTGTATTATGTTGACAGCCTGGTGTTTTGGGCTGCTCTTGGTGAAGAAGTCCAGGGACACTTTTTAGTCCAAGTCCGCCCTACCTGAGGATTAAGATACCAAAAGATGTCTGAGGTTCGCAGGTTACAAAAAACTCTAATGAACTAGAAGCCGCAAATGATCATCACCACCAGATGCAAGCAGTACACCCAACCAGCTGAAACCGGTCCATTGTCATAAACCATACCCAGTAACATTCGGGACAAAACCAGTTCAACACAAAGGTTATAAAACCCAGCAAAGTATTGGGTGTATACCAACCCACTGCTCTCCAAATGTCTGTCAAGAAAGTTCCATTAGCTAATATCAATAAGGGGGATGTATCACCTTGTGGAGTGCACTCGGACTCCAAAAGGGCACAGCAGATTTTGGGATTGATATGTCACAGTCTAATAGGCTAGTCTCTGTTTGGAGTCCCCCCCTTCTATTGTTCCTCAATAGAGACAAAGATCTTCTGAGAGTATCTAAAGCTCAATGGGAAAACTTGAAAGGCGTGGACTCGACACAAAAAGGTTGTGTCTTTTTTCCCACAGGGGAGCGCTTATAAGTTCACCACCTGTTCCCTGAGGGAAGTGGTGGGAACTTTGAGCACAAAGCTGGCCATGGTTTTCACAAGATAATGTGATTTTCCCAGTCTGAACTTAAGGCAAGTGCTAGTGACTGAGAGAGCTTGTAGGCCCTCACCCCTCTTGATCGAATTGAGCGCAGTCAGGGGAGCCGTGTTCAGCAACAGGCCGCTGAATTTAGCTTCCTTTAGGAGCACAAATGTGGCACTCAGTAGGGTCAATAAGACCAACGAGATCCCATTCCTGTTTAACAGATTAAATCTGCATTCAAATCGGATGTTAGATCATGTCCTGCCCCTTAAAGACCTGCATCAGGAATGGGATGTTTCCAGGAGTATTACTTCCATTCACTTTAGTTGCCTCAGTACATGCAACTAACAAGATTTGTTCCTCATTCTCCTGACTTTGCTCAGTGTCTGCAATTAGGCTTACTAGGGAAAATGTGTTGGACAGGGACTAAAGTGGGAGGACTCCTGGGAGACAAACAGGTCCTCCCTGAGTTCCTTGTGCACCTTCCGCAAGACACTAGGGCAAGGTCCAGCTTTGTGTTGGCATCTACTGGAAGATGAACAGGTCCTCCCTGAGTTCCTTGTGCACCTTCCACAAGACACTAGGAGCAGGTGTAGCTTTGTGCTGTGCTCGGAACACAGAAATCCGTCGTCCAGCCACGAATTCTCACACAGGCAGATAGACATCGTAATAAACACACTATCTAGTGTAAACTCTTTTAGAGAAAGTTTACTTTTTCAGCATTCTGTGAGGCTGCCGAAGTGCCAAAACGAAGCTCCGATCACTCAAGCTTGACAAGAGAGACAGAGCAGGAATGCATCCAAGATCCAGCAGAAATTAAAAGAGCTGTTTAAATAGTATGTACACATTCTGTCTGAAGGACAAGTTTGAATGAGTGGTGCACACCATCTCCTATACCCATTGGGGGGAGTAACTTGCAAATGGCTCTCACTAATTCTTTTTCTTATGAAAGATCAGAAGAAGATCAAAAAAGAGAACCCCTAATGTCACTACATCGACAGGGAGTGAGGGACAGATAAGGAACAATCTTACTGTCCAAAAACGAAACATTTTGGACGCATAGCCACAAAATTAGTAACTGAAAAAAATACTGCCAATATTTAGTATTTTTATCTATGAAACATCACACATTTATAGAATGTTCTGAATGAATTGTTAGATACCTCATATGTGCTTGTGATGCCAGATCTGTAAAACACAGGCAGAAAAACCTCAGCCGTCAGGAACACCACAAACGTGTACGCGATCCCAAAGATGATGTACGAGGCCCCGTATCTGTACACGTCAGATGGAGCCCCAATAACTGTCACTGCAGACATAAAACTGGCCGTCAGAGAAAGAGCAACTGGACCGCAAGACATCTGACGGCCTCCTACCAGAAAGTCCTTAGATGAGTCCTTCTTCCACTCTTTGATGGCGAAGAAGACCCCGATACTCGAGGAGACCACAAACAACAGGGCAAACACCACATAGTCCCCAGCCTGGAAGGTCCCTGAGACTTTCTCCATGTTTAGTTCAGACTGAATTGAACTGTGATCATACAGGTAGTGTAGTTATTGTCTGAATCAGGCGCCTCGCGTGTTAATCATGTTAATCATTGAGTTTTAACAAGTTAAAAAATGCTTATGATTCAAAACATGGGTCTAGGGGTCACATCAGTTAATACATTTCTCAATTACACAAGAGTTACAAGAGTTAGAAGATTTGTTCTTACAAACACTATCTGTCTGTCTTTAAATTGTTCGATTTTTTCCATTTATTATTTTTTTTGATGTTTTTGATTAATTTTACATCCTTTTTTCAATAGAAACCACTCAGAACTTGTGGTAAATGTTTTATTTTTTAGTGATATGCTTCAGTAACTTTTTAAATGACACTTTGTGACGTGATGTTTATCCTGGCACAAGTATCTATTCCTCTTAGTTTTCATTAATTATTTCAAGCAGTAAAGCACTATACGTCCTGTAATGTAAATATTACCTTTTTACTGTCTCACATATTAAATATCATATTTAAATTGTATTTATATTATATTTAAATCCCATTCCCAATTTGTTCATTATTAATTGCAATGCACAGAACAAAAGAAGATTTTTTGAAGACCATTGGTAACCAAACAACATTGTCCCCAATTGACTTCCATATGTAAACAAAACAGAGATTTCTCAAAATATCTTCTTTTGTCTTCTGCAAAAGAAAGAAAGTCGTACGGGTTTGGAAAGACATGAAATTCCATGTCTGGGTGAACTATCCCTTTCACTAAAATAGTTAACTAATTTAACAACTTTATTATTGTATGCTTTTCATTACGTCAATATTCTTCGTCATAAGCTAAACACAGTATCTATGTATCCTTCCTACTGTGCATGTCCACGAACAAAGACGCGCAGCCCTGTAATATGAGTGTGCGTAAAAGCGCGCCGGACTCACATTTCAGCCGTGCGCGTCTTCTCTAGTAGGCGCGTTCATGTGAAATCCTCCACATGTGGACATCTCTTCGGTCAGGTCAGAGTTTCTTCTGAGCGGACAGTAATTTTCATCATGCTACTCTTCGCCCTTGTCCTGTTTTCATTGCCTATTTGCAGGGCGGTCTACGAGGGACCTTTGCTCCCTGAAATGTCCAACGGCACGTTTCACCACTTCTTCGTCCCTGACGGGGATTACGAGGACACCGATGACCCGGAGAAATGTCAGATGCTCTTCAGATGGATGGACCGCAGACCGTGTCCCCTAGAGGATGACCAGGACACGATCATCCGAGAAGATTTCATCATCATCAAACAACAGATCGAAGACGCGGCGCGCGTTTTGGAGACCGTTGGAAAGACAATTTCTTACGATTTGGACGGCGAGGACAGTTACGGGGAATATCTGAAAAGGGAAATTGTGCAAATCAACGAGGCTTTTACAAACGTGGAGAAATCGCTTCTCGAGCTGGAGACGAAATTTAAGCAAAGCCAGGAGACTGGACAAATGGAAGAGAGCCAGTTTACCAATAACTTTATCCAACCCATGCATGACGTGAAAGACACTCTCCAGGAGACTTTGGACATCTCGTCGGGGCTCAAGGATAAACACGAACTTATCTCTTTGATCATCAGGAGCCATGGATCGAGGTTAAGTCGTCTCAAAAACGACTACCTTAATGTTTAAACTCACATACAGGTGTACGTTTGACGTGTTTGACTGCAGTCCACGTTGGATTGTTGTATTTTAAACTTTAAATTTGTTCTCCGAGTTTAGATTTTTTTTGTGATGCTGAATTTGGTTATTGCAATATTTTTTTTAGGTGTACAGTTCAATCTAAATAATTTTTTTAGTTGATATTTTCTTATAACTATGGTTTTCCTTAATATCTCAATTTATTTTGGTGTGAAAGTTAAACTATCCATAACACCGTGCTGTCTGTATAAGTTAAAAGGCAAAATGACTGCAACAGCACATTTTTACTTTTTACTGTGTAACTAAAGCTTTCCATGAATAACTGAGGTCAAAGAGCCTTCAAAAAGTTTTTTTTCAGTCATCAGTCTTCAGTAGGCTGGGCTTCTTCAGCAGTCTGTATACCGCTGACACGATTGAACTTTAAGAGAGTCTGAGGAGTGGCGACTAAAGATCTTCGGTGGAGATTTGGCATTTCCGGTGCATTTAGAACAGAGTGTCTCTTTCTCTTTCTGCCATGTGGAAGAATAATCAAAGTCTACAGAAATATGTAAAGAAACACAATCTACCCTTCCCACACCAGTCCCTGAGGATTACAGGGATACTTCCTGATGAACCGTTTTAACCTTTAACTCTAGACATTTAGCCTTTTCATTAAAGATTTATTCATGGATAAAATCGTTCTAAACATAATCTTACCCAGTGATACATATTCCATCATATATTGTAGTCATCGCTGAATTGTTGCTTTATTTTAAATTCTAACCAGAACAATGAAGCTTTTATGGTGCGCCTTCCTACCCACAATCCCCTGGGCTGGGGCTGTTTTCTTTTACTTTCTCACATTCAGAGTTTGATTCTTGTTGGCGGTTAAAGCCAAAGGAAAGAATGTCCTTACTAATGGTTTAGTGTTACCAGAGCCGTGCCTATTCAGTGCCATCTCATATGGATTCAGTTTAAGTGGTTTTGTTGGGAAAAGTGAAAGAATTCATTATGTTAAGTTTAAGTATGAGAGATTGTTTTTACATCATGACAATTTAAAGGTTTGATGGATGTGTTGGCTTTGTAAGATGAATGTGGAGCTGACTACATGCGAACAACATGGCAAACCAGATCACTCAGCAACATCATATTATGTAAAATGTTATGTCAATACAGTGTGCACCGCCTGGCCTAGTCTAATTACGTTTTAAGTTTATTTTTTAAATCCTTATTGTAACCCCAGTTTTAAAAAAATGGGAAGAATTTAAGTTAGAAATATTTTTTTACGTAAAGCAGTTTACAGTGGTTATCAGAAGCATGCCACATAGGCTGACCAAAGAGCTCAATTTACATGTAAACTTAAACTTTCATTTGTAATCCTGTATTGAGCAGTGTAACTTTAATTAGGAATATTAATTGCAAAGTCGATGTTGTCTGAATTTTTTTTTCTTAAATATCCCGAATGTTTGACACTTTTTTCTTTCCTTTCATTGGTTAATTGTAACATTAAGCATTATCGTTTCCTTCATCTGATGACAGTATGAATAACTGTGTTTGTGTGTGTGTGTGCGTGTGTGTGTGTGTGTGTGTGTGTGTGCGTGTCTTACTGGAATTTGCCCTCAGTAAACAAACAGCAGCTGGTTTTCATCACAGCACCACCGCACCTACTGAGGACCCGCGCACACACACACACACACACACACACACACGCACACAAAAAGATAGACAGAATGCTTACACACACTATATCAACACTAGACATATTCAGGCATTGCTAGCTAAAATGTTAAGTGTGTTTGTCTTTCCTAAAAAAGTCTTCATCAGTCATTATCATATAAACATCTGTCCGTGTGGTAAAGTACTGAATGCTAAATTTAGTCTGATATTTGGCAACTCTACAGAAAGTGAGAGAGTATTGTGTGGTAAAAATAACATGCAGATTTTTATACGCCGCAAACTAACAATGTCAGCAAAAAAAATTGTTAATATGCCACTTTTCACACAGCACCAAAGTACGGAACCAGAAATACGAGGCATTTATCTGGCTTTTTTTTATAGGATATAAGGATATATATTAAATTGTCTTCCCCATTTTTCTTGTAAATGTGTTGTCTTGTTCTCTAATTTTAAAGTTATTGACCGTATTTAAAAAAAAGAAATCTAGCAGCTGCAGCGAAGCCACAGAAATAAACTGTAAAATAACAGGGTGTCCCTGTAATATTACGCTTTTCCCCTGTTTTTCTAGTAAATTTGCTGTCTTTTTCTGTAATTTTGTGGTTTTTGACCGTATTTAAAAAAATACATAAAAACCCATCAAATTTAGTTTTCTTTACATTTAACTTGGAAAATCTGTAAAAATACAGACAAAATTACAGTTTTTTACAGTGCAGAGAAAGGAACACGGATGGCAACAGGTACAATACATGCTGCTAACATTAGATTTTTGTATGTTTATGTCTTGTAAAACTTTAAAATGCTGTATATTCATGCATTTGGACCGTCAACGTGTCAACGTACACTTGAGCATATTGTTCTTTGTTAGACCCTGTTCTCCAAAAGAGCCAATTCAGTCCCTCCATCTGCAGTGTAAACACAGCTAAAATTAAGTACTGTACTTCCACAAATAGTTTTAGGAACTACAAAATCGTTTCTGTAATGCGAAAGCCCCATAAATAAAAAATATATATGAATCCAAAAGGAGAACTTTGCCTACGATTGGTCAAATCATTTCAAATCATTTGATGATTGATGATTTTCTCTTATTACTGGAAACGTTAAGGCTATGTTTTATCTTTGATGTTACTATGAGCAATAGTGGTGGCATCCAAATATATCTGACCAACGGACCCAAGAGAATATTTTAAAGTGGGAAAACGTATGATGGAACTAACCAGAAGCAGATGGCAAAGGAAAAACAAACTCATAAGAATTCACTCATGTTTTGGGTTTGGTTATGAGATTGTTTAGTAGACTCTTTCTAAACAAAAACAGGAAACAAAATAAATGCCAATTATTTGTTTACTTTTAAATTGCCACTTTGAATTGTGACGAAACTTCTCTCAAACATTGTAGGAGACACTACAGTTCATTTTTGTCCCTGTAGGAAACATTTCAGGTAATAGACATTTCAAAGGAATATGGATGAGCAGGTTGTAACGTGCTGTCCAAAACGTGAAGTAAATAGACTGGATCTAAGTGCAGCATCAAAGTAATTTAATAAATCCAAAAGTGAAGATTGATACGACATGTTGGATGGTTATTGACATGACATGACATGACATGACATGACATGACATGACATGACATGACATGACATGACATGACATGACTACATTCAATAACCAACAAACACAATGGCAAAATGCAGGGGTATATAGGGAAAGTGGCAATGAATCAATGAATTACCATGGCAACAGATGAGAAGGGTGGGGTCTGTGGTTGAAGGCCATGGTAACTAACAAGAGGGAACAACTAACAGAAGATGTAAATCTGCATCAGTGTATAAAGTGCGCGGCAAAAAATCATAAAATTATGTTATTTAATTTATGTGTTAATAAAACTATAAACGCTATAAATTAATTATTTAATTAAATATATAAATATTTTAAATATATGCACGATTTTTATAATAATATATACTCATCATGGCTATCTTTGTTACATAAACTGTGGATTTGTTGAAATGTTTGTAACTGTAATTTTAACATGTTTACCATGGTATTTTAACAAGATTGTCTTGTGTATATGTATTTGATCACATTGCTCATTTTGAAGGCAGTATTAAACCTCTTTTTTGTTCCTTCTCTGTATGTTCCTTAAAAAATCTACCTTGATTTGGTTTTGTGAAAACTGACTTTGCAATGTATCAGCTTTATTTGCCACAGTTGCTGATGTAGTCATATTAATGGAGACTATTTTCATTCTAGAAACTACATCATAATCATGGAAAAACATTTGTAATGCTTTTCATTACACTACACTATGTGTGATAATTAACTTGCAGTAGAGGATGAAGGTCTGCTGGGACAGAGGTAGAGGTTTAAAATGTTAGTCCCAGTCACAATATATCATGTGGCCTTTATATATCCCTTTCAAATACACATCCTTTTTTTTACTTTGTTTGCTAAAGGCCATGGCTTTCCAAATGTTAAAAGAGGTGGAAACGGCCTGTCCTGAAAGGCTAATTGTAATCTGGAGAAAGGTCTTTCAATACTAAACTGTAGGAGGAGGCTGAGGATCAGAAAGGCATTTTTAATGAATACAGTCAGTATAAAAACGTTAAGTCTAAGTTTATTATGTATTTTTTATGTAAATGGATTTAAAATTATATAAATAAAATATATATGTGAACAATATGCCATGGTGATCCCATTGGGGTCACCTAATAAAGCTTTGGAAACATGCCAGCCTGGGAATCACAACCTTTGAGTTTCAAATCTGGCTCTCTGACCATGAGGCCACAAATATCTACGACCCAATGCATCAAATATTGCATAATAAGTGGAAAAGAGTGATGATATGCATTCCTTTGGAGTTAAAATACTTCCCTATTAAAATCCTTTAACTTTTGGAAATTGTAAGATCTGTATATGTATCCAGTGATATTTGGAGATGTTTTAATAAACCTTATTCAAAGTATATACAATATTTAATATAAATACATAAAGTTTAACAATAACATCTTACATTATTTTATTTAAAGATTATTTCATTTTAAAAGGTAAAAGGAAAAATGTGAATGAATGGGGGATGAGAGGTAATGTGGGGTGTGGGATCGAAGACGACAGATGGGGTTCGCCCTTGAGAACCAATCAACTCTGACTACTATAGAAAAGGCCAATGAAATTTGGCGAATGAAATTTGCATGCCGGGCTCCGCCCCCGGATGTCCGGTATAAAAGGAAGCCGGCGTGCAGCATTCACTCACCTTTTGTTCTTCAGAGCCCTCGCTCATGACTACGAACAAAAAGAATTCAACGAATTCTTCTTCTACTTCGCCGGATCTACGACGCAGAGCAGCGGATCGTCCCTTCCTGCAGCGACCTTCTCCTGGGCGTCTCGGCGGTTCCGGAGGTGATAGAGATTATTTCTAAAAGGTCCTTTTCAGGACTGAGCAATTTCCAGCGCGGCATGTCCCGCTGTTCTCTTGGGTGCGGCACCCTCATCGAGGAGGGGGATGGACACGATCGCTGCATTAGGTGTCTGGGCGTCCAGCACACTGAAGCAGCGTTCGTTGACACATCTGCCCGCACTGCGGGCGGATTGTCACTCAGAAGTTGCGGTCACGGGGGGCTGTCTTCCTACGGGAACCAGCCACCATTTCGTCTGCTACCCGGGCTGTGACATCTGTGGCTACGGCCCCGATGACCACCCACGTAGCAGCGTTAGTGATATGGGGAACTCTGCGAACGTAAACCCGCCAGCCAAGTGCTCACGGGCCGATCGCACCCCGATTCGCTCTTCTGAACGTTCCCCAACCGGCGGTGGCATACCGTTCGGATCCTCAGGCACGCACTCGGAAACGATGTGTGACGTAGATGAGATGTCGTTCGCAGCATCGGAGGGAGACTGGCATCCGACTCTGACGAATCCGAGCTCCCCCCCCAGGGGGGTCGAGCTCAGGAGGAAGCAGAAGTGATGTCAGCCATGCTAATCCGGGGATACGTGGTTCCTGGGGGCGGAGCGCGGTGCAAACCGCGCCCACCCCGGGTGCCATTTGTTTCCCGGAGGTGCATGAGGAGCTGTGTAAAACTAGGAGCGCTCCACGGACCGCTCCGGTCGAAACAGCTCCGGCTCCCTCACTTCCCTCGAGGGTGGGGCAGCCAAAGGCTACGTCGAGATCCCCCGGGTGGAACGTGCGGCTGCGGTGCATCTGTGCCGCAGACGGCTGCCGCCTGGGGAGAATCGGCCACGCCTACCGTCCAACGCGTGTAGGACTTCGACATCTATGGTGCCGAAGCCTTGCGCTGCCGCGGACCGGGCTGCCTCCTCTCTCTACGCCATGGCCATCCTGCAGGTCCGCCAGGCCAGGGCGTTGAGAGAGCTCCACGAGGGTAAGGCCGACCCAGGTATAATGCAGGTTTTCTGTGCCGCCACTGACAGCGCTCTACGGAGCGACCAAGGTGGCGGCACGGGACCTGGGTCGGACGATGTCCACGGAAGTGGTCCAGGAGAGTCACCCCCGGCTGAACCTTGCGCAGATGAGTGACACCGAGAAAGTCCGCTTTCTTGTTACACCCGTCTCGCAGGGTGGGCTGTTGGTACACCGTCGAGGACTGCGCTCAGCAGTTTTTGACGGTGAAGAAGCAGACAGTGGCGATTAGCCACATTTTTACCACGCTGCGACTCGGCCGCCCTCAAGCCTCCGAGATCTCACGTCATGTCTGTTTCCCGGCAGCCCAGGACCCCTTCCACATCGGCTCCGGTTACTGTGCCCCCGCAGGTGGCACCCCGGAAGTCGAGGTCGGGGGGAAACCTCACCCCGTCAGCTAACTTCTCACGAGAAGTGACACTGACGGGAAGACCCCAGGGGGAGCAACATCGGGCCCGACCTTCACAGCTACGGCTCTGATCAGTCGGTACGGGACGGCTCCTGCCTCGTCACCAAAGCCGGGCCCTTCTCAGGGCCTGGCGCCCACTTACTCACAGAGAGTTTTCTGTTTCCCCTGGGAGTTCATTCCTGCCGATCGCACACTCCACTGGACTGTGCCCGGCAAACCCGACCCCACGCCCTGGCGAGGCGTAGGGTCGTACACACACGACAGCTGCTACCACTCTCAATGACAGTGCGTGCAGCTGTCCCGCCAGGCAGGTAAGTAGGCAGAGCCAACCTTCCCTCCGGGGCCCCTCCCCGCGACAGGGTTAGCTCCGCCAGCCATCGAACCACCCTCCATGGGAATGGTGAAGCAGACCGTCCCCTTGGTCCCCCTGTCACAGTCCCTGGGAGCTCGAGAGCTGCCCACACTGTCTCGGTGGCTAAGGCAGACGGTCCGTCTTGGTTACTCGATCCAGTTCGCCAGAGACTCTCCCAAGTTTTGGGGCATCATCTCTCCCTCTGTCTGAGGCTAGGGACGCCTACATACTTCGGGTAGAGGTCACCACCCTTCTGGCAAACAGGCATCGAGTTCGTCCCTCAAACCAAGATGTTCGGTGGGTTACAACCCGCACTTCATCGTTCCCAAGAAAGACGGCGGGTTGCGCCCCGGAGGTCTGCGTACCCTGAACTAAGCACCTTCACAAGCTGCTGCTCAGGATGCTCACGCAGAGGCGCGTCCTGACACCCATCAGGTGTCAGGATTGGTTCGTGGCAATCGACCTGAAATCCCTTTCGGTCTGTCCCTGTCTCCACGGTCTTCACGAAGATCGTGGAAGCCGCCCTTTCTCCCTGGGGAGGAAGGTGTGCGGGTACTTAACTATCTCAACGACTGGCCTGACACACTCGTGAGATCTGTTATGTATACAAGGGGCCTGGTGCTCCGGCACCCAGATCGATTGGGAATCCAGGTCAACCGAGGAAAGGACAAGCTCTCCCCAGGGCAGAGCATCCTCTTTCTCGGTAGGGAACTCAACTCTGTCACCATGTCGGCGCAACTGTCCGCAGTACGCGCCCAGCCGGTGTTGAACTGCCTGGAACATTTCAGGCAGACAGCGGTCCCCCTGAAACGATTCAGAGGCTCCTGGGCATGGCGTCCTCGTCGGGTGAGACCCCTCGGGTTGATGCACATGAGACCGCTCCAACACTGGCTTCAGAGTCGAGTTCCGAGGAGAGCGTGGCACACCGGCAGCAGGCGCATGGTGATGACGCCCTGCGGGCCGACGCACCAAAACCCCTGGTCTTCCATGACTTTTTCGACGGACTAAGGTCCCTCAGGGCAGGTTATGAGGCAAGTCGTGGTGACGACGGACGCCTCCCTGCAGGGGTGCGCGGTGCAGTGTGTAACGGGCACGCAGGCGGGGCATTGGGCGAACCCCCACCTGCGCTGGCATATCAATTGCCAGGAGTTGTGGGCAGTGCTACTTGCACTGAGCAGGCTGCGGCCTCTCGTGCGGGACAAGCACGTGCTGGTCCGAGGACGGCACTACAGCTGTAGCGTACATCAGATCTTAGGGTGGCGTTCGCTCACAGCAGCTAACACAACTTGCTCGACGCCTCCTCCGGTGGAGTCAACAGGTGATCCGTTCCCTGTGGGCCACACTCACCTCGGGCAAACTGAACTAGACAGCCGACGCGCTCTCTTGTCAGTTTATGCCTCGTAGAGAGTGGCGACTCCACCCCCGCGTAGGCCGCTTGGTACTCCCTGTCCGAGGCTCTCGACACGGATATCCTTGCGCACAGCTGACGGGCGGAAGCACACCTTCCCCCCCCAGGAGCCTCCTTGCACAGACACTGTGCAAGGCCAGGGAAGAGGAGCACCAAGTGTTATTGGTTACACCGCACTGGTCTAACCGCACTTGGCGTCAGAGCTGATGCTCTGGACAGCGACTCCCCCTGACCCATTCCCCTGACAGAGGACCTGCTCTCTCGGATCTCATCCAGCTATCAGATTGGGTCTCTCCTGAGAGTTTCCTGAGTGGCTACTCCCTTCTAGGCGGAGACCCCCCCAGGCTAGGGCCCCATCTACGGGGCGGTTACACGCCTCTAGACGGCGCCGCTTCTTGTCCTGGTGTCTCTCTCAACGAGAAAGACCCCACTGAGGTGCTCGATCAGGATTGTGTTGTCCCTTCTTACGAGACTGGAGACTAACATCTCCCCTCCACACTGAGTGTGTATGTAGTCGCTGTCGCCACTCATCACAACTCAGTTGATGGAAAGTTTCTAGGATGACACGACCTGGTCGCCAGGTTCCTAAGGGGTGCGAGAGGGCGGCTCCCGCCTCATCTCCGCCTCATCTCCGCTCCATACCCTCTTGGGACCCTAAGGGGTCCTCGGGGGGCCTCTGGGCCCCCCAAGAGCCCCTCGGAGGTTCCGATCTTCCTCACCCGAGTAAGACGGCCCTCCTGATGGCGCTCGCTTCCTTCAAGAGGGTAGGGCACCTCCGAGCATCCTCCGTGTCCCCGGATTGCCTTGAATTCGGCCCTGGTAGCTCTCACGTTATCTTGAGACCCAGGCCCGGATGCGTGCCCAAAAAGTTCCCACTACTCCCTTACGGGGCGAAGTGGTGAACTTGCAGGCGCTCCCCATTGGGGAGGAAGACCCAACCCCATCCGTGTTGTGTCCTGGACCGCACGCAGGGCCTCAGTAGCTCTGACCAGCTCCTGTCTGTATTGGAGGACAGCAGAGGGGAAGGCTGTCTCCAAGCAGAGGTTGGCGCACTGAGTCGTGGATGCCGTTACGACAACATTCCAATCTCAGAATCTCCCATGCCCACTGAGGGGGGTATAGCCACCTCCTGGGCACTGGCAGAAGCGCCTCTCTAGCAGACATCTGTAGAGCTGCGGGTTGGGCTACGCCCATACACCTTCGCAGGGGTTAAACAACCCTAGCGTAAACCCGGTGTCAGCCCACGTCTGCGTGGCAACATAGGACTGGCATCCGGCGGGGCGTATGCCTGCGAAGCATCACCCCACCCCTCTGGGAGGCTGGGTCAGTGTGCTATCTACCTCTCCTTACCCTACTCTGGCTAAGGACAGGTATCCTATCCGCTTCCCTTCTTACCCAACCACTTGGTTAAGAATAGGCATTCTATCCATCACTAAGCAAGCACCACCTGGGGGTTGGCTGGGCAGAGCAGCCTTCCCCCTTAGGCCGGGATAACATGTGAGCCATCCCCTGGCTCTAACCGGACCTAGTGCTACCGGATGCCTGTAACCCCCCCCCGTGGGCTGTTCCGTCTGATGTATCCTCATGATATGGTTCCCACTCCTGGTAACCCATGAGCTTCCCCAGGTGGACCTCCACCTCGCGGTTAACTACTCAGCCCGCACGTTCCATGCGTTCTCCTCCAAGGACGAGACCATACCTTATCCACCGTATTCCTCCCCACGGGTAGGAGGTGGCCTCTGCAGCGCATCCCTAATTAAGGAAGTTGCGCTTACCCGGTGTAAACCCGAGCCGGACGGCCTCTCGCCAGTAGAGAGCTAAGGCCTCCGTCCGTGAAAGGTTACCGGTCAGGGCTGTTCCCATCTTTCTCCATTTATTTATTTAATTACTTATCTATTAGATATTATTTATTAGAATGATCTTGCTTGTTCTATAAACACTATGCACTGTGCTGTGTTTCTGTTTTTCTTATTTGCTCATGTAAAGCTGCTTTGGAACAATGCACATTGTGAAAAGCGCTATATAAATAAACTTGAATTGAATTGAATTGAATCTGAAGAATATACTGTGAGTAATCAGTCATGGTATGATTTTTTTAGAAAATAAAGAGTTCATTATTCTGTGTCCTTTTTAAGACATGTAAGGGACTACTATGAAATACTGTGTATAAAATTAAATTTTTTCAAATTACAAAAAATACATTTTTTATTATAATTTATTATTAATATATTTTTATAACAGTATACAAAATGCAGGGTATGGGTTAAATTTGGTTATAAATCAGGAATTTAATACTATAAAAACAATCACTCACTTTCGAAGTTGGGAACACTGATACAAAGTTTTACTCATGTTTTGTATGTTTACTACTCAACTCAACTCAACAATTTCCATTGTTACAACGCAGCTGTGAGACATATTGACCAAAACAAAGTAGTACTAATGTTCAGATTTTTGGTGCAAAATTCTGTCAAGCCCTATTAAAAAAAGCAAGGACATGTGATGTATATTACTGTATGTTTTAGGAAAAGATAAAAATATTAAAATTGCTATTAAATACACTCTAAAAATGATTGTGCTTGGTCAGACCCTGTTTCCAAAAGAGCCAATTCAGTCCCTCCACCTGCAGTGTAAACACGGCTAAAATTAAGTACTGTACTTCCACAAATAGTTTTAGGAACTACAAAAACCTTCTGTAATGCGGAAGCCCCATAAATAAAAAATATATATGAACCCAAAAGGAGAACTTTGCCTATGATTGGTCAAATCATTTCAAATCATTTGATGATTATCTCTTATTACTGGAAACGTTAAAGGTTATGTTTTATCTTTGATGTTACTATGAGCAATAGTGGTGGCATCCAAATATATCCGACCAACGGACCCAAGAGAATATTTTAAAGTGGGAAAACGTATGATGGAACTAACTAGAAGCAGATGGCAAAAACAAAGGAAACAAGGAAAAACAAACTCATAAGAATTCACTCATGTTTTGGGTTTGGTTCAGAGATTGTTTAGTAGACTCTTTCTAAACAAAAACCTTTTTTTGACATAAAAAAATTCTGTCAAGCCCTATTAAAAAAAGGCAAGCACATGTATATTATTGTATGTTTAAGGAAAAAATTGCTATTAAATACACACTTAAAAATATTGTGTAGACCCAATAAAACATTTACGCAACAGTTTGCATCAATATTTTTTTATATTTTTTTATTTTTGAGTTATGACAACTTCTAACAAAATTAAGTTCATCCAAGAAACTATATTGAGATGACTTTTTTCTCTTAATTGAAATGTATTTTATGTAACACCAACTTAAAGAATCTTGTTCAATATTGAAATTATGAAGTTGTTAACAAACAGGTTTTTTCAATGCAAATCAAAAGCAAGAGCTGATTTAGCCTTTAGCATCTCCAACGAAATGCCTTTTGAGTAAAACAGCGAAACCTCTTTAAGTGTCAAGAGAAAAGAATATTAAACGTTATGAAGTCTCACGCTGGTCTGAGAGCCCACTCTCATGAATTGCGTATAAATAACACGCGCTGTGCAATATCGTGTAATACGTACGCCAAAGTTTGATTTTGTGTGCATACAATACGCCTATTTTTGCATGCATATGATACGCCAATTTAGTGTGTGTGTATATTAATCAGCAATTTGTCTCATTAACCTGTCCCCTAACCCAAACCCTAAACCTAATGATAGCGTGCGTGCATATTATAACCTCTACCCTAACCCCAAACCCTAAACCTAACAGTATTATTTTAATTATTTCAGTGTTTCCTCTTCATGTACGTTTCAAAATCGCTGCTATCCCCCCTGGTGCATGCCAACATTGGTATATCATATGCAAGTAAAATCGAACTTTGTATACGATAATGCAACAGCCTGTTATTTATACGCAATTCATGAGACCGGGTTGGGTCTGATGTCAGGGGTGGACTGGGAAAAAAAATGGTCCCTTGAATTATTCGGCTCACATCGGCCTCTCCACCAATTCAGTTCTTGGGGGGGGGGTTGTATGTAACGTGTGCATTGCGTTACATGCATACGTGTACGACTCGCTAATGCCTTCGCTGTTGTGTGCATTCGCGTTTATAATACGTCCGCCCCTGGTCACGGTCGTTCTGGTCAGCCCGCCCCTGTCTGATGTTGATGAAAATCCATAAAATAACACTTTATTTCTACATTTACTCTCATTATCTACTCCCATGCAAAGCATGATGGGAACTGTCGAACCTCAGCAATGCTACTTTAATACAGCATTAGTCATGTAGCCTCGACATGTTCAACAGATTTATTTTCAGCTTTGGAAACACCTTGTTTACATACAAACTTGTTTACAGATGTTAAATAGTTTGGGGGAGTCTTGAAATCCTGAACTTAATTGGTGTGGAAAAATTAAGTTATCTAGCCAATAGCTTTGAGTAACTGCAACTTAAATATTGCTGTAAACAAAAAAATACTGATATTTAAGTTAAAATGACACATGATATTAAGTAAGAGTAATTATCAATGTTATTAAGACGGCACAACTTATCAAAATAGAGTCTGACATTTAAAAGTTTTAATTAAACCAAAATAATACTTTTGGAATTGCGCCGATGCATTAAATTAAGTTGTGCCAACTGATGTCATGCATTCATTTGTTTATAGATATAGATGTACAGTATAACATGACATCATTATACTTCATAAACACTATATTAACCAGATTTTTTGCTGGATGTCAGGGTGTTAGTATCTGACTTGCACAAAGAAAGAATTGCAGACATCTGTGCAAACACACAGATACAGATTCTCCATAAAAATTAATTTAGTGACTCAAAAATGAAAAGAGAGAGAGTTTGGACATTTTTACGTTACTCTTTAAGACACATACAAAGGGTATTCTAACTTACCTCAAGAATAGATTTTTTGTGTTCTTGGGACTACTTTATGAATCAACACAGAGTAATTCTTTATTGGCATACATTCATTGGCACTGTAATAGAAATGTAAATACTTCAAATACACAAAGTTTAAAAAGCAAACTGGGTTTTTGTTAGCACTACTTCTGAGTAAACATAGGATAAAGATTGTCTTTGCCAAACCCTTGCATGTTGAATAGTTCTCATTCTTGTGCAGCCTAAACAAACAATACAAATGCTTGTTTAATCAAAATATTCGCTGAGCAAATGATTTAGTTTAGATTAAATTCAGAACATATTTAGCTTGGATATGGCAGACCTGCTGAGGTTATAGTGGATGTGGTTTAAATTCTTGTTGCTCTTGCCGATGTGGTTTTGATCTAAGAGGAGGTGAAGATCTGGAACTCAAAATAAAGTTCATGGCCCATGTTCCCACAGGCGCTGTTTAAAACCTGATTCACAAAGCCCAAAGAGAAGAAAACCAGCACCTCTAGACTCTCTTGACCTTCAAATATTAGAACAAGCTCAAAAATGATGTCTTTGTTGTAACAGTCAAATGAATCATTCAGTTCAATGAGACTATTTCTTATAAATTCATACGTTTTGGTTGGATATGGCTTTGGTTGCTATTCGTGGAATAATGGCGTGGGACATTATTCCACGTTTATTTGGTTATATACAATACACTTCACACAAAATTAATGTGAAATAGCTACATTCCTGCGAGATCAGGCTAAAGTTTCTGTACTTTGATCTGTATTGATCGGTAACTACTAAAATGATTTGGTATATTTACATGATATACCGTATATATAACAACTCATAATACAGTATAACTGTACATACACTAATGTAAGAAGTATTGCATTATAACTCTAATAAAAGTTTAAAAAGCAATACTTTTCTCACAATATAAAAAATGAATAAATGCCTTTCCTATGTCAGTCTCGGCTCTTTTTACTGGAAGGCGGGACTTTTTACGGTGGCCCAATAGTGCATAACACAACGAAATTTAAAAAGCAAATATAAGTTCACAACACAACGCAATCAAGCAACACAACGGAATAAAGCCACAACACAACGGAATAAAGCCACAACACAACGGAATCGAGTCACAACACAACGGAATAAAGCCACAACACAACGGAAATGCTCCCGACCACTAGGGGGCCCTAAAGTTCTTATTATTGTTCTATATTTTTAGGGGCACATTCGGCACTTCCGTGCTTGGTTCAGTGCAAACAGCAGCGGTAGATAGACCATTAAGGATTTTCACGCTGATTATTAAAGCCGAGGACAAACATTTTAAGACTTTTTCTTTCAACTGGAGCGGATTCTAGTCTTTAACAGTCAGAAAAGAGCACACGACTGCTTCAGACCACTATAGCCTACACATGAACACATTAAATGACTGATGACAACTGGACTTTCTGCTAAACCAACAAATCTATTGATTTATTTACTGATATAGATGAGCACGCTTTGCATTATATTCCCGTTTCGTTAGTCATTAAACCGCAATGCAAAATACTCACGTTTTTTACACTTGATTATGCGTTAATTGTTTTAGAGGTTATGCATGCATAATAAAGGTTAAATAAATTGGTAAGAAATATACTTAAAAGAGTAATCTATTATTCGTAAAAGTAAACAACTGAGATAGGAGAATGTGCCATTGTCTGCATCTAAATTCAGATTTAAAATTGAAAATTACTTTAATCAAATTAATAAAAAATACAACGCGTTTTGATCGCTGGATCAAAGTTTGATCATTTAGCCATCTTTAAAACGAGGCTGTATGTTCTTCTGTACCCTACACACACACAGCGTCAACAATAGCTTTATTTTCAAAATACAATTTATATTTAGCTTAAGATTGCTATCCTTTTCATGAAGGAAAACGTTTCGTTCTAAATGCACCTGCTGTGTGTTTTTCTGCATTTCTAAATAATAAAACATGTATTTTCCTTGAAAACTGTCATTTAAAAACATCTATATAATAATAATCCAAAACGACAGCTTATTCAATTGTATTATGTCATTTTTTAAATTTTTCCTGTCCGTTCACCGTTTCAAATGCATTCATAATTTCAGTCGCAGGTGGCCATGGTATAAATTAAGGGAAATATAAATTGCATGGTAAATATAATGTATACAATTATGCATAAATGTGGACACAGCCATTTATTTTCGTATTCCGTTATTTATATAAAGATGGTGTAATCAAGGAAACAATTTTGTTCTTAATGCACCCCATTGCTGTTTGTTCTGCATTGACCAAAGAAAGTGATAAAATAAAATAAAAAAACTAAATAATTTTCTTTCATTGCTCATCCTTTATTTTCTGATTAAATCGTTTTTGACCGTAGTTCAAAGTCTTTATTATTTCAATTCAATACACACAAAAGAAGCAAAGAATGAAAAAAAAATATTTTTAATATAATTCTTTAATTTCAACATAAATAAATAATTTCATTAAAACGCGTAGCATATTGTAAATACGACCAATGTATAGCTCACTATACAGCTTAGCATTTACAATCATTTAAACACATATGCACAGTTAATAAAACTCCGAGTCTACGATACCCGGGTATGTCAGTGGAGGTTTTGGAATTCATTCTCTTTCAATCCAAATGATGTAGGCTAGCTATATGTAAGAAGCAGCGGAGGTAAACGTTCATGCTGGTTGTTAAGGCAGAATGCCAATGCAAATATGATCTTATGGTGTATTTATATATGATGTTTGTGTAAACTCTGCTGGTCAGGGTGTCTCGAATTACCGGAATTATCCTGTGTTATTAGTTTTTGAGTGGCAATCGCGAATGTCT
This sequence comes from Triplophysa siluroides, assembly GCA_006030095.1. Lineage (NCBI taxonomy): Eukaryota > Metazoa > Chordata > Actinopteri > Cypriniformes > Nemacheilidae > Triplophysa > Triplophysa siluroides. Next base: position 1,112,758 of record VCII01000030.1, on the reverse strand, counting down.
ATCTCATTTTTCAGTGGGAGACATGCGGTAAAAGGCAAAACACGAGGGTTTCGTTGGCGGCACAGAGGTGGTGCGCAAAATCCTTCCACTGGCACGTACTGCTCTCGCAAGCGCTCGTTTTGTGAGCGGCATCCACGCTGGCTTTAACCTATCAGCATTTTACTGCGCTCAAAACACGAAGAACATAGTTTTAATAATGGAATTGCCTTGGTTATATGACCTTAAAAAAGAAGACAAATACAGAGATTTAAATAAAGAACGCAGAGTGGGTTGATTTGCAAGTTAAAATACACGAGCGGCATTAGTATTAGCCGCAAAAATTTACTGCATATCATATTTAAAATATCTATAAACTTCAGGCAGGTAAGTGACCTAGAACGACCTCCCAGAGACAACACATGTTCACTACGAGAGACAGCAGCAGCGCAGCTACTCCACATCTCGCTAAGTCTGGTGAAAGGGCCATAACATACATTACAATGTCACGACTAGCCAGTCAAAATCAAGCATTCAAAAGCGCTGTGTAACAAGTCTCATATGAGATTGTTTGCCATTCACATTCGGATTTCCAACAGCTGAGCACACTTTCTTTTTAAATGCTTTACACAAACAAAATAGGCTACCAAAACCACTAAAAAACACCCAGCAAAACGCGCACCTTCTACCCGGCATGACTTAGCTTTTTCATGCCGAAAGTGCCCCCTAGTGGTCGGAGCATTTCCGTTGTGTTGTGACTCGATTCCGTTGTGTTGTGACTCGATTCCGTTGTGTTGTAGCTTGATTGCGTTGTGTTGTGAACTTTTATTTGCTTTTTAAATTTCGTTGTGTTGTGCACTATTGGGCCACTGTAACTTTTGTTGTTAGAGCAGCTATATCGAGGGTTGCATTTACCCCTTTTCATAGTAACAGAACAGAAGAATTTTGTTAATATCTATAATCTTCGCTTGTGCTTGCACTCCGTGCAGATGTAGATTTTTCCCAGAACATATCATTTTTTAGATACACTGCTTCTTGGGATTTTGTGAAAAGAATGTGACAAAGTTTGAATGGTGAGTGTATGTTGAATCAAAATAACACTGAAAATATAAAATTTCAGTACACTCATCTCACTTAGAGTCAAAATTCTTCAACCACAAAGAGAAAAAAAGTCAAATTCCATCTGTGGTCTCATTAAATTGTTTTTTTGGTGTCCAGTCAAGAAAATCTGCCCAATAAAAATACCACAAACACACTGGCATTATGACTTCACATTAAACCGCTGTGCTTCATAACTTCAAAACAATGAAGTCAGTCACAATAAAAGACAGAAGAGGAATTAGCTGCATTTTATTAGAAAATAAAAGTTCATAAATCAAAAATAATCATTTCAAAACATGTCATGACACTGTATGTCAAGATTTCTTGATAAGGTTGTGCATGAACATTTCATGAAGTTCATTTTCACATATTGCCTCCAAATTCCACTTTACTTGTGCATGTCAGATTTATTGTTAAAAACATACAGGAAGACACTAAAGACAAGTACAGTATTTCGTTGTTTGGTTAGTTTTTTCTCTTTTCTATACAGCAGGCAAAACACAGTTTACGGAATGAAAATATGAATCTGCTTTTCTCATTTCCACTTTGGATCCGTTGAGCTACAAAAACAGAAGAGAGATAGACGGACAGGAAACGCTGGAAACAGCCAGACAAATGTAGACGGACATAATGAAAAATATGAAAACTGAACAGAAAAATTACAAAAAATGAACAGAAAGAGAGCACCATAAGAGGCAGAAATCTTCAAGAAAAATATCAGCTGATACACAAAAGTGTTTTTGTGTCTTGTTTTATGGATATGGCATTTAAATATTCTCTGACGACAAAACACAAAGTATACACAAATTATACAGTTTTACTTTTTGAACATGAATGTTTTATGGATGTTTAGATTTGTTTTACTGAGAAACAAGAGTGAATTGCTGATTTTCACTGGTGATGTCATTGATAATCTTGGTCTATCATCTTCCCAATCTGTTTGTCATTTATTTGTCAGCTAAAGACACTTGTTTATATCAGTGTGACTTGATGTTTTCTGTGCTAATATAAGTGGAATGTGTGAAATGTGTCACACCATGCCGTTCTCCTGACGTGGTTTATGTATGGTGGTGGTTATCTGTGGACTGTGCAGAGAAGGTGCAAGTGTGCACAGAAATCCAGCCAGCAGCGTCAAACCCAGACCGCCCCACGCGCTGAACATGGACCAGCCGTACCCGTGACTGATGTCCTCCGGCAGGCCGTACAGGTAGCGCGGATACCGCGAGAGCTCGAAATTAATCCCGGCCACACACGTGCACAGAGAAATGATGCAGCAGGTTCCTGTGAAATCGATATGACATGCAATTTTAATGAATAACTCTTATGTTCTAATGTTTAACATATTTAACATCTGCATGTCTAGCAGAAGTTTTGTGCCATTCCAAACACCATTTTTTCTTTCCCCTGCTGCCCTCTAGTGTTTTTTTGTAAAATGACACAACCCAGTCAAGAAGTCAACACTTCTCACCTCCCATCAGGAAGAGCAGACCTGCTACATACTGCATCAGCTCATTGCGTTTCCAGCAGCCCAGCACGCCAATGATCCAGCCAAACAAGATAATGGCAACAGCCATGCCTATAAAACCTGCCGTCATCCGCTGCAGATCTGCAGAAACACAGGACAGAGGAGTATTGCAAGCAGGCTGCAACATTAGCTGATGCGTAATGTAATGCATGCTGGGAAAGTTAACACCCTGTTTTAATGCTTGTGTGAGACATTCTGAAGAATATTGATGCTGCAGTTTTTCCAGACAATGAACTGAGCCTGTTACGTTCTGCATTCATCTTATTTTGTGTTCCACAGAAGAAAATACAGTCACGCATGATGACAGAATTTTAACGCTTAAAGGTTTAATGTCAACACCTTCCGATAACAAAAACATATTGTCATTGTCAGATATTTGTTATAAATATTGACAAATGACAGATACATTTGTGGTGCTGAATAAATACCTATAAAATATCTGTTAGCTATTTCCGGTATCTTAACATCCTAAGTCAAGCTGACACAGTTAAAATATAATGCCTGTGACAGACAATGTAAGCAACGTAAACAGATTAAATACGTTTAAAGACTTGATAGGATGTAGTTTGTCTTACATTTCATGTATATTAAACTAATAAGACTACTGAGACAAAACTGCTTTCTTTCACATATTTTTGCTAATACAAATATTTGATGTTTATATAACTATAAACTATAACTGTATTTTTGTCAAGTGTTTAAATATAAAAAGCATTCAATTATTCAATTAAACTATCATTTGGTAGTATTTCAGTTCAGGTTAATAATTTATGGTTGGAATTGATTCTATGGATCATATTTGTGTATTATGTGTTTTATTTAAGGGATAATGTACAGGCAGCCGGTTGTTATCCCAAAAATAAACCCAGACAGTGTGATCAGGACCCAACGCGAAGCGGGGGGTATTGTATCACACTGAAGGGGCTTATTTCGAGATAACAGCACGGCAACTTGAAAAGAACTGGAAATGAAATGTGAATTACAAATATTTTATTAGCACAATTTTAATAAATGCAGACCAGCCGTTTACTTACGGTTTTTACTTTTAGAACAGGCCATTTGGTTTAATAATTTGTAAATATAATGTCATATTTGTTATTAAAAGACATATTAATATTTAATTTGTCCAAAAAAAAACTTTCAAAATGATTTGCTGTATCCGTGTTACCGTGTGTTATAGGTTTTGAGAGGTTGTAATCTGGGAATTACGAACCTACAAAAACTGACCAATCAGAATCAAGCATTCTAACTAGCCGTGCAATAAATGTATGTATTATAATCCACAGAATTATGATATTAAACATGCTACAATGTCTGTGGACATGGTAAGATGTCAATAATAAATGGAGGTACATGATTATCGGAGGCTTAATAAGCCAAAATATTTCATGAGTAAAGTTTTAAGTTACACCCCACTGACTTAAGCAGAAAAAAAAGGGGGTCAGTCGTGAGGTGACATTAATAAAAGTGACTCACGGAGAGCGTGCCACTCATCTTGTCGTATAGTCTTGGTGATGTTCACGGGCAGATTTCGAGGGATATTGGCTGAAGAGTAGTAATACTTCACCGGCGTACAGCGCTGAAGCAAACCTGCAGACATTCAAAGAAGTAATTATGAATTATAATTAAGAATAATTATTATGATAATTAATTGGACAGATACTTGTATTCAGAGCCACTCCCTGTAACGCGTACAAACTATATCACGTTTGTGTATTCCCTGTGTGTGGAATTGCAATGTAGGCACCATACTTCACCAGTCAAACTAGGTGCTCTTCCATTCTGAATGCATTGCTTCTTATATTACCAGACTTTCTATCAAAAAAAAAAAAACAGCTCTGTTTACTATATAGGCTATATGAGACCGTTTTATTGCATGTATGCTTTTTGTTGTCCTTATGTTGTTCCAATTGCTTACATTGTTTACCTCATCTGTAAGTCACTTTGGATAAACGCGTCTGCTAAATGACTAAATGTAAATATAACAGGATTAACAATTATCTCTTTCTGTGGTCAGTTTATAGACTGCTGGAAAGAGTATGCTGCAGTGTGTGCATCAGTCATTTTGTTGCATTTATTTATGATTTATACCTGACTAATTTTAGAAATGAAGCATTTGTTAAGATGACCTACTAAACAAACCAATTTTTTTGAGCTATTAAAGCAACACTTAAGAACTTTTGCTCATGGCTCCCCAATGGGTTGATAAGCGCAATTGTCTGTTGCCAGTGTTGAAATTAATGTCACTGTATAAGCTTCCCAGTGGGCACCACAATACATGTACATTTTATTACTAAGCCGATGGAACCGGCAAATGCAGAAACATTTAGAAACCATAAGGCAATCTTCCGCAGACGGGATGGCTGAGGCTGAGTGTACCGATCCAAACACCGAACATACAAAGTAAGGTTGTAGTCGCTATGAGGCTGCTCAGGTAGCAGCGGGAGGAGAACTCGTCCAGCTAAGAGTTGGTCTAACGCTGAAATCATTTTAGAGACATTATTTTAAGGTTAAGTGCAATGTAGAGATTTCAGCGGCATCGAATTGCAACCAATGGCTCACTCCACCCCTTCCCTTGGAAGCACTATGATGGTCTTTAAACACTTATGAAGGTATAGTTATGTATATTATATTGCATTTCTGTCAAAATATCCTCCTAAATATTACACACAGCACCTTAAACACTCACATTAATTCAAAAATATTCTTCAAGATTTGTTGTGATTGGATTATGCAGCACGAAAAACAATATGTGACTTGGCAAAAAATGTACAAACATCAAATATTAAGAACAGATAAGATTGTAGGCAAAATTTGCTTTATTTCCTGTGACCTTTTTTATATACTAGAAAAACAGATTGCACATTGTGTAGGCTTCTATACACTAAGTCATGTTTTTGTGATTTACTGTTTTCTACATAAAATCATACTAATGCTTGGAAATCAAATTGAAATCATTTTTAAATGATAAGACTTTGGCCTGGATTTCACAGACAGGGTCACATTTGCCAATATGTTTTTGTTTGTGACATAAATTCAACATGGCTGAAGAAAGGGGTGATGCACCATTTATCTCTATCAAAAAGACTATCAAATAACACAAATTACACAACTGACATTACAGTTTTAGCCCTTGGTGATGTGATATTCTAAGAAGGGGTCTTTTTGTTTTAGGATTAAACTCTAAAATTCAATTCAGTGAATTTGCAGAAAAAGTAGTCATATTAAGTCAAGATCCACAACTTTTATGCCACCGAAGACTATTTGTGTCTATATAGTTTTAGCTTTAATGTGATTATTGAGTAGATGCGAGTGAGCTGTTATTGTTGATGTGACTGATCAGCACCTTGGATAGCGCCACCGCTTCCCAAGCCTCCTTCTTACAGCGAATAAACGTACTAAATCAACTTGAACTCAACACAATTTCATTGGTCTGATAAGCATCGTCACCTTTAAAAATCAGATCCTCGTTTTCCAGGTCGAAACCTTCTCGATGGCATTTCCTCCACAGGCCGGTGGTGGTTGAGTTGTAGTGGCGGCTGCAGCGCGACTCCAGGACGGGCGCTGGGTGCAGGGATTCCCGCAGAGCGGCTCCGGGCTCGGGGCGCATCCGGAGCGGGAGGTTTTGGTTTGCGATGTAAATGTATCCCGGGTTGTTTCTCTTACTGGCGTATTTTTTGCATCGATCCCGGTGCTTCCGCGCGTCCGTCTCGTACCAGTAGTCCGTGCTTATGGCCATTATCAAGAGTCCGATGGAGCACAAGGCCAGAAAGAGCCCGGACGCCGTTAGAATCCTCATGATGCCCGCGGACAGCTGTCACGTCCTCCGCCGAGCCCATATCATCCTAAACCCCGCATGACGGAGCTCTAGACGGACGGGTTTGTGTGTTTCCGCTGCTGTTGAGACTGAGTTGAGCCAATGCTGAGACTGCTGATGAAAGCGCAGGCGATTCGTCCGACAGCAGCTTCAGTCTCACAGCTGTTGTCCTGCTCAGACGATGATGCCCGCTTTCACTTCAATGTCTAAATAGATGTTACATTTTGCATGCAAAATAAAGCGTATACCACTACGATTGTTTTTAAAGGATTAATTATCGTTTTCGTTCATTTTAAATTCGGATACATTTTAAATGTCATTAAAATAGTGTACCTGTCGTAAAAACAATAAAGCAAACTGAGTTTAGGGCACAAAGTTGTGTCATTGCTATTTGTCTACATACTGCAATTGCACAATTTCCTTTTTACGATTTCAGGCACACTTTACATATTAATACATAGGGGGAGCACGGGGCACCAAATAACGCGGTGTTAACTGGAATTGCGTCCGAAATTTACGCATGTAAAAAAATAAATACGACTTCAACGTTGTGCCAATCACATTTTCACACTGCATCCGTAATTTTCGTGCGTCATAAAAATTTCTGCGTTTTTCGCACCCGTAACAAACATTTCGAGAGGCGTTTTGACAATCCAGAGACACCGTACAAACGAGCGCCAAATAGGAAAAAACGCGTACGAAAATTTCGGACTGCATTTGTAAAGACGGATGTTTTTCATAGTTACTCAGGGTCGAGCGATTCGTGCTTTCTGTGTTTTTCTCTCATTGCCCGATGACGATCATCTGTGAATAATTTTTTTTTTTTACGTATTTTCATGGAGATATTGGACCATTGTTTTGGTAGCCTGAAAGTAAATTTCTTCATAATTTGTTTTTCTCATTCTGCTGTGTCACCAAATACAACCTTATATAATCTTTATCACTGTCTTCTTGCATAACACATAGCAGCATACTGAAACATGCATGTCAGAAAAATGTTTACACAGTGGGGTTAGTTGTAACACAGTGTTACAATTGATCCCAATGTGTGAAAATGTATACAAAACAACGAGATTAAAACAATGTACAATAAATGCCATTGTAACGTGGTTCGTAGGGGTGGAAGGAAGGAGATAGGGTCGGCGTGGCTGGTAAGAATCTTTTTATTCCAACAATCATAAAACATAAAGCAAAAGTAAATAATATTTAATTATGGCCTCCTGGCACATAAGTTCGGTCTCTGGCTTTCCGGTATGCGTCCTCTCGATTCCGTCTATTCTTCAGCCAAACTCTCTCTCTCGATTCTCCCCTCGTGTTGGCTTTTATCCTCTTCCCGCCAATCACTGTAAATACAGACAGGTGTTTACAATCAGTCTTTGACCTACTTATTTCCCGCCGATTTCCTGTCTCTCTCTCCAGACTCCGCTAGACCACGCCCCCCTTGCCACATACCCCCACCGCCCGACTCAGGCCGGGCCCCATCCGGCCTGCAGCTTCCCCCCCCCCCCTCCTGGAGAGGAAGTCGGCTACTACCATCTGGTTCCCCGGTCTGTGGACCACCTGGAACTTGAAGGGTTGTAATGCCAGATACCAACGGGTGATCCGCGCGTTGGTATCCTTCATGCGGTGGAGCCATTGGAGGGGTGCGTGGTCCGAACAGAGGGTGAACTCCCGCCCCAGGAGGTAATAGCGGAGGGTGAGAACGGCCCACCGGATCGCTAGGCATTCCTTTTCAATGGTGCTGTACATCGTCTCCCTCCTCGAGAGTTTGCGACTGATGTACAGCACCGGCCGCTCTGCCCCCTCCACCTCCTGGGAAGGACCGCTCCCAGCCCCCTGTCCGATGCGTCCGTCTGTAAAAGAAAGGGAGAGAGAAATCAGGAGCGTGCAATAGCGGGCCACCACACAGAGCAGCCTTAACTTGGGTGAAAGCCTGCTGGCACAGCTCCGACCATTGGACGGGATCTGGTGCCTCCTTTTTAGTGAGGTCCGTCAGGGGGCTGGTGAGGGTCGAATAGTCCGCACAAACCTTCTGTAGTAACCTGCCAACCCCAGGAATTGCCTCACCTCCTTTTTGGTCTTGGGTCTCGGGGAGGTTGCAATTGCTGCTGTCTTGTCAATTTGGGGACGCACCTGCCCGTGACCCAAGTGGAAGCCCAGATACCTGACCTCCACTCGCCCAATTGCACACTTCTTCGGGTTAGCCGTGAGCCCCGCTCCTCTCAGCGAACTCAAGACCGCATTTAGGTGCTGCATATGCCGCTGCCAGTCATTACTATAAATGACAATGTCATCCAAGTAAGCAGCGGCATATGCCGCATGTGGGCGTAGGATACGGTCCATGAGACGCTGAAATGTCGCTGGGGCACCGAATAAGCCGAACGGAAGTGTGACAAATTGGTGTAATCCAAACGGCGTAGTGAAAGCTGTTTTTTCCTTGGATAAAGGAGATAAGGGTATCTGCCAGTATCCTTTTGTCAAATCCAACGTCGAATAAAAGCGAGCCGCACCTAGCCGATCAAGCAGTTCGTCAATCCGCGGCATTGGATATGCATCGAACTTCGACACAGCATTCACCTTGCGATAGTCCACACAGAACCCGGACCGAGCCGTCGGTTTTGGGAACCAAAACTATCGGGCTGGCCCAGTCACTGTTGGACTCCTCTATTACTCCCATCTCCAGCATAGCGTCTAATTCTTCCTGAACCACTTTTTTCTTGTGTTCAGGTAAACGATACGGCCGGCCACGTACAACCACTCCCCGGTGTGGTCTCAATATGGTGCTCTATGAGTGTAGTGCGGCCAGGCAGAGGCGAGAACACATCGGCAAAACGAGCCTGCAACCTGGCAACGTCAGTGATCTGGGATGGCGAAAGATGATCCCCCCAGGGGCCAGAGTGTTCGGTTGAGTTTTTTTTCCCACCTCTGGCCCGAGATCATCCTCCCTTCCTACCACCGTCGCCAGCATCACTGCGTCCGCCTCACTCCATTTTTTAAGGAGGTTGAGGTGGTATAATTGATGTGCCCCGTTTCTGTCTGGTCTTACCACCTCATAATTGAGATCCCCCACTCGTCGTGTAACCACAAAGGGTCCTTGCCACTTGGCGAGTAACTTTGAGCTGGATGTTGGGAGTAATACGAGGACTTTCTCTCCCGGTGTAAATTGACGTAATCTGGCGCCCCTATTATATTGCCGGCTTTGTCTGTCCTGGGCCTGTAACAAATTCTCCATAGAGAGCGCCCCAAGGTGTGGAGTTTTGTTCTCAGGTCCATTACATACTGAATTTCGTTCTTGCTAGCGGTAGGTCCGTCCTCCCAAGTTTCCCTTAGGACATCTAACACCCCACGGGGCTGAAGTCCATAGAGCAACTCGAAGGGGGAAAACCCCGTGGAGGCTTGGGGAACCTCGCGCACGGCAAATAACAAGGGCTCCAGCCATTTATCCCAATTTTTGGCGTCCTCGTGAACGAACTTTCGGATCATGGTTTTTAAAGTACGGTTAAAACATTCGACCAGTCCGTCCGTTTGTGGGTGATAGACGCTGGTCCGAATCGTTTTCACCCCCAACAACCCGTATAGTTCGCGGATCGTCCGTGACATGAACGTCGTGCCTTGATCCGTGAGAATCTCTTTCGGGATTCCCACGCGGGAGATCAATGAGAACAATGCGTCCGCCACGCTTTTAGCGGAAATATTGCGGAGCGCCACTGCCTCGGGGTATCGGGTTGCATAGTCCACAATGACCAATGCAAAATGGTGCCCTCGTGCGGAACGCTCTAACGGCACGACCAGGTCCATACCAATTCGTTCGAAGGGGACCTGAATTAAAGGAAGAGGGCACAATGGTGCTTTTGGAGTGGCCGGTGGGTTTACCAGGCCAAAAAAAACGGGCCGTTAAGCGATTCAGTGTTGTGGTATGCCCCAAGTGTCCTGCCATCGGATTAGCATGAGCCGCCTGAAAAAGCATTTCCCGGCGGCTCTTTGGGACGACCAATTGTGCTGTATCCTTCTTTGACTGAGTGTCTTGGGTCACTCGATACAACCTGTCTTTTATCATGGCAAAATATGGATAGGTGAGCGGCTGTGCCGGTTGGAGAGACTGCCCGTCGATCATGCGGACCTGCTCAAACGCATTTTTAAGCGACTCATCTCTAGACTGATCCAGGGGAAAATCATCACACGATGAGAGAATTCGTCTCTCAATCGCACTCCGTTCCCCTGGATCCGTTGTTGAGGGTCCCGGCTCTGCCTCTCCAAATTGCGCAACCGCCACTCTCCGCTCATGTTTATCCCCAGAGACACCCGCACATAAATCCATTAATAACACGCTAAAATCCGGCCAATTCGTCCCCAAAATTAGCGGATGTCGGAGGTGTGAGTTAACAGCTACCTCCACTGTATGTTTTTTTCCCCTGAATTTGATCGCCAGGGCGACTAAGGGATAGCTCACCACCTCCCCGTGCACACACCTTACCTTAACCTCGCGGCCCGTATCCAATGCCGTGGCTTGAATCACGCCTGGGTGGATCGAGGTTTGGTTGCAACCTGAATCCACCAAGGCCTGATAAGTACCCCCCTCAATACTCACAGGTATTTGATACAACCCCGCCTGATCGAGGGCGGTCCGCGGGGGCGTCGGGATCCGGATCACCGCACCAACCTCCATAACCGGACATGATCTGACGAAGTGGTCCGGGTCCCCGCAGCGCCAGCAGACCGGCCCAGGCCTACCCGCTGCCCCGGTAGGCGGAAGCGGCCAAAGGATTGGCGGGAAGAGGAAGGGGGGAAAAATCGGGAGGGCGCTGCCCCGCTGGTCATTCCCCCACGCCGGAGTTCGGCCCTTGCGTCCGGTAGGAACCGGATTGGAGGACTGCTCCGGACAGGAGCCGCTGTCTGCGGCACCGGACGGGACCTATTAGAGGGAAACGCAAGAGGGGAAGAGGGGAGGAGAGAGGTCTGGGAGTCGCCGACCCCCCACAGCACGCCGCCATGTGGTCCTCCGCCAACTGGACGGCTTGTATCAGCGACGTCGGCCGGTGGCAGTGGACCCACTGGGCAGTCCTCGCAGGCATCCGTCCCACAAACTGCTCCAGTACCACCTTCTCTACCGTCGTATCGACGTCGCTGACATCATCCAGCAACCATTTGCGGCACGCGTCCCGGAGCTGCTGCAAACACAAAGGGTTGGCCACCGTCCCCAAACTCCAGCGACCGAAACCGCAGTCGCTGCTGCTCCGGGGTCCGCCCGACCCGCTGGAGGACTGCCTTTCGGAGGTCCGTGTAATCCAGGAGGTTCTGGACTGGCAGCTGTTGAGCCGCGAGCTGAGCCTCACCTGACAACAGCGGGATTAGCCGGGTCGCCCAGTTCTCGCGGGGCCAGCCAGAAACCTCCGCGGACCTCTCGAAGAGGTCTAAAAAGGCTTCCGGGTCATCCTGGGGACCCATCTTGTGGAGCAGCACGGGAGTCGGGGAGCGGTGCCAGTTGGTATGCCCTCGGTTCGCTCCCCCCGCGAAATCCAGCTCCGGAACAGCTTGCGGTCATCCGTCTGAGCTTTGAGGAGCCTCTCGAATCGTCGTTCCTGCTCCCCCTGTAGCGTCAGCAGGGCCTGGTGTTGCTCCTGGTGGAGACCAGCGAGCGCGTTGATAACCTCCGCAAACGGTGAGGCTGGCGGTTCTGCATTGCGGTGTTCTCCTACCTTCCCGGGTTTCGGCACCAATGTAACGTGGTTCGTAGGGGTGGAAGGAAGGAGATAGGGTCGGCGTGGCTGGTAAGAATCTTTTTATTCCAACAATCATAAAACATAAAGCAAAAGTAAATAATATTTAATTATGGCCTCCTGGCACATAAGTTCGGTCTCTGGCTTTCCGGTATGCGTCCTCTCGATTCCGTCTATTCTTCAGCCAAACTCTCTCTCTCGATTCTCCCCTCGTGTTGGCTTTTATCCTCTTCCCGCCAATCACTGTAAATACAGACAGGTGTTTACAATCAGTCTTTGACCTACTTATTTCCCGCCGATTTCCTGTCTCTCTCTCTCCAGACTCCGCTAGACCACGCCCCCCTTGCCACAGCCATTTATCGAAATCTTAGCTGAAATGACAATATTAGCAGGAGAAATGGACAATGTAGTTGTAGTGTTTGCGCTTCTGTCACTTTTGCTGTAATTGTACGGGAACAGTCTGTTCTAGAAACAAATTGTAAGTGTTCATTTGTAGCAGAGACGTGTAAAAATCTGATTAATCAAGCTCCAATTTCCACTGTGTCAGTGAGTATCTGCTCATTTTAAAAACATACAGCACCTGTCATGGTTCTGCCTCACCATGTCAGGTATTTCTTGGTCTTGAGGCAGAATCGGAGCAGGATCCCTTGTTTTCATGTGGAGAGAGGCTTTTTGGCGCTATTGGCTTGCCATACTCTCTCTCTCTTATTGCCTGTTAATAAATTATGCCCCACACCTGTCCCCTATTGATTTATCTCCCTATTTATTGACCTTGTGTTTCTTGTCCTGTGCTGGTTCATTGTCTCTTGTGTAATGTGGGTGAGTTCCTCTAGTCTAGTCTAGTCTAGTCTAGTCTAGTCTAGTCTAGTCTAGTCTAGTCTAGTCATGTCATGTCATTTGTCTAGTCACATGTCTCATGTTTAACTTTAGTCTTGTTTATGTGTAGTTAGCCCTTGTTCCTGTGTCCTGTTATATCCTTGTTTTACCCCCTCGTGGGTTTTTGTTTTGTCTTTGTTATTATTTATAATTAAAGTCTTGTTAAAAAAACCCTTACCTCCCTGTCTGCACTTGGGTCCTCTGTCCTCACCTCACCCGAGTATCCTGACAGCACTAATACTATATACGGTAAACTTTAATGTAAACTCCTAAATTACTGTTTCACTTTACCTTTTGTACCAAGTCTGAGCCTCAAATCAAGCTTTTCAATGTGCACACGGTCACTTGCATCTTGTAATGGAAAATAAAGTTATAACTAGAAAACCAGTTAACACAATTTTAAAATGTAAGCAGAAACTGGTCTGGTACTTTTAGTCAGTAGAAATAAATTCTGTAAAATACTCTTCACTGCCAGAGGATGGAGGCAGAGCGCCATATTGCTCACACAGTATTGCATTACTTATTGGACCTTTAAACTTCGATGACTTTCTGTAAATCTTTCAGTTAACTATTAGTAAGATCATCTAAAGGCTGTCATTGGTTGTGGCATCAGAGAATAGAAAGAGGTTCTTAATTTGTTGCGAATTGATCAAACCATCCATGTATCATTTTGGTCTGTATACTGTTCTTGACTGCCTCGCCAATATATTCTGGAAACCAACATACCATTCAAATGTTTCTGTAAACAGCCTTTCAAAGTAAAAAAAAGTTTCTTCATAGTTTTACCAAAAATAGCATTCAATTCTCAATATACACATAAGACAAAGATGAGGGTGTCATGGAAAAACTCCCCAGAACATTTAGATAAGATAAGAAACAACCCAGCTGGGGAAGACCACCTTCTCAGCGCGTGAAAACAAATTGATAAAAACAAGCACACAACACATACAAAAACACGTATGCATTAAAAAGTGTATAACTGTGCATTGAAAGGATGTAACTTGAGCATACAGTGGGTGTAAAATGTATAATTGCAAAGCTATGGAGCAGAAGAGAGGAAAGAGGAAAAGGCTGGTAAAAGAATTGTAGAATTCATAAAAGTGGAGAAATAATCATTGTTAAGATCTCAGGATTGAACTGTAAGCTATTATCCAATGCTTTATTTGAGCTTTGGCAGCTGTAGTTTGCACTTAACTGAAATGTATTCATAGAAAAAACTGTAGCGTGGCATTCAGCCAATAGCACTCTGTAATAATAATATAGTTATGAAAGCGTGAAATAACTTTTCGGCATCATTTGTTCCCTAACTCAGCAATATGTGTGAAGTGGCAAAATGCTGTTCTAAACACATCAGTGATGTACTTTTCAAATGACTCAGTTATAACCATGCCATACAGTAGGTCTTCAAAAGTAGAGATTATGGTTTACGTTAAAAAAGCCTGTAGTTTTTCGAAATAATAAAATCTTCCCTTTATATTCCCTTTATGAACTTCTGCGGCAAGAAAATTAAGAACACAAAAATACACAATCATGACACAGCAAGATTTCATATCGTCCCACAGGAGCAATTTCAAACTATACAGTATGTATAGTATCCTAGAGGGTGATAAAGATATCTTGTGTAATTTTGAAATATCTTTAAAATAATATGTAATAATGTAAAAATATGTTAGGAAAATGCTCCACAGACTTGCAGTTTGGCAGCTATTAAACAACATGGTTGATTGATGACAATTTTGAAAAAGTGAATTATAGTCACATCACAAGTCTCCCCCACACAAGAAAAATCTGTGTCAATCCATAGTTGTGTTGATACCTGGTGTCTGTTGTACTATGGTAATAACTAATATGCTTTTTTTTGAGGTACTATGTAAATACTATGGTATATAAATTAAGAGTTCATTTGCAAAAACAGGGAACTACGGAATAAAAATCATGTTTTTTTACTGTTGTCATATTTTTATTGTGTAAATGAGCTGTATTTGTTTAGTTATTACTAACCCAAAACAACCTAACAACAGTGTGATTGATAGTGCATGATAAAAAACATGATTGTTGAACATTTACGTAAACAACTGAGCTATCTGTTTTTTTAAACAAACTCTTCAAATAATACTTCACTACTATGCAATATAAAAAATAAGGCTTATTGACTTCATAGAGCTGTTTTAGTATAACAGTTTTGAATAAAAAATGAATGTAGCCTACACTCTATCGTACAATATTGATTCAGTGACCTTGAACAGTAGAATAATCAAGAATATATACACTCATATAACAAATAAAATGTTGTCCCGTAAAATTAGATTACACTACTCTGTGAGCAATATATTTTCATATTTTAACCGAAAAGGGAAAGGGCCCAAAACCAAGCCCTGTAGCACACCTTAAGTAACCTGTGTAGGGTTGGCCATTCTGCTATCACACAGTTTGAACCAGCAAACTGCCCAGCCCTGCTCCTCAATCCATCCATCCATCCATTTTCTTCCGCTTATCCGGGGCCGGGTCGCGGGGGCAGCAGTCTAAGCAGGGATGCCCAGACTCCCCTCTCCCTAGACACTTCCTCCAGCTCTTCCGGGCGGACACCGAGGCGTTCCCAGGCCAGCCGGGAGACATAGTCCCTCCAGCGTGTCCTAGGTCTTCCCCGGGGTCTCCTCCCGGTGGGACATGCACGGAACACCTTCCCGGGAAGGCGTCCAGGGGGCATCCGGAAAAGATGCCCGAGCCACCTCAGCTGGCCCCTCTCGATGTGGAGGAGCAGCGGATCTACTCTGAGCTCCTCCCGAGTGACCGAGCTTCTCACCCTATCTCTAAGGGATCGCCCAGCCACCCTGCGGAGGAAGCTCATTTCGGCCGCCTGTATCCGGGATCTTGTCCTTTCGGTCATGACCCACAGCTCATGACCATAGGTGAGAGTAGGAACGTAGATTGACCGGTAAATCGAGAGCTTCGCCTTGCGGCTCAGCTCCTTCTTCACCACGACAGACCGGTACAGCGACCGCATTACTGCAGAAGCTGCACCGATCCGTCTGTCAATCTCCCCGTTGCCCTGCTCCTTATTAACATGATAATAACTAGTAACTTTGTATTAGCACCTATTGTATTATTGTTCCTGTATGACATATTGCTTATTGCTCCCTGAACTCTCTGTAAGTCGCTTTGGATAAAAGCGTCCGCTAAATGACTAAATGTAAATGTAAATAACAAAAAATTATGTTTTTGATATTATTGTGGTTTTAGAAGCCACATTGTTAACATCACATGACAACATCACATGTTACTGTACTTGAGGCTCGTGGATTGCATGTGGCCACGTATTGACTAGTGCAGATTGACAAAAACAAAATGGAGTATTCCACCAGTACTGTAGACCATTTTCAGAACAACTATAAGAAGTTTGTTCTTCTACGACATCAGACCTCTTTTTGGCACTGATTGAAAACATGAAAACTGTTTTACAAATTTATGCTGGTAAATGATTAAAAATTCCACTTGCTTTCCATTATGTGTCATTCACTTTTATGCATGTTTGCGAAAGACAAGAGAAAAATAACCTGCAGGCTTGTGGCTAGTCCGTGTGCAGTGTGGTAATCATGGCTGCAGTGGCTGTAACCTGCAGGAAGTTTGTTCACAGAGATAAAGACCAAGACAACCAGCTGTCAGTCATCTCACAGCCTCACTTACAGTCAACCTGCATGACGTACTGTACGCATGCCATGAGAAGTACATGCATGCCGTGTATGTTTCGGATGTATCTGCTCGTCCCTTTTAGGGATTTGTGAGGGTTTTTTAATTTGTCATGGCTATTGTCCTCTGTATTGGTGTGAGACAGTTGGAAAGCTCTTCAGGGTAGTTGTGCAATAGAGACAGTGACTCTGTGTGTGAGCAGATGTAACGGACTTCCTGTGGTGCCTGAAAATACCCTGCAATGCACTATTGGGAAAACATGAGAACACACAGGCTCACACCGCACTCGGGTTCCCGCTCAGGAGTCACAATGTAATGGTCAGCCAGCCAAACACAGTCACATATTGAGAAAAATCAGTTAAAATGACTCATACAGTATTAAATATGGCATGTATAGTTCTGTTACTGTAATGATCATAATAATGGAGAGGAATGTGGAATCTGAAAACAAAACATGTTCTTAGCTCCAGAAAAGAGATGACATTACACAAATGTCCATAAAAGCCTTTCACATTCATATTTTGGGGAAGTGAACATGAAAGTTCCAAACTTCCCCATTTACTTTATGTGTATGTGTGTGTGTTAAGTGTTTTGTGTTTGTAAAGTGTGTCGAAGGCTGTATTGTTTATCAATAATTGATATAATGCTAATTATAAAGTTTTATTTTCAGTTTTATTGAAACTTTTTGAGTTTATTCATATTTTGAATTACCTTTCATTTGTACATTTTCATGGTTTTTTATTTTAGCAAATTTGTTTTGTGCTTTTGTCATTTAATTATTTATTTGTTTGTATTTTATCTTGCTGTATAAGATGAGTTATATAGTTATTTAAAGTAAATATAAAAGTTAAATATAACATATAATAGTACGTTTTGGTTTAGTTTTTATGTATTTTCAGTTGATAATTTCTGTGCCAATCTTAAACGTATTTCAGTTTATTGCTGAGGCAACTTTTTTATAGTTATTTTTTGTAAAATTTAGCAATTTTGTTTTGTACTTTTGTCATTTTATTATTTGTTTACATTTTATGTCAGTATATACAGTAAGATGAGTTTTTGTTTGAGACAACATTTTTCATTTTCGTTTAATTTTTACATTTAAAAATAATAATATTTAGGCCAGTCATTTCTTTGATTTATAATAAACAAAAATGTTTAACAGTAAACTAAAATAACCTTACCTGTGACTATAAATCACAGCTATTATATTTGTATTATTATTTTCTGATTTACCTCAGATGAATCAGTCACACTTAGTGATCATGTACACAACACAAATTTAACACAAAAAGTTGAATACGTTGCTTAAATTAAGCCTACAATATCTGCCTACTAAAATGTATTAGTGATACAGTCCCCAGTTTGTAAAGTGCATGCAACATTTTTGTTCTAAAATAACAGAATTATGTCTGTAATTCAGTATTAAGGATCTGGACTGCAAGATACTTATATGAGATGTCCAGGCTGGTAAATCCACTGGTCCATCTAAACCAAAAGGGACTTCCCCGGTGACTTTGATTCAGCCTTCTTGAGTGTAAGGTTCTGTTTTCTACCGTATTTCAGCATTCATATATTTATAGTCCAGCATTGACCTTAATAAACTTTGAAAGGCCTCCATCCACAGTAGCACCATGTCAGGAATTCAATGCAAATATGTGCAGACTAAAAAATTCATATTATAAGCACACTGTAAATTAAAGGCAAGGGTTTATTCCATACTGATGACATAAACTTGTGATTTTTAATGCTGCTTATATGGTTTAATAGGATTTTTTGCTCCAAAACAATGCCAGATACTTTAAAGTAACGTCCTTTAAATTCAGCATGTGAAAATCCAGGACAAACACAGAATAATGCATTTGTCTGAGCTGCAACAGTAGTTGCTTCCTCAAAACCTGCGATAACAGTGCAATTCTTTGATCAAAAAGGGAACAAGACTCTCTCAGAACTTCACTTTGGGCGCCACGCTGAAGTTTATCATGCTCGGAAAATAGCACATGTAAAAATCTTCACCTGATCAACTGATTCAAACACACAGCACTGCATATACTCATCTTATTACCACACAAACAACGGTTGAATAAATGTGTTATTATCACATATCGTATAGCCTCTATGAAAACTGAAACAACTGAATGACAAATCACAATAAAAAAATCACAAAACGTTTGCGGTTATGTACCAACTTGTCTGTCAAATTACGTTTGACCTCTTTAAAATAAAAACTATTGGCCAAACGTTGGTCAACTGGTTTTTCCGTTCTTATAGCAACTATTTATGAATTGTTGAAACATATCAAACAATAATCTGTGACATGTTGGAGATAAGCACTAAGCCAACCCATCAACTATCACCATTGGCCCAGCAGACATCCCTCGACCATGTTGCAAATGAAAAATCACGAGTCATAAGCACTGTTGACCAATAAGAAGCTGGATCGTCCTGTTAATCGGGCGAGGGCGATAGAGGAAAGATCATCAGATACCATCAAGAATTCAATCTTTCTCGCATCAGGACAGTGAAGCTGAAAGAAGCAGAGCTTTAAAACAATATTTGAGGCATATGTCAGTTTAACAGAGCTACCACAGGATAGAGACCTTGTGAAGTAATTTCCAAGTTATGCAATATTCTGTAAATAAGTGTGAAACTGTGAGATAGACGCCACAGAAGAAACTGTACTGTATGATAAAGGCTTCATGTTGCATTACAGAATGGAAAGTTGTGTTATTTCACCTGTAAGTAACAGAGATTGTCTTCAATTTTAAACATTTTAACTACGTCTAGATTTGTTTCATTTTGTTGAAATTGGAATGGATACTTTTGTTGTGTTTTTTTATATTTAAGTATATATCGTAGCCAATTAGTTGGTAAAAATACAATTTTCTAAATTAATAAATAAGCTAATTTAGACTTTTTGACCTTCAGTGGAGCTTCAAAAAATGTAAAGTTTTAGAAGGTTAAAATGTTATGTACTGTAAAAATGAAGAAAACGATTCAAAGTTGATTTTTTTCAGTTATCAGAAGAAATAATCCCGTTTGATCCCGATGGTCGACCGATGTATGACTTCTACTCGTATCTCAGTACTGAGCCTGGCGCTCAGACAGGTAAACTTTAAAAAACCTCCTCAATCTCAACACTCATTTGATTCTTTGTTGTTATCTAGTGTGATGATTCGCATTGATTCTCTGAAATATCGCCGACTGATATTTTAGCCTGCGATTTAAAAAAAAATTAAAGTATTTAATGCCGAAAACCAAAAAAATATTTTTTTCACCAACCAGACGTTCACTTGTTTCTTAATCCAGCAGTTGGATATGAATATCCAGGTGTTCATGTCCATCACAGTGAGTTTGAACCTTCTCAGGAAAACCAGTTAATCGAGCTGCACTCCAACCCATATCGCTATGTAGATGTTGAGTCTTACCAGCCGTCTGTAGATCCAGGGATGGGACCACTTCTGCCAGTAGTACCATCACAGGTGGGTTTATCAAGATGGCTTATTTTACGGTTGGTCATTTTTTATAATGACTGCAAACTTTAATAACATTGTTGTATGTAAATCCCCAATATACTTCACATGACCTGTCATTGATTCTTTTTGCCAGCATAAAGCAAAAACTTTTTGTATGTGTTTGTTTAAATATGGAGAAATCATAAAACAAGACACGTTTATATAAGAAGTGTTAATTTCTAAGAAGATATTAGACAAGTCAAAAAATACACTTACATAAAAACAAATCAAAATTCTAAAGGGTTTCTCGTGCAAAATCTCATGCAGTGTTTTTATGAAATACAAAGGTGTTATGTTTATCGTTAGATATTTTGATGTTAAAAAAAAGGTCTAAAATCTAAAGTTTCAAAAAATAACAGGGGAGAGATGTCAGATGTGTAGGTACTTTCTCATTGTATTCTGCAGCAAAAAATGCCCTCGAATGAGAATATTTAGAATAACATTTCATTCGTTTCTTTTGAAATCTCTTACTTAACTGACCAAACATATTCTGAAACATACACACACACAGAAAGAGATGTGCAGGATGTGAGTAGAGGCACAGACAGACCGATTGCTCAACATTGTCTTTTCCTGACTGAATACTGTTGCCAATGTTACTATACAATTACACACAACACGCACGCACGCATTTGTACAGTGCTGATAATAATACTTCTCAGAACAATGATCTTGTAAAACACAGTTAAACCCTGACTGAACACTCTTTAAGATCAATTGAAACTGTTATGCATGTGTCTCCTCATTGTGAGATGCTCAATAATAACACAACCGTTACAGTACTGAGAATTAAAGCATTTATTATGTAAGAAACCTATATGCTTTGAAAGAATACACGAAAACTTGAAAATGTAAATTCTGTCATCATTTATTCACCCTCAAGTCAAGCATGCGCTTGTCTTTTTGCTTGGAAAGATGCGCTGAATGTCCATGCTGCCATCAAACTAAATGTTCTCATTTTTATTAGTCACCATATGTGACTGATTTAACAAAACTAACTTTTAGTACTTTTGTCATTTTTGCAGTTCAGCAGCTCCAATCTCCATATTCTTGGAAGAAAGCAGATGGAGCATTTCACTAAATATCTTCATATTCTACCGTGTTAAAGGGATAGTTCACCCAACAATGAAAATTCTGTCATCATTTACTCACCCTCAGATTGATCCGAACCTTTATGCATTTATTTGTTCAATGGGGGATGAGATCTGTCATTTTTTCTGTAAAGCAGAACAAAGAAATGTATGAAGGTTTGGAAAAACATCAGGGTAAGTAAATGAATCAGAATTAAAACAATTTGTGTGAACTTTTCCTTTAATAATACAGCCGTGTGTTTTTTAAATAATCGAGGCTGTGTAAATAATGGCAGAACATAAAAATGGATTTGAAATACTCCGTTTTAATATATTAATGTAACATGAATATGAAAATATTATGTTTTACAGTGTCTGTAGTTACTAATACAGTAGAGCGTTTACGCTGTAGTATTTTTCTGATGGAAAAGAAAATTCTGCAATGATTTAAGAACAAAACATGATGTGAACTTGATTTGTAAATCCAGGGCCGCACCATTTTGTGTCTCATTTTGCGAACACCGTGTTTTCACAGTTCCTCTTTCAATGTAAAGTCATTCTGTGGTTTCCAAGTATATAATAACACTAATAGAAATTCAAGCTAAACTAGCATTTTTTGCTTCAACACGAGTCGAAATGTGGGAAACTGTATCAACACAAAATATTGCTGGATTTTTTTGACTAGTGACCCCGCTGAAAAGATTTAAATAGCATGTCGTATGCTTTTGTGTGGGGTTTTGTACAAACGGTGCTTGTGAATTAGACAATATCCATGTTGGTTGATGTTTTCATGAGAGTAACTCTGTCAAGATGGAAAACGATCTGATAAGCAAGTCATAGAGAAGCAGTAGTGAACATTTCTCTCTTCACAGTACCCACAGTATGTTTCTCCACTGCTGTACCCTCGGTCACCCGTCACCCGCAGCACTGATGATGAGGAGCCTGGGGGTCGCAGTCCACCTTTTGAGGTGTCAGAAGGTGAAGAGGACACTGACAGACATCCAGGCGCATCGAGTGCTCTGATGGGTGAGTTTAAACACCTCAAGTTCACTGTAAAACTTTGCTGTCATTTCGCAGCAGGTTTGCCAGTAACTTACTGTAGATTTAATGTACAATTTAGTTTAAAGCATAAACTTACCTAGGTTATATATTTTTCTTTCATAAAACAAGACAACATATCTTGGGTCAGTTTTCTTGTTATGTAAATGTGTCGTAATTTAAGACGTTTTAAATATTTTTACAGAAAATAAGAGAAAACTGCTTAGGAAGAATGTCGTTTTTGTGCGGTGTTGCTGTGCTAATGCCAGTTGTGCTAATGCTGTTCTTGGTCATTTTGAATCTCAAAAGTCAAAGTGTTTTAATTTTGATTAAAGTAATTGAAAACAGTACTAATTGGAAAGTAAATAAAGTAGTAATTCAATCTACAGTAAGTTACTGGCAAACCTGCTGCAAAAACTACAGGAAAGTTTGACAGTGTTCTTTTTTAATGAGGCAAAGAGAATTCTAACTGTACCTTAACCATTAAAATCAATGACACCTTCTACAGGAACCAAAAGGAAAGTGCGCCTCTATCAGTTCCTCCTGGACCTTCTTCAAGACGGAGACATGCGGGAATGCATCTGGTGGGTGGACAGAGAGAGAGGCATCTTTCAGTTCTCCTCCAAACACAAGGAGTCTCTCGCCAGCCGATGGGGCCAACAGAAGGGCAACCGCAAGATGATGACCTATCAGAAGATGGCCCGGGCTCTGAGGAACTACGGCAAGACCGGCGAGGTCAAAAAGGTGAAGAAGAAACTGACGTATCAGTTCAGCAGCGACGTGATGAGGAGAATGGTGATGGAGAGGAGGCAGTATCATCACTGAGCCGGAACTGGACATGACTCACGTCACTCTTTAAAAAAGATTCTTCCTTCAGCAATCCACTCAAAGTTTCAGTCCCGTCATGTAGATCGCTAGTTTTGTGTGAATGTTATCTCAGGGATTTCAAATTTGGAAAAATGTCTGCAGGTCGGCTTTTGTAAGCGTGGAAAAGGCGTGATTTTATGGGAGTTAAATGAACTATTATGGGGATTAACACACTTTTGTGGGTTCAACCCAAGCTTATCTTTAACGTTGCACATTATGGGGTGTAACGATACACAAAGCTCTTGATCCAATACAGTACACCATACAAGATTTATCATATGATAGTATCAGGATATTTTGAACAAAATGTTAAAAATGAGAATTATTTTCAAAACATTAACAGTTTAAATAAACGTTTTCTTGCACATAGAACTTGTTATAGTATTGGAAACATTCAGAGTTTTAATTTAACCTTCAGTATATAAATCAATAAAAAGGTCAGGTTAAATAAATGTAAGAAATGGATTTAAAAGCTAAACCATGATAAGGCTTCTTAAAACTGTTAAAAAAAAGCACACACACAAAATATACATCACATATGATGACACAGGTCACGTTGGCAGCTCAATCAATAGGATTAAACAGACGTCATATTGGAATTAATATACATTTTTGTAATTTCGTCATGTAATATTATGAAAGTATTGCTTTCTGCTGGTCATTTTTGTGCTTTAATTGTAGAACGTAAGACATAATGCCAATAACTGAAGGGACATTATTGAAAATATAATGGGAAGTGCTTCAGCAACACACCTGTACCGAGACTGGGCATGAATTAATTCATGAAAAATTGGTAGACTGTCTCTCAGAGAGAACTGACAAATACCAAAAAATCTAAAGAATTATTAGTATTCACTGTAGTATACGAAGTATCTGTTTTAATGTAATTGATATACTGTAATCATACAAATTTTAGAAAAAAAGGATGAACTCAGAAACTACCATCTTTGAAATGCATGGACTTTGCGTAAAACTAATAATGAGTGTAAAATCATGTTATCTGACAATGTAATCTGTTTCCATGTGATTAGTGACCTTTCCTTATTTAGCATCATAATAAAAATGTATTTCTAGGTTTAAAATTAGATTCAGTATTTCTAGATTTGCTCCATACTGCCATCTAGGGGACAGAGATGCCCCTTTGAGAAAACTAATGGCCTAAATAACTCCATAACCGTTTCAAAGATGTAATATGTCACATACAGAGACATGTTGCATTTGTGTCTTTAAACAATCACAATACCAAATCTCAAATCAATAATATTTTCTGTAATGCTGAAAAGTTGATGCATGTGACAAATATGGCAAACCTTATCAAACAAAACAAATTATATATTAAAATATTAAAGAATTTGGATATTTGTTATTATTATTATTTGAATTATTATATATCATTTTATTTCAATGATATGGACATAAAAATAAACAGAAATGATCCAAACAACTTTTTCCATTATTCCTTTCTTGACGTCAAGTTCATAAATTTGTAAAACTTACAAACTGGATCTGTGAAACACTGTACAGTGTACAATATGCTTTTGTTGTTCAAACAACAAAATCATAGCTAAATATCCTACATCAGTTTGGGAGATATTGTTATGTAGTCTTTTGGAAACAGGACATCTGTATCAAGTGTATTATGCAGCAATACTTTGAACATTTTAAGATTAGAATATCAGTACTTTCCCTTATAATCTCCCGAAAAAACTAGCCCCATTCCACATATTCAATACAAACCCTTACATTGCAAGAAAATTTCAGTACATGTAGATATTCAGCTTTCAGCAAAGCAGCATTCTTTCCACAGAAGAAAGTTCCCAGTAATTTCCAAAACTGATTTAGCAGTATTTCAACAGCGGATTCCGTTCAAACAGAATCATTTTAACCTTGGGTATAGAGAGATGTATGGCTTAATGTATTAACAATGGCATTGACTTTGTTAATGTGAAACTAAAAAAACTGTGTAACTTTCACAGTATTCATAAACATTGGAAAATAAATTACTCGGAGGCCGCCGTTTTTTGCTTAAATATTTGTGACATCAAAAGGTTGCAACCTAAACCTGTTCTCTTAAAGATACAGCGAAGCATACACGTTTTCCATATATAACAGTAAAATATGACACGTCAAACATAAGATCAGATATATTAATACACCAGGACAGTAGGTGGCGGTATGTCCGCTTGACACAAGCCAGCCTGCCTGCCATAAAAGAATGCGTTCAGTATCAGTAAGCGTCTGTTCAAGGTAAACTTGCAATAATTCACAGCTTTAAACTATAAAAACTTTCTAAACTCGTATACTTTATGAGAATATACTGATAATTATACTGGTTATTTATTCTGTATTAGAGCTCACGTGAATATTAGCCCCCGTCAGCTAATGACAATAGAGAAGACAATAGGCTACTGATGTACTGTAAATCAACATCAAAAAGTCAAAATCTGGATAAAATGCATTTTATAATGGCTTAAAACATAGTGTATATATTAAATTCTCAATGGATTTGGTTATTAATATTAATGTTTGTATTGTTTCTAACCAACAATATTAAAATGTATGAAAATACACCAAATAGCGTCTTTATTTTCTTACTTTATTATTTATATATATTTTTTATCATACAGCACCTTATATTTACTGAAGAACTGATTAGTGTGTCTGTGTTCAGTTTGGCTGCCTGTGTGTGCAACCATTTTACGTCATCGAAAAAGAACATGGCGGCCTCCTTAGGTTAAAATGAGTATAAGCCCTTTTCACATGACGTCACGCATCTTCGAAGCAGTGGCAAAATGGAAGTTCTTCTTCTTCTTGTTTGTTGCATGACAGATGTTATGATACACTGCTTTGCGAAAAGGCGGAAGTTAAGTTACGTCATTGTGAAAAGGGCTTATTACATTTAGTTTTTTTTAAAGAAATTAAAATATTTTATGTTTCTAACGACAAAGGCTTTTACAACGTATTAATCCATACATCCCTCTATACCCTGGGTTCCTTTGAAGAATAGTTATCATTAGAAAAATATAAATGTTAACGATCCCCAGTTAGATAGCTAGAGCTTCACTATGATAAATAGTTTTCATATATTCTCTTTTACACCACAGCAATTGATGATTCATGTTTCAAACTGTTGTTTGTTTGTTGTGCTGTACGTAATATGTAGGTAATACAACAACTAAGATCTGCTTAGGTCCATCTCAATCTCTCTTCCCTAAGGCGATGCTGTTTTGTGCTTTCTGAACGGTAAGGATGTTTTGTCCGAAATGGAATCATCAGGTCAGTTATTGGCTGCGTCTGCATGTCTGGGCCAGTTCTCCTCATCCAGAGCAGAGTCAAACTCTTCTTCTCTTTCTTTAGGAGGAGCTCTGAATCAAATGCAAAAACAATTCACATGCTCAGTTGGGATGCCAAAGAAATCTTCTAAGGTATAATATAATAAAATAATGTGCTGTCATTTTGACTTAATTTTAGATTAGGGAAACATACACGTGTCTGTAGAATTATAATGCAAAAACCAGAGGCAATAATCACCATAAAATTTAATTTATGTGTGCATTTATGAGAACATAATTAATGTGACATTAAAAAATCTAACAGACATCTAAGATTTCAACTTTTCATGGTAAGGTTGAAATGTGCATGGAATTGCTCATAGTTGCTGTATAAAAATATAGTTTCTGTAAAAGTAAATGCTAGATAAATCAACACCTAAAAATGTGTGACACTGTTACCAAAATACAGTTGATTTTTAGTAATTTTTCATTTCCATAAAACAAACAACAGATTTAATGCAAAAATATGAAATCAATATCTCTTTTAAAAAAAAGTCTAATGAAATAAAAACGATGTTTGAAGTATAGAGTATTTTATAGAGACAATTTTGTTGCAGTTGTTAGTAACTTTTTTGTTTCTTAATATAACTTTGGGAAGACAGGCTTCATGACAAACAATACAATTTAGAAAAATAAATGCCATCGTTAACTTATATTTCCTACTGGATCACTCTTGGACTCATAATATGACTATGCTTGTCTCTTTTTATTATACAAAATTATTATTCATATTAAAGGGATAGTTCTCCCAAAAATGGAAATTCTGTCATAATTTACTCACCCTCGTGTCATTTCCTACCTGTATAAAAGATTTGGTTCTGATGAACACAGAGAAAGATACGCATAACCTTCATAACCAAGCTCTATCACTATCCCTATCAATATCACTGTTATCTGTGTAGGTGAACTCGTGAAATGGCAGTCAGAGAACTGTTTGTTTTCCTAAATTCCTCAAAATACAAATAAATACTCTACTATTCTATTCATCTGGTTTCTACTATGGTTGTGGATGATGTCCCAGAATTGAAAATGGCGAACAATCTTACAAATATCTTTCTTTGTGTTCAACAGAACAAAGACATCTAAACAGGTTTGAAACAACTTGAGGGTGAGGTGTGTACAGTATGTGATGAATATCAAATAAAATTGTACCTAATGTAGAACGGTTGACATTTCCCCTGGACCACCTCCTTACTCAGTTCCACGGCGATGATGTCGGACTGAGGCACTTCAAACATGGGCTCTAACAAGAGCTTCTCCTAAAGGACACACCACAGATACATGAATGAGATCACATGAAAACAGATCTTGGATCAGCAGACGTTTGATTTGTGTCCGTTACCATGATTGAGCGGAGTCCCCTGGCTCCTGTTTTCCTCTCCAGAGCCAGACGGGCGATGGCCCTCAGTGCATCACGGGTAACATTCAGCTCACACTGTTACAAAGTGGCAAGATTTGTAACAACTTGTAAAAAACACAAACCTTTGCAGAAGAAGTAAATGATAATCCACAGCTAGCCGTGCATTAAAACCCTTTAACGCACTGCTAGCTGTGGATTATCCCGCTTATACCATGGCCATTTGCCAAGTGTAAGCTTTTATTGATGTCTACAGTGTAATTTTAGATCAAACAGGTGAAAATGACAGTTCATTTCAAATGTAATCAAACTGACTGGAGCTACCCGTGCGTTAAAGAGTTTTAATGCACACCTTCCAGCCAATCGGAATCGAGTATTCAAACAGACCATGGTATAAACTGCCATGATGCGAGGGGAATTCTACAATGACACTACAGCGAGATACACATACTTTATCCATACTGAAGAGAGCCTGATACTGAGGGAGCACAGCGTTCCGCGGCTCGGTAAGGATTTGCACCAGCGTCTCCTCGTTCAGACTGTGCAGCGGTACCACCACGGGCAGACGGCCCACAAACTCCGGGATCATCCCGAATTCGACGAGGTCCCGCGCCTCAGCGTGTCGCAGGAGCCGGTCTTTCTCATCCATCTCTGCCACTGCCTCCAGTTCATTCCCTGAGGTGTTGGCCAGATCGGCAGCCGCTGCTGCCCGGCGACCTTGGCCCAGGTTTGAGGGCGTCCCGAAACCAAGGTACTGTAGGGGACCACAACCAAATACTTGAACAATCGGGTACATACTAACGTAACATACTATAAGAGTTATATACAGTAAATGTCACCTTTTCATTTTTTCTGCGGCTGATGATCCTGTCGAGTCCGTTGAAGGCACCGGAGGCCACAAACAGGATGTTGGTTGTGTCCACCTGCAGCGTGTCTCCTCTCAACTTCCTGCTGTTTTTCTCTGGAACGCTCACGACGGTTCCCTCAAGGAGTTTAAGCAAACCCTGTCCAGATGAACAAATAAACAGGCCATAAAAAAGCTGTCCTTGCATGAACTGAGAGAATACATGATATATAATAACATACCTGCTGAACACCTTCCCCGCCGACATCTCTGAGCTGATGAATTCCGGGCACGCTGCCGATTTTATCCACTTCATCCAGGAACACTATGCCTGCAAGAGGACAGTTATAACACTCATAGACTTTCAACTTGAGACAAAGAACTCGAAAAGTGTTTCCCACATGAAGAACACAAGAGACTTTGTGAAGACTCTGACCTTGCTGGGCTTTCTCCACGGAGTAGTTGGCATCCTGCAGAAGTTTGGCAATAACGGATTCGATGTCCTCGCCCACATAGCCTGCTTGGGTAAGGGTGGTACAATCGCAGATGGCGAATGGCACATCCAAACATCTAGCCAGAGTCTGGGCCAGCAATGTTTTACCTAGAAGGGTTAAAGATTCATCACCAAAAATGCCAGAGATAAAAAAAAAAATTCAGCAGCCAGTAGCGTAAGATATGAAAAGCAAATTGGCATGAAATGTCAAAAATAGGTGTCTACATATTTGGCTTAAATTAGCAAGCAAGTCGAGCTTTTTATAGTTTGTATTATATCGAAATAATTGTGTTGCATATTTTCTGCCATATGGAATCGTGCAGAAAACCCAAACTCACCCGATCCAGTAGGTCCCAGTAACAGAATGTTGCTCTTTTCAAGTCTAATATCAGTGTGGGTGGAGTCAAGCATTTCTCCGCCCCGTTTTTCCTGAGGTGCTTGCTTATTGGTCTGCTGCTGGACAGATGCACCCAGAGCGTTTCCGTGGGGACTGACTCCAGCGATCTGAAGTAGCTCTGTAAAAACAAGCAAAACCTTCAGCACTTCATTTCAGCAGAGCATCTGGTCTTCATTCACAGGCACAAACATGAACCCCGGCATACTAAACCTCCCGAAAACTATCACATAGCATGTGGAATGAGATTTTTTACGTTTGGTCACAAAATGGGGCTTGAAACTGCAGTAAAAGAGACAGAAGTGAAACTGTTCATCAACCTCATGTCTAACTAAATATTATTTGTGTCATTTATTGTTCACCGTTTTATTTTGAAGAAGTTTGCCACCTCTACTTGTTTTGCTTAAATTAAGCTCAGAGATTTGAAACATAAGTATATGTTGATTATTTATAACAATAACTTTATAATTACTTTAATTAATAATTAATTGAATTGACTAAATAATTTATCATTAATAAATAATAGTTAACCTAACATACTTTTCAACCAAAAGAACATTATTTATCCTTTATTTTTGTATAAAAGTAATGCAAGAGCAGTGTGTGTGCTATATGTGGAAAGTGCACACTGTGTTAGCTGTCACTTTTATTCATAATTCTGTCAACAGGAAGTCCTAGTTTCCAAACCCTGACCAGACTGCTGGCTCCGGTCTGCACTATAAATATAAAGTAAACAGACAGAGACCCAGTGTGAAATCATAAATAATGTAAGACAGCCAAGCTGAGACTGTACTGTAACTGGGTCTTTTTGATAGAGCTCAGCAAAGATCCAAACCCTTACCTTAAATTATATTTTGTGTTAAAGCAATGTTTAATGACATCACATTACATTAAATTGCCTGCATTATCTATTAAACCAGTGGTTCTCAAACTGGGGGCTGTGGCATCCCGGGGGGCCCCAACATGGATCTAGGGGTGCACGGATTTTGTGACGTTTTATTAAATTGATAATAAATTGAAAAAATATAAATGAACGTATGAGAATATAAGTATACTGTTATTTGTAAAATGTCTAAATGTGTGTATATTGTTATACACTTTCTATTCACTATTCAACTATCTGCCTTCGAAGTGTTCTGTTACAAACTTTACAGGAATCATTTGGAAATTTACTTTTTAATACTTCATTTATTTAATTACTGTGACATACTCGGACATCATGCAGTGCGAACAGGAGAAGGCATGTGTTTTTGTGCTATTTTAATGTCTTATTTAGTTTTTTCAACTTATGGAAGTACATATTTACAAAACAGTTGGTTTGACTGGACGTTCGTGAATTTAGGAACCGTCTCCAATTTACATATATAATATTAAATCATATTATAACTTCAAAGCATTTACAGGGAATGACTTAGTCACAAAACCAGCTTTACAATGTTCATGCGAGTCTCAGCTATAATGCACACCACTGTATTTCGTTTGCCCATGATAATATGTCATTTTTGTGTCATCACATTTAGAGAATAATTGATATGTTTTGTTTTCGAATGCTTAGCTTTCTTGAGTAAACTATATGTATCATGTTTTATTTTTGTTAATCACTGCATAAATAAAATAAGTTAAAAGTATTCTACATCAGGGAATAATAAATCATTACATTTATATTATATGACATACATTTATAAAATCATAAAAAATGCACAATTTCTATAAATATATAAACATAAATAAGTAAGTAAACATAAATAAATAATAGCAATTAATCTTGAAATGGTTTATTGCAAAACTAGTGAAGTTTTCCAGTGAAGTTTGTGCATTTGCTAGGTTATTTTAAAATGAGGTGCAAAAACCATGACTCACTTGTAAACTTGTATTCATCTTCTTGTCTTCTGATCTCTAGCTCTAAAGAGGAGAAGGACATTTAACTTGTCGTAACTACTGCACTTATCACAAAATGAGATATGTATCACTACTGTACGTGTAAAGTAAGAGAAGGGGAAAGTTCGCAAAATTTACACTGGAACCACATGATATGCACAAGACATGACTGCCTTTCTAAGGATAATCTGAGAGGTACTGTTTGAATAGACTGAATCTGTTTGAGTTAAACTGAATGTTTTTCAGAAGCATTAAAGCACTACATGTATGTTTTTTTAAAAGGTTCTCAACCTTTTTTACTCCAAGGCCCCCCACTGTATGAAACGATATTCGGCCCCCCTCCCGCTCACAAAAAGTCAACATTTCTACCCAATAAAATAGTATGTCAGAGCTTGAAATTAACTGGAAAAGTGTTTATCAATATAAAAATGGACAAATAATAAGATATTTCCTGTTTTTTTGTTGTTTTAAAATGTATTTCAATGCTCATTTTGAGTCATTTTAAATTATTAGTCATCCTGAGGCCCCCTTGGAAGTCAGCTGGGCCACGGCCCCCCTGTTAAGAACCACTGCTTTAGATTAAATACACATTTGTAATTGTGGCGTGTCAATTAAAATAAGTTTCATATAATATTTTGTATAGGCCTAAGTTTTATATACAGTATATTTGCAGAGTTTATTTCCAAAATGAGATAATAATCTGAGGATAATAATAATGTGAATTCAAATTAATATCAATCAAACTGCAGTTTAAGACATAATAAAATCAATAAATAAATAACATAAATAAAATACAGCTAACTAACACAATAAAAACATGCTAACATAATGAAAAAATGACGGTTTGATTGAAGGATGAAAGGATTTTTGAAAAAATTGAAAACGTTTGAAAACGGAGTTATCTCATTTTGGAAACAAACCTTTATATGTATGATATATATGAATTTTTAAAAATCATGTCTTTTTATTGTGCATTCCAATTTATATCAATCAAACTGCAGTTGGTTTGTTTTGATTTAAGACATAATAACTATAAAAAGACAGCTAACTAACACAACAAAACACAATAAAAACAAGATAACAAAATACAAAACATGATTTTTGAAAAATGTTTTGGAACCAAATTCTTTATATATACACAAGGCTATTATAATCGTGCTTAAATTAAATTAAATAAATAGGCTTTGTTTTACTTTCAAAGGAATTCGAACACTCCATTAAGTAGTTAAATCTATATTTGTGTTTGTATGTTTCTTTAGTATGTTTAACTAAACTCAAAACGTTGACCGATAAACTATCAGATTAGATTTACCTCTGGGAGTGAGAGGACTCTGTTTCTCTGCTTCTGCTTGCTGTCTGCTCACTGCTGGGAAGTTGTTGTAGATCCGCTTGTAATGATTATAGACAGCGACTGCCAATACCTTCTTGGCATATGACTGGCCAATGACATATTTGTCGAGGTATGTATAAATCTAAAGACATTGAGACAACAGGACACATGGTTTATGGAGTATATCATGTTTCTGAAATATAATAATTCAACAAAACAAAGATTAAGTAACATCTGTCGTGATGGATTATACCTTTTTAGGAGGTGGGGGGGGTTTCTGAGCGAAAGCAATTTTAGCACGTTCTGAGGCGCTTTCTGTTTCCTTGTTCAAACCCTCCTTAGAGTCCGACTCAGACAGAACCACAAAGAAGTGATGACACTTTTCACACTTTACGAACCGTGTGGAGGCTGCGTGGGTTAAGATCATTCAAGTCAATGAGAAAAACATTCAGAACAGCTGTAACAAATGAACTATTTTAATAAGCTAAAACACCAATATACAAGACACAGATTTTAGAGTGCTGGAGTGATGACGTATTTTTGTAGGCCAATCTACAAGCATCACAAATGTCAATCTGATTTTTCCCTAGACTTTTGGATTATCGGAAAACAAAATAAGATGAGATCAACAAAAAAATCTTTATTAAAGGAACACTCCACTTCTTGGGAAATAGGCTCTTTCTCCAACTCCCCCAGAATTAATAAATTGAGTTTTACCATTTTCGAATCTATTCAGCCGATCTCCGGGTCTGGCGATAGCACTTTTAGCATAGCTTAGCATAGATCATTGAATCCAATTAGACCAGAAGCATCGCGTTCAAAAATGACCAAAGAGTTTTGATATTTTTCCTATTTAAAACTTGACCCTTCTGTACTTATATCGTGTGCTAAGACCGAAAAAAAATGAAAAGTTGCGATATTCTAGGCCGATATGATTAGGAACTATACTTCCATTCCGGCGTAACGATCAAGGAAGTTTGCTGCCGTCACTGCTTAGCAGGTGCAGTGATATCACTATATCAAGTTTTAAATAGAAAAATATCAAAACTCTTTGGTCATTTTTGAACAAGATGCTACTGGTCTAATTGGATTCAATGATCTATGCTAAGCTATGCTAAAATTGCTATCGCCAAACGCAGAGATTGGCTGAATAGATTCCAAAATGGTAAAACTCAACTTATTAACTCTGGGGGAGTTGAAGAATGAGCCTATTTCCAAAAAAGTGGAGTGTTCCTTTAAACTCAGCTCAGCTTGTGGCCCTTTTCTGGTCCTAATGTCCTTTCTCCTCCCCTATCGCTTCATAATTTTCTCAAAATGACAGCCCAAAAAAATACAGCCCAAAAATATAACTTAATATAATACCGTACATATGTGAAAATGAAGCAATGATTTCAGCAACACCCCACCCCATTGGTTTTCATTCAGCTATTCTATGTTTGTCAACCAATCAAATTAACATCCGATATTGGTCTATGATAAAAAATAAGTGAATGACACTCACATACAAAAGTCTCCACGTGTGTACAGAGATCTCCACATTTGGGACATCGCAGCTGACTGCCGCCTTTACCTGAACCTCCCGCTCCTGACGTGCTCTTTCCACCGGCATCAGTGACGCTTTTCTGCCCAGTGCAAAAACACACCTCCAATAACCATTCAAACTTTGACATCACCATTTATAACATGCTAACCTTCGTATATATACATTCATCTTATTTAAATTAAACCAACAAACTTTGCAGTTTGTTTTTCTCTGGTCCCACCCTTAATAAACAGTTCCAACAGATGTTTACATAGATTCCACAAAACTGTAAGTTGTTGTAAATGTTTTACTTTTTTAAACAAAACGTACCCTTCCACCATCACCATCTCGGGGCGTGCTGTCTTTAATAGCCAAACACATTGCTGTTTGTGAAAACGATCTCACGAGTAAAACTTGTGGTAGATGAACTTCATGGCATGCTGGTTTAGTATGGGTGAAGAGATAAACCCGGGAAAATGACAGACCTAAAACAAACACAACGCATAAGATAACAGGCAATTACATGACTTGGGCTGCATTTGTGTGAATATGAACAAAATTGCAGAAGGATCCGTTGGTCTTAGCTGGCCGTCCACTGGTTAGACTGGTCTGATTGTTTTAGGGGGATTTTTTGCCTAATGTTGCTGCGGTATATAAAAGAGATCCGAGGGCATTTTTTTAACTGGAATCCGGAATCAGGACATTGTGAACACTGGTGAGGACTCTGGCTCACTACACATTGGGACAATGATGAGTTTTTCCAATGACTTACCGAACAGTGCCCTGAATCCTGAACTAAGGAGATAAGTGAGACAGACTAAGGGTGTAATATTGTGTGATTACATAATGTATGCCTATGTTGCTGATATAAGCATTGTTAAGAATAAAGGGAAACTAAGAATATCTTCATAGATATTACGTTGTATATTGTTCTATAAAACAAACACAAAACATGGCTTCCAGATTTCAACAAGTAAAACCATCTTAAATTGTGGCAAGACACACTCTAATCTCAGCCTCAGACGACTTTAAAATGCTTCATTTATCGAAGTTTGTTTTTATGCGAATATAGTTATATTATTTTGAAAACTAAGTTTAATATTAATTATCAACTCATATAATAATTATATGAACGTGTTCCAAATTATAATCAATAAATGTAAATATACAATACAAATAAACACTTAGCAGCAAAAGATTTTCCAACTTGAAACTTTTTTTAATTTGGAACGAGAGATACATGGGGAGTGGCTTCACAGCGTTAGATATACGTCACTTTTCTCAGAGCTGATTGGTCCAGTTTTAGTTTGCGATCTAAAACCTGCTCCGGAGCAGGTTAGCCGTGTAGCCTAAGTTACCATGGCGACGAAACCCGCTCAAAACCAATCCACCTTCTTGAGCCCGAAAACTAAAAACCCAAACCGGCCACGTGATACAGGCCTCAGGGGGTATTCCAGAAAGCAAGGTTAACTTAACGTCAGCTAAACTCTGAACTCTGGGTTGATGAACACAAATCGGAGCAGGTTATCTTCAGAGAGAGAGTTGCTGGTTACTTACATAACCTGAAAGTTATCTCAGGTTTTTGAAAAGAAAGTTGGGGTTATCACCCTTAAATTTACCCGGGTATGTCACTTAACCATCTTTCTGGAATACCCCCCAGGGGCCCGTTCTTCGTACGTCGCTTATACATCCAAGATAAAGTGAAACATCCGAGATGACTTAGCCCCGCAAAGATCTGGATAATTCGGTTCTTCGAACGCACCTGTTGTTGATGATTAGTATATCTGGATTAAATTGTCTGGGATCATTGCACTCTTATGCACTGTTTGGAAAGGCAGCATATATCGATAGAAGAACCAGTGATCAGCAGTGCTGTCAGTTACGTCCATATTTTTTACACCTACTTGAAGGTTATGACAAATTTAAAAAACATTTCTAATGATGCACAGACAGATAAGTTTCAGAGATATTTATTACATTTAAAAGCAGTTGTAACTGAAGTTGTATAAATGATTAATTACATTTTAAAAAAAAAAATTTTTAGTCGTCAATTTCAATGAGATGGTGTTTTCCCCCACAAAATAAAGTGTTTTATATCCATTAGTGTTCACTGCATAGGATACTGAGGA
Source organism: Triplophysa siluroides (assembly GCA_006030095.1). Classification (NCBI taxonomy): domain Eukaryota; kingdom Metazoa; phylum Chordata; class Actinopteri; order Cypriniformes; family Nemacheilidae; genus Triplophysa; species Triplophysa siluroides. The sequence goes on along the minus strand of VCII01000030.1, from coordinate 1,076,293 downwards.
AAGTGTGGAGGACTGTCCATTTAAATAACATTTCTTAAGTTGGATAAACTGCAGGAGCAGTTGCAGGAGTCCACATCATCTGAAAGGCTTTTACATCTGCTGAGTCTGCTCAGAAAAGTGGTATAGAGATGAGGAAAGTATGATTTTGTTGTGCTATTTTATTGCATTTAATGTATTGTGAATTATTGATTTTTCCCCACAAGGCGCATCCACATGCATATGCACTGTATACACTTTTGAAAGTCTTTAAAGTTGAATATATGCAAAAAATCTAAAACTTCAATACATTGACTTTGACAATATAAAGAACACAAACCTAAAACTGGAGATATCTTTAAAAGATTGGAGATTTAGAAACTATTTTTAAATTGTTTACTGACCTAACATCTCTTATTGCAGGTAATAGATGACACTGATACCTGCCTATTATTCATGGGGATTAAAAATAAAATGCATGTGGGCCTAAGCATGTTTGTGTTGATTTTTGAGTTTTTAAGAATAATAAAAAAATGGTGTTATATCTCATGAAGATCAGTCTAAGTGTAGTGGTTTAGAGATCATCATCAGGCTGCATGATGATGTGTGTAGTGTAGCAAATGCAACATACCGGCCCTGTCAGGTTCATTCATTAAGACTTTTTATACACTGAAATCCTTAATTCCTATATCAATTGCCGAAAGATCATTGCATGATCCTGTCCTAGCTAGAGCTGCAGTGGAACTGGTTTGGGTCAGGGAATGGTGTCTTAAGAGACTGAAATACCACAAATTTGCAAATGGCATTTTTTTTTTTTATTCCCTGCATCATAAATGTACTGTCTGTGCATTTATATATATTTAATATGAAGGTCCAACAAATAAGCAGGTTAGACTTAACAAGAAAAAAATATATATTTTATTTATTTATTCATTCATTTATTTCAGTCCTCACCGAAGACTTTTCACTGTAAATAAAATTGTTCTTAATATATTATAGTACAATAAATATTGTTCTAAAAGGAAAGTGTCGCGTTAATTACTGCACATGTTAAATTCACAAAGCTCTTTATATGAATCCTGTAACTTGCGCAACAAGTTGCTTTGTATGAATGAAGCCTACTTGACTGCATCATGGCTGCGATCTAATCCTGTTTACATGAAATAAGCTTGCTCCCAAGCAATAAATATAATCCTCACATTCACACGTGTGCCACATTGAATAGAACCCTACAGTACATTGCCCTCTTAAGTCTTTCAGAACGCACAGATAGTTTCTCTTCCTCACATGCTTCATCCTCATTAATAAAGGTAAACTAAATGATAACTAATATAAGGCATCTACTGTGGGGGCATACACACACATTATACACATACATTATATATTACATTACTGTAATATTTACCTTACAATAGTATACTACAGTAAATGTGTGCGGTATATAGTCGTTTAACTTGCGCATTAACTCAATAAGCAGTGTTTCTGAAACACTTCTCTCTTGCGTAGAAAGCAGAAACAGTATTACTCTGAGGCTGAAATACAATTTTGTGTTACAAATATGTGCGCATAATTATTTCCTAAGAAACATACGGAAGTCCCTCTATCCATGTTGAACGCGATTGGTTTTGCGATGCCGACGTCACTCGTTCATGTGCACGCGCGTGAAAACTAATATTAGCTGGCTTCTACCCGACAAATATTGCATATCTAACAAGGCTAAAGAAGTATATATTTCAAAATTATGCATAATATATACCCTGTTAATAGTACTATTCCTAAATTTATAGATCTTGATGATTCCTGTGCCTTTTGTAATCTTAATACAGAAACAATTTCACATCTGTTTATTTATTGTGATATATCTAAAAAGTTTTGGAGTGATATTGAATCTTATTTTTTTACTACTCTCTTACCCTTAAAGATGTTATTTGTTACTATGTTAACCCAAAAGATATTGCTCTTGAACACCTGATGAACTTTGTTATTCTATATGCGAAATTCTTTATTCACAAACAAAAATTCGCAAAATCAATACCTAAATTTGCGCCTTTTCTCATGGAACTCTTTCCTTAAATCGCTGTTTTTGTTGAAGAACGAAAAAAGTAATACCTTACTGAATCATTATAAAAGTTTTTCCCTGAAACCCCTGTTTGAACTATCTAATTAAAAAAAAAAATCTAATTCTAAATCTAATTATTAGTTTAAATTGTTATTATTATTTGTTTTGTTATTTTTTTTGTTTACTTAATTTGTATTTCTTCCTGGATTTATTTATTATATATGTCAACAATGTGCTGTTTGTTCTGTATACCTTGAGTTTGTACATTTAAATTGTTAAAAAATAAAAATGTAATATTAGCTTCAGGATCAAAGCTTGAGTTGACAAAGAAACTCCATGAGCTGCTTCATGGTACCAACAAAGCCCGATCACGTTGTTTTGGTTTTGTCAACCCAAAACTAATCCTGTAACCCTGAGTTTGTACTGCAACATTCATGGTACAGGCCCCTGGTCTAGTCTGATATCCCATTGTTGTTGTAAACAAGCAATGTTGCACACTGCAATTGCTGATTGGCTGACGCTCCTCACGTGATCCAAGTTGACCATTACGGAGGATGGGCGGTGTTTGATAGTTCGGTTGTGAACTGTGAATTTATTAATGTTCATACAAGATTTTGTTCAAAAAAGCCCAAAGACCCGGATGTGTATAACATGAGCTGTTTGAACTGAATTGCACAGTCATTATTATGAGTTCAAACATTCCTTCCTCGATATTTAAATAAACCATACTTCGATCGTGCTAGTTATATTGATTTCTCTATTTGTTTCTTGTTTTTCTGCTGTTAATGTTGCACGTGCTATAGAGGTCACCATACCAGTTCATATAATCATTTCTTCCGGATTGTATTAGTATTGATGGTTTTCTTACCTTCATATACGGACTTTATCAGCCTCGCTGCAGGTCTGCATGCACAGGACATTCTTAAAACTAGACGAGAAAAAATAGAAAAAAAACGAATTATATATGAATTATACATTAACATAAATAGAGTGTTATCATTATAGTAGGTTATCATTACCCTTTTTATTTTATAAGCACATAATAGGCATTAAAAACAGTGCACCACTAAACGCGTGGTAGCTACATAGTATGAAACATGTTACGTTACCAGAGTGCTAAATGTCCGAGTCCTCCAAAACAGATGATTGTCTTTTGCTTTAACTGATTTAACAACACGATCTCATCAGATGAAACGTTTTAAATGGTTTCATGTCAGTGTCAATGTGTCTGTAGGTCCGTTCCGGCTGTTAGATGATGTTTAACGCGATCAGTATAACCTCCTGTTATGAAGTGGGTCACTGACGTAACGTAACATACAGATGTGTTTGTATCACATGACACCAAAGTGATAAAGTGGAGCCTTTAGTGAGACGTAACTTTATTTTGAGACATAAATGATTTACTCCTGCAGAGGGCGCATTATGGCTCAGAAAGACCTTTAACCGGGACACTTCTTGTTGTACCAGAGACATTTGTACGCTAAAAATATTATCTTTTGAGAATTTCATATCTGATATATAAATGTAAATCCGTCCCAACTTGAAACACTCCGTGAAGAAGACAATAAGAAGGAGAACGGCCCAAATGGCCGCGCAACTAAGCCACGCCCACTGTATCACTCTGTCATTCAGGTAGTAGACATTCCAGTGCTTTTTATTGTGGGAGGAGCTAACGCTCTTCTTCTTGAGCGCTTTACTTTACTGTCAAAATAAATCACTCCGCCGCGTGACACGGAGGACTCGCGAATGTGTACTTTTTCATTGTTTTATATTATGTATATTAGCATTAGAATGTTTTAATAGTTTTATGTAGGTTTATTACATGTCAGAAAATGTTTAAACACTAATGAAACATTTATAATAAAGAAACGACGACTGCACAAAATACATGAAACAGAATAATTCTACTATATATATTTATATTTTTTAATTTTACTAAAAAACGTATACACCTGACAACAGAAATAATAATTTCATTCCCATCATTATAAAAAAATAACATGACAGATTTGTAATAATAATTCAAACATATAGCAGTTATTTCTTAAATGGCTTATTCACCATGGCTTATATTTCTTGTATGCATATTTATGCATAGTGATTGTAGTGTAACTTTAAAGTTATCAGATAGTGGATTGCATTGGAATCAACAATGAATTGTCATCTCCGTCCAGTTCCTTGACTATGACATTGACTACAACAACATGTCTGCTAAAATAGCATAGTTACTACGATGACAAAAGCTAAAATAATAATAAATTCAATAATAATTTGTACTTGTCCTGAGATCTAAAAAGGGTGGGGTAAGCATGTCTAAAGGGATACCAGATCTGCTTTATTAAAGCATGGCAGTCTCTTATGTTTTATATGGCTTTACTATTGTGAATAAATGCAATAAGCTAACTGAAGTGTTTCCCATTTTCATTATGGCTTGTAAAGTTCACCATTATGTCAGTTTTCAATATAGACACATCAATCTACAGCTACATTTGAGCTGTAACAAAAAATTGTTTCCCTTGATTGTATTTACTGTCATTTTGCACAGGTCCCTTTGTCAAACAGCATAAAGTCAGTTGTCTCGGGTAATATCACAGAAAATGACACACAGGCAGACGCGACATTCAGTCAAGCAGTGTCTCTCTCATTTTAGTGGTTATATTGTCTCGAAGCTCACAGTGTCGGTTCAGATCTCTGACCTCCAGAGGAAGTGAACCGCTCCATACCATCAGCACCGAATCCTGACCTGTGACCGTCACAAACACAAAGCAAGAAGAAATGTCCGGATCAAATTTTGTATCATAAAATAATGTCCGGATCTAATCGACAAGGAACAGAACCGCACCAGAGATTCACTGCACACTATTGTGTAAAATTGAATTGATGACATTACCCGATTGTGTTTTGATTTGGTCATTTGGCATGCGTTGACATCTGCCCAACACTAGAACACAATTCTTTCGGTTTAGTGTTTCTGAGAAGCATAAAGAAGGGAATAGAATGTAGTTATTTTACTCGTGACACCAGTAGCACGCAGCTATGACACTTTTAATGAACTTAGGATCCTCGCAAAATTAGAAAAGTGCAATAAAGAGAGAAGGTGCGGTGCTTTAATGGCCTCATATTCAGGACGTCTTCCTTCATTGGCCGCTGGAAACAGGAAGTGTGTAGTGATTGGTCCGTACCGAGCAGCACAGAATCCATGCAGCGCATGAAGTGGCAGTTCAGGCTGATGCTCTGGAGCAGCTGACAGCTCGAGATCTCCACCAGGAGAATGAATCCTGATCTGGTCCCGATCCACAGAGTACCACTGTGCTGAACCAGCAGACCTTTAACCGTTGCCAAAGACGACTGCATTTCTCGGCATGTGCCTTCACTCTGAACCTTTCTGGTGCAACTTAGTCTGTTGTGAGGAAATAAGAGGGTCAAAAGTAGGCGAGCAGGTAAATGTTTGTGCGCGTGTGTGTGTGTGTTTGCTCACTGGAGTAATTTAGCACAGTCGATGAGGTTCACTATCCTCTCAGTCTTCTTGTCCCAGACTTCCACACTGTGGCTTCCTGTTTTACTCACATACACATGTTTGTCCACCGCTAATCGCATTATAGAAGCGTCACTGCTGCTACGACCCTGCTGCCTGCGCATACAAACATGTCAACATCAGCACCTTAAAGCAAAACATTCATTCTTAACCCACCCGTTCTGTGTCCAGAATTTATGTACTCGAGTTTGAATTTAAGTTGCTGTCCACGGTAAGTAAATTAAACTTTATAGGGATAGTTCACTCAAAAATGACTCATCATTTACTCACCCTCAGGTTGTTTCAAACCTATATAAATGTCTTTGTTCTGCTAAACACAAAGAAGGATATTTGTAAGAATGTTAGCAATTTTCAGTTCTGTGACATCATCCACTACCGTATTAGGAAAACAAATCTTATATATTTTTTTGTTCTGTTGAACACAAAATGAGATATTTGGAAGAATTTAGGAACACAAACAGTTCTGGTGCACCTTTGACTACCATTTATTTTTTCCTACTATGGCAGTCAATGATGTCACAGAATTGAAAATTGCTAACATTCTTCCAAATATCTTTCTCTGTGTTCATCAGAACAAAGTAATTTATGAAATGACATGAGGGTGAGCAAATTATGAAATCATTTTCATTTTTGGGTAAACAATCACTTTAAAGGATAAGTTCACCCCAAAATATTCCAAACTTCCAAACAGAGACATTTCCCAAAATATATATATTTTTGTGTGTGTTTAATTGAAGAAAGAGTCACCTACAGGCTATGAACCCTATGAGGGTATATAAATGATGCCAATTTTTTTGTGAACTTTCCCTTAAGGTCCAGTGTATGAAATTTAGCAGCATCTAGTGGTGAGGTTACGAATTGCAACCAACGGCTCACTCCACCCCTCCTATTCAAAGCACTACGGAGGTTGGCACAGAACTAAGATGTCTTCATGTTTTCGCTTCTTTGCTGGAGGAGATAACATATTTATGAAACGCGCTCTGCAGTTTGTCCCTTAAGGGCATCTGTTGAAACAACATGGCAAATTCCATGCAAGGGGACCCGCGGTGTATGTAGATATTAATAGCTCATTCTAAGGTAATAAAAACATAAAGCTTCATTATGTAAGGTCTTTTCACACCTCATAAGACATAGTTATGTATATTATATTGCATTTCTGTCACTCGATCCTCCAAAAAATTACACATTGGACCGTAAATGCTCATTTGAGTTATATTGACAGCCGAGCGTTTACAGAAAGTACTCACAGATAGAGTTGTTTGAGTTTGGTGTTTATGCTTCTGCAGATGTCGTATTTAACAGTGAGGGAGATGACCATCGTACCACAGGCGGCCCACAAAGCTCTGCGCTCCTGAAAGTGACTGGACGTGCCGAGACACATCAGCGGTGTGCTCACATCACCAACCTGCAGAGTTTTGACTGGAGCACCATTTTTAACCTGTAGTCAGAAAACATGTCAAACCACACTGCTCTGCTAAGTAAAAAAAAACATTATTTTTCATTTGTTTATAATTCAATTTTAATTTACCATGTATGTGTGATTACTGAGCTTTTAAAAATAATTTAATTAGATAGTTTTAACCAAAGTCCGTTTACGGAAGTCGTGCCACTCGGCAGCCATGTTTGCTACGCCTCTGGGAAGCTATTTACGTCAAAGCAATAACGCTCCAGGCAGCTGTTTATGTCATAGCAAGACAACAGGCAGATATTTCTAAATTCAGAATTAAATGGCGTACAGTATTTATGATCAATAATTCAACATGACATGTACTGTACCATAACTTTGGTTTAGGACCGTTGCATTCCTCTCCATTCATTGTAATGGCAGTGGTGCATGTTATTAAAGGGGTCATATATCGCAAATACGTGTTTTTCTGTGTCTTTGGTGTGTTATAAGTTGCCCATGCATGTATTTGGCATGTAAAATTGCAAAAATTAAAGTGTGGGAACAAAAGATGCATTCTATCTTAAAGCGAATGCTCACCCAGACCTGCCTGAAACAGCTCGTGTAATAGTGATGCGCGGATGGCGGTTAAATCCGCGGGCGCTGGGGATGATCCGCGGGTCGGGTGGGTCGAATAATAAAAAAATACATTCTGATTAATTGCGGGTGGGTCGCGGGTGCATGAGATCAAATATATATATTAACTACATTTCCCCTTTTAAAAATACGAATGAGTCTTAAATGCATTTTTCATCAGGCAGACACTAATTTGCACTCATTTAAAAGAAATATGCGCGTGCTGGCGGAAGAGAGGGGGGTCCATTTCTTAAAGCAGAAATGGAGGCGAAACAGATCCGGGATGGTGGGAGAATTAAAAACAAAAGGAATGAAAGAAAAAGTACCGTGTGGGAGCGTTTTAGCGAAGTGGTTAACGAGGATGAATCAAGTGCCGGGTATGTGATATGCAACGACTGTGAGGCACTGTGTGTGTGTGTGTGTGTGTATGAAAGCCACAAGACCTCTAATATGGTACATCATGTGTGTGCTAAATCGAAAGATTAGTTTAAGCATTTGCAGACATAGACAGTGCTAGAAAATGTACCGTTATCCAGTCATTCGTGTGTGTTTGTGTGTTGCAGTGACAGAAACGGCGATATTCAAAGTCTGAAGGGAGTAAAGCCTGTGCCTGTTTTTTTTTTTAAAGCATTTTACGATCATCGTATTATTTTACCATCAGAGATTGGCAGATTAGTTCTAACGTCACTGAATCTGATAACATCATGCTCAAAACAAAGAATTAGAGTAATTCAAGTGACGATCGGGTGCGGATATCTATATCAGAGAAAATTATACGTGCGGGCGGGTGGATAATTTATTTGAAGCAGCGGTTGCGGGTGACATTTTAGCTCATCCGCGCATCTCTATCATGTAACCACACCCCCACAAATCTATGTCAGTTCGTGCATGATTTCACTAAGACCGCCCAAATGTATACGCAAGTAAGGTGGGCGTACCTGTGAGTACAATTGCTTTGGAACCTGATGTTCCAAATATGGTAAGAGGCGTTACATTTCCGTCACACGCTTGCAGTATTCGACCAATCACTACGCACTGGTTAACTGGCCAATTATAGCACACTTCGCTTTTCAGAGTGATGAGCTTTGTAAATAATATGCCGTTTCAGAGAGGCGGGGCAAAGAGGAGATACAAACATACACGGTATGTGGAAAATACAGCATTTTTTAACCTTAAATTGTGTATACACTAGGGCTGTCAAAAGATTAATCGCGATTAATCGCATTCAGAATAAAAGTTTGTGTTTACAAAATATATGTCCATGTACTGTGCATATTAATTATGTTTTTATAAATACAAACACATACACATGTATACATATTTAGCAAATATTTACATGTGTTTATTTATATTTACCAACAATTGAAATTCTATATAAATGTTTAATAATTTTTAGATTTTTCTTAAATATATGCATGGATGTGTATGTGTTAATAAATACAAAATTATTAAGCACAGCACACAGATATATATTATGCAAACACAAACTTTTATTCTGGATGCGATTAATCGCGATTAATCTTTTGACAGCCCTAGTATACACATTACATTAAGTCTTAAACAAACGATAATATTTGTTTTAGCCGTGTCATATGACCCCTTTAATTTCTATTATCTCCGTTTTAACTAAGTAGATCTATTCACATTCACGTAGCAAATGTAATAGACTTTCGGTGCCTGGACACCACATTTATTTCCAGGTTTTTCCATGATTTTAAGGCTAATTTCCCAAAATGAATACCTTCAAAACTGAATCTTCATAAATGACTAGCGTCCCACCAGCTGTCCCCACTAACAGGTTACTCTTCAGGCCTCTGAAGAATCAAAACAGAATTTTGATCTTAAAGCACATCATTGCAGTAGTCTTGTCTCTGTTGAGAGGTGTGGATGTGTTCACCTGTGCTGAAGGTCACTGTGGAAGTACAGTGATGTCACAGAGTCCGTCACGCTCTTCAGACTGTGCAGAATCTCTGCGCTCTGTGTGTCTATGATAAAGAGTGAACCAGACTGAGTACCAGCGACTAGCCAGTCATGATGTGACCCTGGAGCTCGGACCGTCTCCAGACACAGGACAGGACTGCTGTCAATCTCCTGAAACGGGGTTGGACGGGTTTACACCTTAAAACATGATAACTGATTGACAACCAACTGGAAATCGCCAAATCAGTAGTATTGACTGAAACTGAACCGAAGATTATTATTGACAATACAGGTCTATTGGTTCTATTGAATATTTGGTACTTGTCTAAAGCTCTTTCCAGTCTCCAGATCCAGTGATGTCACACAGCCCAATTTCTGGCTGCTGCTGCCTCCTCCGATCCACACGCGGGCGTCTCTTTCTCTGTTAACACCCCCGGTCGAACCGGAGACTGCCAAACACTCGCCAGGCAAACCCAACACCGTCAGCTCTCGCAGCAGACACAACATCTCTGCAGAGTTCAGACGGTCGAACACCTATGAGGCACAAAGAGAAACTCATTCACATCACATTTAAACATCTCAGTCCTCCAGTGCACCTTTTAAGCTCAAGTCAGATGGCGAACCTGAGTGGAAGTGGGTCTGTCCTGAGGATTTTCCCTCAAACAATCCCTCATCAGGCATTCAAACCCCGGCCATGGTGAACAGCCATAGTATTTAACTGGATCTACATGATGGATTAAAAATAATAAAAATTATAAGGCAACAAAATATTAGATCTGTTTTCATTTCCAACTTGAAAATTGAAATATTGCATAAAAAATGTGTGAATAAAACACCATTTCCATCCAGAAATTCGAAGAGAACAAAATCACAACTTCTTGATAAACGCCAAATATCACTAAGTTGTTCCTGCAATAGAAGTTACTGTGGGGTTTTTTTACATACTAAATTATGCAGAGACTCAACAGCTTTAAAGGGATACTTCACCCAAAAAAAAAATTCTGTCATGAATGACTCACTCTCCAGTTGTTCCAAATCTGTATAAATATCTTTGTTTGGCTAAATAGAGAAAGATATTTGACGAAGGCTTGTAACCAAACAGTTCTTGGACCCCATTGACTACCATATTAGGAAAAATTACAATAGTCAAAAGTGTTTGCTGTCCTACATTCTTCAAAACATCTTTTGTGTTCATCAGAACAAAGAAATGATAATGTCATTTTTCCTCCTATGGTAGTCAATGGGGTCCAAGAACTGTTTCATTATAAGCATGCTACCAAATATCTGTCTCTGTGTTCATCAGCACAAAGAAATTTATATTGACATTTAATAACACAAATAACTTATATTGACATGCAAACCTAAAAGAAGAAACTCGGCACATCACCTGGAAGCTTTCCCTGCACAGCCACCTCATCAAACTCACTGGGAAACTTCATCCCATCTGATATCCGCTCGCCGTGAGTCAAAAGATCATACATCAGCAGACCAAACGAGTACACATCCGCCTGGACGTTATAGATGACGTTTCCTCGAGCCACTTCAGGTGCTCTGAAGCCTGAGAGCGGTGAAGATTCAAAATGAGCATACACTAAACAAACAAAAAATTTAGTAAATCGCAGTGAATGTAACAGGGACCTGGCGTTCCTTCCGAGCCGCGGACACCCATGCTGCAACAGTACTGTGCTATGCCATAGTCGGTGATCTTTGCGATGACCTCGCAGTCTGTCTTCAGGTTGAACAGAAGAATGTTGTGCGGCTTCAGATCCCGGTAGATAATCATGGAGGAGTGCAAATATCTGTGTGGAAAAAGCAGGGAATCATTCATTTAAAGTAAAAGGTAACTGTGTTTTTGCTTTATGAAGCTTATATACCGTTATATACAAACCTAAGACCATCCGCCACATGCAGTGCTATCCTGTGCTGGAGTTTGCGGCTAAGGCTGCCGTTTTCACGCTCGAACAGCGAGTCCAGAGATCCACATGGTGCCAGTTCCATCACCAGGATATAAGGGTTACACCCGGTGGCCGACAGCCCGACCAGGCTGGGATGATGCAGTCTCCCGAGCACTGTCAGTTCCTGCACATAAACAATGTAAAGGAGCAATGTGGAGATTTTAGCAGCATCTAGCGGTGAGGTGCTAGGTAGCGGTGCACTTCACCCTTTTAAATAACTATGGCGGCTGCACAGAACTAAGATGTCAGTGCATTTTTGCTTCTTTGCTGAAGGGGATAACATATTTACGAAATGCGCTCTGTGGATCTGTTTGTCCGTGTAGGGCTACTGTAGAAACACAACATGGTGAATTCCATGTAGATTCTATGTAGATAGAAATAGCAGTGTTTCCGCTACGTTCATTTTGCTGTGGTGGGCCACCACGCCAAAAATCCTCCCCGCCATGACTACAGTGACGCACTGCTTCCCATTCATTCATAATTTGTCTGAACATTGTAGCGAAGTTTGCAACTCTTTCACTAGATTTAGTGACTTTTCCAACCCCTTTAGCGGCTTTTGTTCAGATGACGCATATAACGACAAACCTAATGTCTTTTGGGATAAACCGTTCAATCAGAGGAAAAATGTCGTCAGTACTGCCCGCTTGAGCGAGGTCTCGCTTTCCTGGTGCAGGAAACGCTTCTGTGAGTGAACGGCAGACGGCAGGGAGAAGCCAAAGATGCTAAATGGAAGTTTACAAACTTAAGCCAAAAAAGCGTAATGGCTAATGCTTATGCCCTGGCTTCTGCCCTTTAAGGTGTGTGTGGGGATTTCGGACGATGTGTCTTGGTTATAAAACAGAACTGACAACAGAAACAGAAAATATGCAAATGACAACGGCTTTATTTGGCAATAAGCTGTATGTAATGTTCAGAGAGTAAATCGAAAAAGGTCTTTAGTTGCAACTATTGCTGCCTTCACGCACTTTTGGAAAATTAAAAAATTCCCACTTCAAGCCGGAAATAATTCTTGGAACGGTGGTCTTTTAATGTTAAAAGATACTTGTAATGTTTTAATACTGCTAAATCATTAGTAACATTGATGTTACTAAATACCTTTAATGTTAGTATATCCAGACGTTACTTTCACGTTTGTGGTGGGAAACATCCCACTTCCGAGGTGTCTTGAACGCCGTATTAAAACTATGTGATGACGTCACGAATATGTTAATTAGCGTGTGACGTCATCAAGCGTCACAGTTTAACAAAATCCTAAACACTGAATAGCTCATTCTAAGGACATGGTTATGTATATTGTATTGCATTTCTGTCAATAAATCCTCCCAAAAACTACACAATGAACCTTTAACTTCAGACAATTATAGCCATAATGTGTTGAAGCCAATGAGCCTCTCTATCGCCATCTCTGTTTGAAACGTAAAATTGCAGGATTTTCAAACTAACTTGGGTTAAAGTCAAATGACTTCAGCTGACTCTGTTTTATTTATAACCCAAAAAAGTGTGACTTTTTTGTGTTTTCTTGCAATACTTAAAAAATAATGATCATTACTTTTGGAATGGGATAAAATGTGTGATACTGGATTTGGTTGAAGACATCGCTGGAGAAATGTGGGAATAATTTGCCCTGGTTATTTCTATTTCTAGCAAAATTAAGTATATTAATGCAAGTAGAAAGCGACTCACCTGTCGTACCAGCCGGTGAACATAAAGTGCAGAAGCATGTTTGTTAAAAATCTTCACGGCAACCTCTTCATTCTTGTACACAGCTTTATATACAGACCCAAAACCTCCATCACCTTAATTAAACAAAAGAATCGTACATTATGATTCTGTTTTCATCTACGCATTCCTCTTTTCTGTGTCTGGCTCATTGAGATGTGATGTATGGCTGTACTAACCCAGCAGATACTCTGCAGAGAGCTCCATCTCCAGCTCTTCTGGGTCCAGTATGATGCTGGAAGGCTGGTCACTCAGTACCAGATCTGGAGAGATCTGAGATATGGCCACAGTACAACTGGGGTCATCTGGGTTCACCAGCAAACCATCTTAAAGACAAGAAACCAGACAGATGACCAGCGATTACAGACCAAGCACTGGTTATGAAAATGTGTTGTGTTGTAGAACATGAGACAGAATGGACAGAGACCTGTATCAATACTGGACAGTAGATCTTCCAGCAGGATCCTCCGGTAGCTTTCTCCATCACTAAAGCTGTACAGAACCCATTTCTTCAGCAGCGTTTCTCCAGCACCGAGAACATCGGTGGCGAGGAGACCAGGAAACCACTCCTCCAAAAGAGAATCAATGTGATCCACCACCTGTCCCAGCAAAACACGACCTACATACAGAGCAGAGTCTTTCTCATTAAAACCACCATGATCCTCACATTAAAATAATCCCCATCACTGGACCACCATCATATCCCCAACCAAATTTGTAACCATTATCACATCAACCATTTGCAAATCCATCTTCATCAGCACAATCATATCACCAGCACCACTAAAATATTCTCTCCATCAGCATCACATTACAAAAACACAATCACATCACCACCATCATCATCTTCATCACCAACACTATAGCATCAGCTCCATGATCAAAATCATTCCATCACATCACCATCATTATTATAACCACAATCACATGACAACCAGCATCATCATCAGTGCCATTGCATCACCTCCCACATTATCACATCAAAATCCTCACCTTCACAAATGGCATCATTACCGACACATCACCAAAACCACCTCCATCACATCATTATGACATTACATTTATGATCATCCTACCAAAATAACCACCATCATCAGCGCCATCGTCATCATTACCACAATCATATCACACCACCTCCATCTTCATCACCACCACCACCACCTCCACAATCATATCAAAACCACCACCATCATCATCAGAACCACACTATAATATCATCATTGTTCCCGACAAACGAAACCAAGAACCCCCTATATTTTTGTTCCTCATTTCAGAAGCTGTTTCACTCTGATAAACGTCAAGATAGGGGTAAAGACAATCGCAACTTGCTAATCACCATGTCACATCACAATCAAGTCATCACCACAACCACATCATTATCGCTATAATTATCATCCACGTCACTGTACAAATTGGTATGGTCCAAAGCAAACACTTAGACACCTCACGTGTCTCTTACCTTTGCGAGAGCAGGGGACAGTGATCTTAACAAAGCTAGCCGGGTTATCCTCCAGCGACGAGGCCTCCACAAGACAGTAAGCCTCAGCAGACCAGCTCAGATAGATGCCCGTCCTCCAGTAGATCCGATTTGGCCTCAATGCTTTCTCTAAAGGACACACACACAGTAAAAATCACATCGCCAAGTCAAATAGTATGACAAACAAAGCTTACTTTTACACTCAAGCCATGACATTACTTAAAGATGTGAACTCAGAAAGCAACTGCTTAACATCTAACAGTCTGTTCCCTGGTGATTGAACCTTGTTAGTGGCACGGTCTACCAGCTGACCTACAGGAAAACTTTAGGTGGTCAGTTACCTCTTCCATACAGCATGAATGAGGACACCTCCAGCAGATGGCTGATCTGTCTTGACCAGTAACCCATGGGAAAGTATGGCATCTCATAAAGCCGAACGATGACCTCTGACTTCTCACAGTGAGGAAGTTCGATCACTGGCCTGTGATCTGAGAGGCTGAGAAAACCCAACTTTATAACAATTCAAATATTTTTTAACGTAATTTTTATATCAACAACAAAAGTTGTAACCTGCTATGTACAAGTAACTGATCGTCTCCGAAGGGCAGTGCGATCTGGAACTTCTCCAGCAGTTTGAAGTAGTGAGAGAGGTGGGCGCGAGGAAAACATCGGCTTTCGTCCAGAAACTTTACCAGGGTGGCGCGCTGAACCACACCTTTGGCGCTCTCCCAATGACCCGAGCTCTTCAGGGTCAGCGTCTGTGAATTGAGAAAAGAAATATTGACAAAATTACTGGTGCGAATGTTTTTAGAAAGCCGAGCCATGTGTGTGTTTGTGTTACCTGTGAGATAATGTTGCAAAGCCATTGTGGGTCAATAAAGTACAAGTCCTTTAACTGCAACGCTGGATCGTCAAAGTGCAGAAGAACACCTGGAGACAAAAGAGTTCAGTGTCTGACTGTCTGCCACATATTTCACAAAAAATGTCAAAGAGCTTTCCAAAATCAAACGATCTGGGTCCGAGTCTTGCTCATTTGGAACACATAAAAGTGGGGGCTCGTCCGGGTTTGAACCCAGGACCTTTAGTAAAAAAAAGATGTAGAATGATAAGAAATAAGCACACGTGTTTCGCTCTTACCGGCCTCACTGAGGAAGTGGACAGCGTGTGGTAGCTCCCCCTCCTCCAGTTGCAGTTGCGTCTCCTGTATGAGCTCCAGCAGTCTGCTGTGTCTGAGCACCGGGAATTCAGATGAGACAAGAGTTCTCTCCTGCAAAACTCTCCTCTCCAACTCCACATAACAGTCTGGAATCAACTGACCCATCACCGGCTGACCCTGGATCTGCCGAGCACACCACAGACAAGACTCTGTGAGATTTCTGAGTGAAATTGAATATTCTGCAGGAAATAATGTGGTGAGGGAATTCGAATTTGAGTGAATCATGCGCTGCGTCCGAAATCGCCTACTTCCACACAATTTAGTAGGCAAAAATGAGTATGAAAAGTCTGTCCGAAACCTCATTATGTAAAAAACAGCAGGCGAGAAATACCCGGATGGTCTACTATTTCCGCCGAGATTCGTGAGTGTGGATCGGAAGGACACTTCTCTATCCCATGATGCCACGGGAGCTTCAAGGCGGATGTCCGTTTTTAATGTAAGTGCCAATTAATGAATTTGTCGTGACTAAATTATGTTTTTATCAACGCTCGTGTATAGGTTGTTGTTAATACGTCATAGATCAAAGAGCATCTAGGTCACATGACCATAAAACATGGCAGACGCAGTATGTCCGAAATGTATTCATACTACTCCCACTCATACTATATAGAACGTAATGATTTAACAGCCGAGTGGTAGGTACTTATTCAAATTTAGTACGTACTGTCACAGTGTGCAACTTCGGACGCAGCAATGGACATGAGAATATTATAATAAAATAGTCTACATATATTATAACTAGTGTTTAAAGCAAGCATCATTGTGTAGTGGAGTAGGCGGGGCGAGACCGTGGTTCGAGACCGGTGAGTAATTGTTAAAGAGCGCCAGCTGTGCGCACAACCGGTCTCGAATCACGTAGGAGATCGAGAGCACATAAGAGAGAACGAGCGACCGGACCGTCACTGAGAGAGGACCGGGCCCGAACTTGTGTTACGTTTGTAGTTGTATTTATGTTTATGTTTTGTTCGCCGGCGGTCGTCCGTGAGGGGCCGCCGGCTGTTATATTACTTTATTAAATGTTTGAATGTCTTCCGGTTCCCGACTCCTTCCTTCCGGGTTTCGGCACCACTGTAGCAAATCTCCATAAAAGGGAAGGAAGGAGTCGGGAACCGGAAGATAAATAAGTGACTGCTCGGAAACAAGCGAGTGGCTCGCTAGACGCTAGACACTACTTCCGCATTTGTACACGACGCTGTTGTCATGCGGTTTCTATGTCAGTAAAGGCGGTACCAAAGGGTTACACGGATATGACACCATTGACAGGTGACTACACAGCCCCGTGTCACTGTTTAGAATGGCGATTTTCTCACGAAAGCAGTTGGAAACATTTGAGATATTGTAACTCAGCTGAACAAAATATACATTATTGTGCAAAATTGAAAAATCACGAAAAATAAAATTTTGTCCGCATTTATTCACCGTCATGTCATTGAAAACCTGTACACGGTTCTCTCTTCTGGAACCCAAAAGAAGATATTTTGAGAAATGAGGGCCAATGTTGTTTGGTATCCGACATTCTTCGAAATCAATCTAATACCTTAAATCCAATGAGCTCTTTGTAGATGGCTTTGCGTAATCTTCTGATAGACTCGGACTCTTCACAGGCGCACAGCATGTGATTCTCTCTAATCACTGGAAACCCCGGCTGAGACAGCAGCTCCTCACGCAGCTTTAACACACAGTCCTGCAGGTGGCGCTCTTCACAAACATCTGCATGTGTACCGACTACAATCACAGGAGACTGACCGGCTACAGCCTGACAGAAAAACACACACAGAACAAGAACTGAAATACTTTTATTAAAGGGGTCATATAGCGCGAATACGTGTTTTTCTGTGTTTTTTGGTGTCTTTGGTGTGTTATAAGTTGCCCATGCATGTTTTAGACACGTAAAATTGCAAAAATGTACGTGTGGGAACAAAAGATGGATTCTATCTAAAAGCGAATGCTCACCCAGACCTGCCTGAAACGCCTTGTGTAACCACACCCTACAACTACGCACTGGTTAACTGGCCAATCATAGCACACCTCGCTTTCACATTTACATTTACGCATTTGGCAGACGCTTTTATCCAAAGCGACTTACATTGCATTATCCTATACATGTATACATAGGTATTTGCAATCCCCTGGGATCGAATCCACAACCTTGCGTTGTTAACGCAATGCTCTTACCACTGAGCTACAGGAAAGCTTTTCAGAGGGATGAGCTTTGTAAAAAATGTGCGTGTTTCAGAGAGGTAGGGCAAAGAGGAGATACATGCATGGTATGTGAAAAATACAGCGTTTTTAATCGTGTATACACATTGCATTACATCTAAAGGGACTGAAAATATTCGTTTTAGCCGTATCATATGACCCCTTTAATTCGGCCGACACTAGTTTTACGATGTTTTTTCATTTTTGACAAGTTGTTTTGATTGTAACAAGGTCATAACATTTCCGTTGTGCAGTGCATTATCGGTTGTTTCATTACGGATCAATCCAATCAAAAGACGTTTAAAGAATTTCTTCAGAAAAATAAAAGCATTGGCCAAAACATAAATTTAATACCAATCAATAAAATACTATGTTGGTTTGATTAATATAATAAAACCTCAAGATTGTAAAACATTATAAAGGCATTTTATGCCTGACAGCATGAGAGGGATGTCAAACTTACTTTAATGTTAAAGAGCCAGGGTTTGAGGACATCTATCTCACTCGGTCCTTTACTGAGGTCATACAGCACCAGATACAAAGCTCTAGAGCTCATGAAATGAGGGTGACATCCGCTGCACTCCTCACCACCTGCACAACAAACACATGAATCTATCATGTGTTCAGTGTTCCTCGTAATGTTTTGTTTTGTGTAGGTAATATTGACCTGAGAACTCCCACACGTTCAGCAGCATGTTCCTCCTGTCTTTGTTTCTCATGGTCCAGTCACTGACGCTGATGCCCGCCGTTTGTGGATGGGACTTCCACTGAGAGCGTTTGAGTCTCATGAGCTGCTGGATCAGAGAGGTTTTCCCGCTGCAGGGGGTGCCCACCACCATCAGCTTCATGCGGTAATATGGCACGGCCTTCTTCAGACGCTGCTGCAGGAACCTGTGAGAAACCACAGCACGCAAACCATACTGGAATTACAGGAAAATAACTGAACATAGACAAACACAGGCACGCTGTAATACATACAATGAATCAGGCTTAAAGTCTTTCAATAAGAAATCATATTCGTGTCCAATTTTATGATCTAAATAAAGCGAAAACAATTAAACGCAATAGGGGTGTATGACACAATATATCCCTATACATAAAAATAGGATATGCATCATAGAGTTTTGACAATATTTTTACAATATGAAGTTTGTTTAACCCTGTCGGTTGGGTTTGTCAACACATGACCTGCATCAATATACAGTATATGCTGTTTTAATGTTTTATTTTGTGCCTTTATTGCTTTTAACATTTATCTTTCTATCTAATTTCTTTCACTTGCATTTGTTTGTCATTTTTATTTATATGTAATATAATACAAATAATGTATGTATATGTAATAATATGTTTTATTTTTATGACAAACCTATTACATTTTTATTAGTTTATACATACATACATACAGGAGTTTCAATTGAACCTTGAATGTTGACAATTCTATAACAAGTTGTATGTACAACAACAAAAATAATGTTATTGAAAATTGTTAATGTTTGGGAAATAAATCTGCCATTTTTACATTTTGTTTATTGTGATCATAACGTAAACCCAGTAGTGTGCGTTTTATTGTGTATAGTGTTGAATCGTATTGCTACAGTACACCCCTAAAGCTTGATACAGTAAATATAGTCTATACACTACAATTTACAAAATATTTTTCAAATCTATTTGCATTAAAAATGAAACATATGTTTCAAACAAACAGCAGTATATATACTTCAGACCTGATAATGTCTCTTTGGTTTTGCTGCCGATGTGTTTGAGGTCCATCTGGAGCTGCAGACCGTCCAGCGGCAAATCCCACAAACGCACCAGTTTTCCCATCTCATCCGGAAAAGTGCGCAAACCTTTATTCTGACTCACATCCAGAGACGTAAGGTCCTCCAGGAGACCGATCTGAGGAGGAATCTGAACAAACACAAATCCATCATTAATTCTGAAAATGATGTACCACATGCAGTGTTTAGTTGATGTGAATCACTTTACCTCAGTGATTCTGTTGGTGCTCAGATGGAGTTTCTCCAGTCGGGCCCATTTGTAGACGGGGGCCGCTGAGGTCCAGCACAGAGATGTGATTTTGACTGAACACCAGCTCTCTCAGATTCACACTGGCCCAAACTGCCGGACCCGACAGAACCCTGATGCTGTTATTTCTCATGTCCACTGAACGCAAACTGACCACAGAGAAGACCGGGTGAATTGAAAACTGTTTGATTCATAAAATGAAACTAATCTGCAAAATAACCAAAAAAGCGCTTACGATTGTAGGTTGGTAATGACTTCAGGAATGCTTGTAAAACTGTTCTGGGCTAATTTAATAGTGGTTATTTTGGAAGGAAGGTGCAACAACGAACCTGTACCAAAAAGTTCATTACAATTAGCGTACAAACGTGTTTTGCAAAATTATCATTATTATACTACTAAAGGACTTCAAAAGGAATAGTTCAAGCATCTTAAATAACCATGAAAGTATTATTTTGAAAAAAATGAAAAATGAGGAATTTTGCCTCAGCAATTAAGTGAAATAAGATGAAGACTAAAATGAAATAAGATAAAGACTAAAAATGAATAAAAAACTGAAAGAAAAATTGTTAACTGTGTATTGCAATATAAAAAATATCAAATGACAAAATTGCAAAAAAAAGAAACAAAAATTAACATGAAAAATATAAAAATGAAAGCCGATTTAAAATGTTATTAAACTGTTAACTGTATTAAAACAGAAAACAAAACTATAATAAACCATAGACGCGTTTTAGCGGCAACAACATCAAAGTTATAAGGCCCAAACTTAATTTCTGGTAGACCTCCGCAAGGAATCTAAATTTAATAATAAAATAAAATCTAATTTATTACAATTACTATACAATCAAATATTCATATAAATGAGTATTAATATAAATTAAATATAAACATTTTTTTTAATTATAACAAAACATAGAACGTTAACTTTGGACCAGGCGCGAGTGTCCAATGAAACTAGATTTATTTTGGTGAACTTTTTCCATTACGTAGTCGTAGACACTTACTGATTTGGTTCACTGAAGCATTAAAAGTCTCCATCTTGAGACATTCTGAGAAGAAATCTTCTGAAACCACTGTAACTTTATTTTTACTGACGTCTAAAACTTTCAGTTCAGCCAGAGACAGAGGCAGAGACAGTTCTGATATTTGATTCCTGAAAGACAAAGTTAAATTACTGTTAACATTTGAATGGCTAATAACACGATGTTATTTACGTCCCAATCAAATCAAGGAAACTTTTAAAGGGATACTTCACCCAAACATTGCCAGATTTTACCCCCCATTGACTACCATATTAGGAAGAAATACAATGGTAGTCAAAAGTGCCCCAGAACTGTTTGTTGTCCTAAATTCTTCAAAATGTCTTCTTTTGTGTTCAACAGAACAAATCAAATTATATAGTATTTTTTCCTACTATGGAAGTCAATGGGGGGCAAAATCTGTTTGGTTATAACCGTTCTTCCAAATATCTTTTTCTGTTTTCATCAGAACAAAGACATTTTAACAGGTTTGGAACAACTCGAAGGTGAGTAAATGATGACAGAATTTTCATTTTTGGGTGAAGTATCCCTTTTAAACTAACTAAATGTCCAAACATACCCTTCCAGTGAGAGCTCCTCTAGTTTATTCATGGCCTGACCCAGTTGGAAAGGGAAGACTGTGATCAGATTGAATGACAGGTTTAATTGGCGTAGGGTTAGACATTGCACAGTTGGGTCCAGTAGCAGAAGAGGACCAATGAGATTGCGGGATACATTAAGCATGCTCAGAGCGGGAAGAGCCAGAAGTTCGGCAGGAAGTGATTGCAATTTGTTACACTGGAGATCAAGTCGGGTCAAACTTCTTACACTCTACAAAAAAAATTGGTTTGGTAAGGTTGAATGAATACACACAACAATTGTGTTGTAAATTTGGCTAGTAGACATAGAGACCTGACAAAGAGAGCTGGGAAACTCTGACAGGTTGTTGCTACTCAAATCGAGTCGAAAGAGGTTCTCGATCTGTTGTTTGACGGAGCTCTCATCCATTAAACAAGACAGATTGTCCAACTCGTTCCCTGATAGATCCAGCAGACGGATGGGTTCCTTGTCAATGCCCAGAGGAACACCAGAAGGAGATGGGCTGTCAATCGACCCTGTACGGTTAACAGAACAGATGTCACATTAATCGTAGTCTGGCGAAATCAGTAGCATTAGTTAACATGTTTAAGGGTTTGTGAATTGCACCTCGCGTGTTGTGATAGTTCCAGCCAAACCTCAGAGCGGCGCTTGGATCAGAGTCTCCGTGGCATCCCTGTGAAAATATGGAGAATCAGGTCAGATTACCTCATTGTACAACCTGAGCTCACTCACGTGCGTCTGTTTGTTATGTTACCTCTGAACTGGCACGTTTACGTCCACTGTGTCGTCTCCAAGCCGTTTTTCTGCTCAGCTCTGGTGAATCGCTGTAAATCAAAGATCCATTTGGAGGTCCGTCACTCCCTATCAATGAAACAGCATGTGTCAATCTCTGCATGAGATGCTCATGTGTTCCTCATTTAGATCAGCTCATATTACAATTAATAATTACAATTTAAATAGATACATGAAGATTTTACAGAATGTAAATGATATGTTAAATAAATACTACTACAGTTTTTCATTTTCAGTTTTCAGACTACTTCCAATACGACTATTTCAGACTAATTCCCTGTTGGTACGACAAATGACATCTTTAGCAAATTAAACCAGGTCAAAAATCATATTTAAAAGGAGTTTCTAATCCCCTTTTATATAAAATATTGTTGCCAACATATTCTGCTTGTTCCACTCTCACATTAAACCCTGTTAAAAAAAACAATTATGGCTAAATACATTACATTTCAAGACTCTAAAATACGTGACCCATAGATATTGAATAAAGGGCTAAAAGACCCTACTGACCCTGGCAAAATGACACAACATCACAAATCTACAGCTATGTAGCCTTTAAAGTTCCAGTGAAATAAAAAAATGACGATGCCTATTTTTCCGTGAAATATTGCAGCGTTTATTGTAAATAGTTTATCAATGGGGGTCATTCTAAAATTCGTGTGCCCTCATAATCTTTAGTTCAAATCTGAAAATGCACTTCCTTCCTGTTATGACTGTTCATCTTAAATGACGTATGTGAGACGGCAGGGCGGAGCATCCATTAACTCCTCCCCTTTAACAGTCAGTCTGCTGCCAGTTCCATTTCAAAATGCAACATGTGTTTTAATGCATCCAATCAAATCGCAGAGAAAGACGAAAGCCACGCCCACAACATTTCTAATTAGAGATTCCATTTCAGTCAAAATACGGAAGCAAAAACGATCGCAGCTTACTTTAAATGTCCACCCTGTTACTGTCGATTCTACACAATGTTAAATGGAATAAACCATATCAGCAAATGAACTTGATATTTCCACCGTCACATTCCAATAACATTACTTTCACACATATTAGCAGGAAAACTTTAGTCAAACAACCTTTTCGAAACATTTCATGACATAGTAAAAGGCTTAAAAATAACGCACAACCTGTGCATGAGTGTTACTGGAAGCAAAATGCCACGTTTGTGTGTAAATGTACAGTGTGTGTGGCGATCTTCTCACCATCACTCTCCATGTCATCCAACATAAAGGCAAAGCTGTCATCTAAAGACATGTGAGAGTCGTCACTTTCCTCGTCAGTGTAATATCCTGATGTGCTGACATCACTGGGGTGTCTGGTAACTCCCACAAACCCTTTCTTCCTCTGGAGTAACAAAATCTGTCTGGCCAAAGCCTGACCTTTACCTTAATACACAGACACAACCACATATTTACACATAACCAGCTACAAATATCCATTTACCAATTATACACCGCAACCAGAGAAATAAAGAAATTAATAAGAACTACATAAAAGGATTAAACAGAAATGATTATAGACATTTTTAGCTAATTCATTCATAATTTCTAAGTACACTGCCATGTATCTTTGTCTTCTTTCATTTCCTATTGAGAAAATGAATGGAAAAAATACATCCACATGAGAAAGAGGGTGGTTCTGTTATGCATGTTATGTACAGAATAAACCACAGACTTCATGAGATCGGGTCAATGGACTCACCGTTCCTGCCGTTGACTGGAATGATGCTCTTACGTTCAGACAGCAGAGCACTGAGCCAGCTCGCCTTCATCCGCCCCAGATGGAAGCTCCCGAGGCAGAGGGCGCTGTTGCTGTGGTCCAGCCCCAGACGGCTGAGGAGAAGGGTGACGGCGGGGTCGTCTCCTCTCCTGACGCATATAGCTAGAGCCCCACGCAGCTGCTGTTCTTGAACGCCTGCGGAAACCAGCAGCTCCAGCAGAGCCAGCGGAGCTCCCCGATCACAGACCTGCAGAAATACACCAACACATACAGGTTTACCGGCACTGTATGGATTTGAATGTGATGGGTTTGAATATTTGTCTTGTGTACTGCATTTGCAGGAACAACTTCTACTTACAACGCTAACTTTGCGACTGTACCTATGTTATCTTTCGGTATTGTTATTCATTTATGTGTGGATCTTTGTTAATGTGATAAAAGTTTTGACCTCACGTGTAACCGACACTATTATTGTGGTTTACTAAAATGAAACTACTAAAAGATTCCTGTTTATTGAAATCAAAGAAAATATTGACCCAAATATTATTCGAAAAATAAATAAAAATAAAATAAAAACTTGTATAGCAAGATAAAATAATAAATAATAAAATACAATTGCTAATATATACATACACACACACTGTATATATGTCCATTTCAGAGACCATTTTTCTGATTTAAAGATTTACTATTTATAGGCATGCGTTTAGGCAAAATAATAATTTTTAGTGTCATTCTGTGAACAACTAACATAATTTTTACCAAATTTCAAATAAAAATGTTTCTATTTGCATGGATACAGGTGGATACAGGAAGAACCAACAGAACACCATTTAATCCTTCTTTTACTTAATCCTACAGTTTTTTTAATGTTGTGAATTGCATAACCGTAGTAAACATTTAATAATGCATTTTTTATCATCAGACCTGATTTATGAGAGAATCCGTCTTTGTTTTCTTGTTGATGTCAGCACCCAGATGTATGAGACACTCGGTCATGACCACATCTCCCTCCTCACACGCCCTTTCCAGAAGCATGTACATGATCTCACCGTCTGCCACCATCTTCAGCAGACACAGGCAACTCATTCCCTGTAACTGGACAACAACGCTGGGATTTATCACTTACAGTTCGTTCATTTATGAAAGCTTGAGATCTCCTTCTTGTAAAGTCTCACCGGATCTCTCCGCTGGTCTGCCGTGCTCTCCCTCAAGATCTGAAAGATCTCCTTCTCGAACCCCTCCTTCTGCAGCTCAGCCGCCGCCCTCGAGCAGGTGTCCAACAGCTTCCACACCACCTGAAATCCCTGATGGACCAAAACTCACACCGCTAGACCCTGTTGTGCAAACCACTTGCGAGCCTTTGAATTGTACAATGAAAGCCACAATAGGGGATTACCTTAAGGAGCATGGCCGCGTCTTCTTTGTGTTGTCGTACAGAGTTGACAACAACAGAGGCCAGTACCGGCACCATCATACGAGAAAGCTTCTTCTTAGAGATGAGGTGAAACAAGAGGCTAAGACCCCAGTAGTGAATATCTACAATATAGGGCAAATGATTTCAATTGATATACATTAGCTCTGTTCCAAAATCTATAAGAAATAAATACATGTGAGGTTCTTGGCCAGCATAGTTGTAATATTGACCACAATGTAATCAAGACAGACAATGCTCTGGGCCGCGTTTCCCGAAACTTTCATAACGCTAAGTTGTTCTTAAGTTATACCTTAAGCTGTATCTTATCGTAAATATGTGTTTCCCGAAACGTTCCTAGTTAAGTACACCTTCTGTAAGTCATACGTTCGGAAGGTTGGTCTGGAGCGCTCTTAGCTATACTTTATCACTGTTAAGAGTTCACCCACTTGTGGCCACTGTGAAAAAAAAGCTTTTGTACATGGCAGGATATACAAATAAAATTCTAAAGTTAAAAATACCAGTATATTGACGTGTTTTCATGCAAGGAATATAATTGTCTTTACATTGATGGTTGTTAGCTTTTAAATTATTTTATCTGCGCATCAGCTGGCAACCCAAAGAATAGTTAAAGAGAAAGATTGTGGTATAAAGTTTAGTCAAACTGCGATACAGCAAATGTTTTGGCTACATCAAAGAAGGCACTATCTGCGGAGCATTAGTGCATTTAATCCGTGAAAACCTGGATACAATATATGCTGCAATTATAAATATAGAAATATGTTGATTATGTGTTCCACCATTTAAATAAAAAATAGGGACACAACACACATTCACTCTCTTTAATTTTTATTTTCCTTGAATGAGTTTAATTTCAATATCAAAATACCTTATTGTATGGCATACTTTTCCTTGTTCCCCTTGATATTGTAAGTGTGATTAATAATGTTGATTATATTTTAATAAATCGTGCAGTAAATACGCCGCATGCGCATCCGGTGTCAAAGCACAATAAACGTGTGAACTACACAAGTAATTGTTAGTTGCTGGAATAGACTTTTAATGCACCGCACCAGCAAGTGGCTTTGCGTGACCGTCCGACCCAAAGTTTGAGAACCTTTGATATAAATGACCATACTGCCAGTTAATGTAGCGGGTTGATACATTTGGGCATGAGATTGAGGGTTCGCCCACTCATTTCACAATTAAACAATATCCATGGATGGATTTAGTTTGCAGTTTGGTTTATTTTTATCCTATGAGTCCTAATAGATGCAACTTCAACTATTTCTAAAGTGCTTATTTTATAAAGAACGCCTCTACCTCACACAACGGAGTGAAGCAGTCCCTGAATAATTGATTGTCGAACGATCGATATCCATTAATTCAAACACCGCCATGGACAGCACCTGGTAACGTATAGGACGTAGGAAGTAAACCCATAAGGTATAGTTCGGGGAACATGCCTAGAAAAGGCATAACTTGAGTTAAGGTGTTCCTTTAGAGTCTTCTTAGCGCGCTAAGAGACAACGTTATCGGGAAACGCAGCCCTGGGCATTAAATGGACAGTTCACCCAAAAATAAAAATTCTCTCATGAATTACTCGACCTCAAGTTGTTCCAATAAACCTGTGTAAATTTCTTTATTATAGTTTTATTTTTATTTTATTAATATTTTAAATCAGCTTTTATTTTTAGATTTTGTGTTATTTAGTGTTCAAGTTTTAGCAATTTTGGAATATGCTTTAGTCATTTTATAATTTATTGGTTTATTTGTTGCTGTATAAGATTAATTAATTTGTATTTTAGTTTTTGTTTATTGTTTATTGTTATATTTTTACTGCTTCAAACTTACTTCAGTTTATTTTTGAGGCACCATTTACATTTTTCCTTGAGTCAAGTTTTTCCAATCATTTTTAGGTCAATGTTTTATTTGATTTCCATGAACTATTTGTTTTCAAAGTTTTAATTTTAGTAAATTAAAATAACCTTGGTGAACATAAAGAAAGATATTTGGAAGAATGTTAGCACCTGAGAATTCTGGGGCACCATTGGTTTGTTTTTCTAAATTCTTCAAAATGTTTCTTTCGTGTTCAACAAATGTATACATTTATAATTCTTTCTACAAAGGTAGTCAATGGAATTTTCATTTTTGGGTGAAGTGAACTAGGAATTTATGGCTGAGATCAGAAGTTAGGATTGGAAATGGGATGAAGGTGTTAATACGCACCACGCTTCAGTGGGAACATCTGCAGTGTGTGAAGAACTGTGTCTATCGCCCCCTGCTGGCACATGAGGTCAACGGCTCCTGAACAGTCAGCTAAAGTGGTGAGAACACCAAGCCCGCACTCTTGAATCTCCTTACTACTAATAAACTACAAGCACAAACACAAAAACTGTGCCATCGTGCCACTGATGCAGTCAATCGAGTTTTGAAAAAAGTTCTCATGAAAGTATAGCTAGCAAGAAACAAGCTATGTACCCTATTAAGTGCCACTAGATATACAGCGTGAGCTCCCTCTAATACACACTGGTTCTTCAGCACCCGCAGCGACACATCCACCATGTCGGGATCCGCCACTGAGATGCCATGTTCCCTTAAACTCCTGTCTGCTCACACAAAGAGACACTTTACATCAATAGTGCACACTTTAACATTTGTTTTTTAGAGGGATTGGAAACATAAATTCCTCAAATAATCATTGCTTGTCAAAAAATTGTAAAGTGCCACATACAGTAAAGTACATGGACAGAAAAAATAAAACAACAAAAAGGATTTTAAAAGCATGCCTGGGTTGAGAAGAACAAGACTCGCTCTGAGACCCTCCAGCTGAACTTCAGGAAGGAAGTTGTGCGTCTTCAGAGCGATCAGAATCTGACCGAGAACCAGAGCACCTTCATCCAGACCGGCCCTCCTGGAGAAAGCCAAGGAAGATGTTTACCACCCCTGGATGCGTCATTCAATGTTAATCTCTATTTTGTAAATCAAAGATTCAGTGACTGTTTGAATTTTGTACTCACGCTCCCTGGAAGAGGGTGTGAAGCAGTTTGCAGGCGCTTTCACACACGTCGCTGGAGTTTGAGTGTTTTTTCATCAGATTGACAATGTTGAAATGAATGCCGTGAGACAACAAGAGGGCTCTCATCCTGCCTACAATCAGGATACCACCAAAATATCAATCCCTTCAAAACATCACACATTATATGACCAAAAATCCCAATTTGAATATTTCGTTGCGGTCCAAATTCAGTACTTTTCAGGATATGGGAAAACACTGTACTTTTTCCATGATTACACACTGTGTTAATAGAGTTGAAAAGCAGTTTTTAATACTTTTTATTGTTTAGACATTTGCAAAACCCAGTGACAAACAAAAAGGGTTACTAATAATAATGGTGACTCCACGAAATATGGAGATACAAGGTTTCGGAAGGACTATTGCTATTTAGCTGTTGCTGTACTTGGATAACTTGAAAGCTAAAAGTCATGAAGTGCAATTTACTTCCACTTCTAGTGTGACTAAAGGACCACAGAAATATCATCTTTCTTTTATTATCTCTTTATGCTCAATACTTGATTAGAGTCAATAGTTTGTTGTATCGAATGAGAAAAACACAAAGTATAGCGGACTGAGATTTTTGGACCCCACTGCATACATCTGACCTAAGAGAAAAAAAGTGACTCACTGTTGTGTTGTATAAGCGTGCGCAGTGTACAGGAAGCAGCTTGAAACACTGGCACACAGGACGAATGAAAGAGCATTGAAGCCATAATAAGAGTATGAAGAGGAGGCCTGAAACACAAGGAAACATGATGCTGAAACAAATACAGTATGTTGATACTGTACACTTATTTAGTATGCAATTGTTGGTATCACATCCAGAGTGATTTTTTTTCAGCTGATGATAAAACATTAATACGCTCTGATGATCCATCCGAATGTAAAGGGCTTGTAAACTGATGTAAAATATGACACATTTCATAAAATCGAACCTTCCTTCCAGTTCCACGTATTGGGAAGCATTGCAATGGAGCAGCAGACTGTTTACGGCCCAACAAGCAGCTTCCTGATTGGACAGAGAGTAACATTAACTGTGGTACAAATCCAAAATATGAACTTTAGATTATTTACGCATAGTGAGCTTGGCCATGACCTCCTCACCTGTACTGTGGCATTATCAGCATGCCGCTCCAAAGCCGTATAACAGGCTTCTGTCCATATAAGGCTTTCCTCTGCATGTGTGACTTCTTTCCTAACGGCCATTTCCTGTTCCACCCCATCCTCCTCACTGCCCTCTCTGTCCAGACCTTCATTCTGTACTATAGACTCCGCTGAGAAATGGAGATCACGTGACCGGAGTATCAATTTGTGACGTCAGATCACGTTGGTTTTAGTTCACATGGTCATAACATCCACATTCTATAGTAAATGCAATGTATGCTATTTACAGCAATAATTTGACATCAATATGATCTTAACGTATTTATTAGTAGACGTTATTACTCCACCACCTGTGTGACGTCATCAAATATATTGTTGAACCAACTTGGTTCAAACGATTGATCTCTGACAGAGTTACGACGGTTTAGGGAAACATTCGTAACTACATCGTTCATTTCCCCAACGACGCACCATAGTGGTTCAGCAGCAAGCTACGTCGTTGTTCGGGAAACGCACCACAGGCCAATTCTTAAAGCAACAGTCCGCTCAAAATGAAAATTCTGTCATTATTTAATCATGTTATTCCAACATAAAGCACTTTTCCACCATCGCGCCGAACCGTTCTATGCACGGTCTGAAATGGTTTCAGTTATGTTTCCACGTGAGCCTTGTTCGACACGGCACGATAACAAACTCATCTCGGCTCTGAATTTTCTGCACGGTTGTCTAACCATGATTCAGTGCGATGGTGAAGAAGCGTTCATATTTCATCGCAATTCATTACTTTTTACATGATGGCTATTTCTTATGAATTCATACAAGCTGATTTATATGTTTTGGTACGATCGGTTTTTACAACAGTGACATTTTGGGTTTAGGGGCGGGACCTTTTTTGTTTACAAGCTTTCCTGCAGCTCAGTGGTTAGAGCATGCAGCTAGCAATGCCAAGGTCATGGGTTCGCTCCCAGGGATTGCACATACTCAGAAACAAATCCAAAGTCACTTTGGATAAAACCGTCTGCCAAATGCATAAATGTAAATGTAAAAAATGTTGAATTCATACAAAATAGCCAGTGCTGGGAGTCCTGGGATCTCCAATTGATGACACATTATATTGACTTACCGAGCATGCTCAGACAAGAGAGAGCAGCAGTCTGAACTGTTGCATTTTCAGGGTAAGACACACAAGCTTTCACAGCCACTTTATGGACACCATTTAGCACCAAGATGTTATAGTAACTCTCTGTCAAACACAATCATTTTTCAATTAGTTATGACGGCTAAACCAGGCATACCGTATGCACTAATTCTACAATGTGAAAATCTCATCACCCCAATCTGACCTGAACCCACCTGATGTAAGTTTTCGTAACAAACAGCATCCGGTCTCCTGTATGGCCTCGGAGTCCAGCCACGCCTCCATAGCCTGACACATCACAGTGTAGCATTTTACCGTTTTGGACATCAGCATCTCAACATTGCTTGCTAGACTCAAGACACATATGTCCAGTTAGAACAATTTTAGGCGAACAGAATCATAAAAACAAAGAGCGGGCAGTGTGATGTACCTGGAGCAGCCAACGGTATGAGGACCCTTAAAGCTCGCAAAACCACATTTTCACTGTCCATAAAATTGCTGAGAGCATTCAGAACCGCCTCGTGGTCCTTCTTCTCGATGAACTCCATCAGATGATCCTCTGAAACTGGTACGGCACGAATGAACAGTTACAGGGAAAATTCTATCATCATTTATTCACCCTCGTGTCATTCAAAATCCATATATGACTGTGGAACACAAAAGAAGATGTTTAAAGAAATGTTTGTGAAGATGGAAGTCAACTGGTTCAATTTTATTTGATTACCAACCATTCTTTAAATTCTTCTTTTGTGTTCTGCAGATGAAATAAAGTCATACAGGTTTGGAATGACATGATGGTGTGAATAAATTTTCATTTCTGCGTGATCTATCCCTTTAACCATACATTACTGTATACACTATCGATGGTCCTCAGAGTAAGATAAACCTTTATTTGATGCTTGTGTGTTGTCACCTCTCTGCAGCAGCAGTTGTAGAGCCGCACATCCCTGCAACTGAACCTCCTCACTGTCACTGAATGACCTCATTGCCCTCAAAACCTGGAAAAACACGTCTATTTCCTCCTCATCCAGGACCTGCGTCGCAATCTCATCTGGCCCACAAACACAAACCATCAGTACGGCAGAAGTGGCCAATGTGGCCTATTCATGACACTTCACAAGCAAACCTTTAGGGATCTTTTTTAAAGAACAGTATGCAAGTTTCCTTCTAGTATTTGAGTGTCATTATTTGGTTAGATGTTTTATGGGAACGCAAGCATTACCTGACTTAAGCAACAGAGTCAGAGCTCTGAGACCCACCATCATCATTTTGGCGTCTTTATGAAACATGCACAGCGCCTTCAGAATATGCCTGTGAGCAAACATCCATCCAATAATAAACATGAATGCACACGCCCTCGCATTTATCAAAAACTCAAGAGTCTTGCGAGATTCAAATCAGGAAAACAAAGGAATTTATTATAATTTACAAACGTAGGACGTTCCATATATTCATACTTTTGTTTTAAACACTAGAAGTTTAGTTAGGACACCTTACACCTACTGTACATACTGTACATTTTATAGAGATAAGATTAAGTACATTATAGAAACATAGATGGCTTACTGATGCACTCCTATTAAGTCAAGGTCTGCTGGGGTTGCCAGTCTGTCCAAAGTGGAGGGACAGATCTCCATCAGACGACACAGCAAAGACCACCCAACCTACGACACCAACACCAGATCACTTTAAATCACAATGTTTTCAAACAGAGACTGCAGAACATGAGAACTTAAAAAAACAAAGGCTGTTTTAAAGCTGGTGTAACATGCTGTTTCATGCATTCTGACTTCTTTACACTGTTAAACGTGCTGGCTTCTCATGCTTAACATGGTCAACTTGTTAAAAAAAAGAGTTGGACGTATGACCTAGTATTTCTGTGCCTTGATACACTCCCCCTGAACTCCAACTTGTTTCGGAAAGTTTTTCATAAGTCTGGGTCCCTGTTTCTTAACAGAGATCCTATTCCTTTATTGGGCAATTCTCCCGGAAAAGCACAGCAAGGCGAAAGAAATAGCCCACCCATGCGCCAACCAACGAGCGATAGGAAGACCGCTTATAAAGATTGGCTGCGCTGTGTCAAGATTGGCTGCGCTGTGGGACTGCGGCTGCAGATCGTTACTCTTGCGATAGTGAGAGAAGTTGAGGTGTGTTTGTTTGTTCATGCCATTTCACTGATGGATGTTATATAAGCGGTGGATATAATGCTGGATTTGGAGATCGTTTGAAACTGATAGATGGCGCGGACCCAGTGCTAAAACATGCCGGACATGAACCACACACGGTAAGTCAAACTAAGTCTGTGTTTTGTTGGCAATTGGCGCGTACGTGCATAATGTAAATAACACGAAGGGATTATTGCGATGGTGTATTGTGTGCTCATGCTGTAGTTCCGTCCCCCCTGCGTCTTTTTTTCGAAATAATCGAACAGTTGCATCTCTCTTTTATAAATTTGATCAAACTAAATACTCTTAGAAGATACGACATATGCAATACTACTGTTTATGTACTCGAGAAATTGCGTGTGTTACCCCATCTTTGACAAAACAATTTAAACCATGTGGCCAATGTTTGTCTGTCTGTTTGCAGAGGTCAGGGAATTTTTACACACTGCTTTAATATTTAAAATAATTCTTTATTAAAACACTTCAGTCGGCCTCTTTTCGTTTGAATATGTGTGAAATCACAAATTAGTTCAAAACTAACTATTAAAAAATAAACAAGCCCCAATTCTTATTCACTGTCATCATGCTAGTTTGGGATACTATGGGTGAAAAATGTGTACCTTTGGGGTAAACTGTCCCTTTAAGCAGAGAAAACTTGTTTCATGTTGCATCTGAAATGATAACTACCTGCTGAACTCTGCTGTTGAAATGAGACGACAGCACCAGCATCAGAGACACGTGCACATTCTGATCTGCAAACAACTCAACTGCGAGACAAAAGAAAAACAGAAACCTAAAAATATCAGCAGCAGATGTCCCACTGGAAAAAGCCCAAGGGGAGGGGAGCTGACAGTTTGCATTGCTGTTAAATATGAAAGTAGCAGTGCTTTAAAGGCATCTATCCATTTACCCTTTTACAGACACAGAATACAGTCCAGTTTCAGTGGTCATTCTGTAACTCACCGCAGTGATCTGTATGAGACAGGAAAAGAAGGTCCTGTATGATCTGGACCATGGTGCCCAACTGCTTCCCTTCCAGTAGGTTCAATCTTACCAGCAGCTTCTTCAATCTGATCTTCAACTCCTCTTTGTCTGCCATGATCGATCACTCTGTGGTGTGAGACACAAGTCTTAATCATCCCTGGCAGCTACTCAGTGGCCATGTGGACACAGTAATGTTGCTGTAGATCATCGTGTCGTTGACAGCGCAGGAAGTTTTCTGCCATACTTATGCAAAGCAGCATCAGGGCAGAAGATGAGAAAGTGTCGCGCGAGGCTGATGCGAGTAAAACACAGTTCCCGATTTGAGTCTCAGTGGTTAAAAGAAGAAATCTCGGTCATGTCCACGGCTGTGGTGCGCGCTGCGTTATTGCATATGAATCATATGACTACAGAAACGCTCAAACTTCCTGTTTGAGCGGCACGAGCGCAACAGAGCGAAAGCAACACTGAATCCTCCAGCAAAACAACTCTTTTTACGGCAAGTGATAAAGGGACAACACAAATATACATCAGTTGTGTTTTTAACATTAATGTGTTACGAGACTTGTGTTTCTAGTTTTGAAGCACGCGCTGTTACAGTATGATTTGTGCCTATAGGAAGTTGGACTGTGTCTTGTTTCGTGAATTAAGAGTCTGACTTTAAAATTACATTGAGAATAACAAATAGACATGCCTCTATACGAAATGATGGTTTTTAAATCCGATATATTTCTAAATCATGTACAAGCTAAAATGCACGCGCACTATATCCTTGCAGAACAGGAGAACTTATAATAGACGAAGCTGCACGAGACAGGTAACGTTAGCAGTAAGTTATTTAAGCACACTTTGTAGTGCATACTAGTAGTGGGCAGCGTCTTTATTGATTATAAACAGAGATTGCGGGGTAGACACAAACGTCCGATTCATTTTGAGGAGTCGGTTCGTTTGGACGTTTGTTTGACTCAAAAATCTTTCACTGGTTCGTTTGTGTGTTTCCTGCGCGTTACGTGTTTATGCAAAATGTAACGTTACTATGCAACGAATTACTAAATCGTTGTAGTCACGCTACAAAAAGATGAAAGATTGTACATGTTGTGTTTAAAAGGTTCTCTATAGATCCAATTGTGTTCAAACGCGTTGTGGGCTTAAAGGAACCGGCCAAGAACTTTGTTTACGCTTTTAATATCACTAGGTTATTTATATACATTCATTTTCTTACATTTCGCCGGTCTACTGTACAGTGCCAACGTGGCCATGCTGGATTTTGACATTTTTTGAGGGTGTGATCATGTTCACTGGAATGCGTGTCATGTGCTCTTTGGTTTAGGAGACGATGTGCATACACTGCATACGATGGAGACTGTGAGTGGAGACAAGACGAGTTTGATCAGGACGCCGTCTGATGTCCCGACCATCAACCAAGAACATGGACCGGCCACGGATGACGTCAGATCCGTCCAGCGCATGCCATGTTTCGTGTACATCCTCACCGGCTTTTCGGCTCTGGGTGGGTTCCTGTTCGGTTATGATACAGGTGTGGTGTCCGGAGCCATGCTGCTGCTCAAGAAGGAGATGAACCTGAGCTCTCTATGGCAGGAGCTGCTGGTCTCCGTCACTGTAGGTGCCGCGGCCCTGTCAGCTCTGGCTGGAGGTTATCTCAACGGGATCTTTGGCCGGAGGATCTGCATACTGCTCGCCAGCTTCATCTTTTGTGCGGGCGGTATTATTCTAAGCGTCGCACCCAACAAAGAGGTTCTTCTTTTTGGACGGCTTATAGTTGGGCTGGGTTTAGGTATGCCATATAAGACCTTTGCATCATTCGGCTTATATTGTCGTTCTTCTAAAACCTCTATTTGTTGCAGGTATTGCATCCATGACCTCACCCGTGTACATCGCTGAGGTTGCTCCTCCTCACCTCAGAGGGCAGCTGGTCACCATTAACACTCTGTTCATCACCGGCGGGCAGTTTATAGCCAGCGTGGTGGATGGGGTCTTTAGCTACCTCCAACATGACGGCTGGAGGTGGGTCGCTTAGACTCTATTATAAATACCCCCCTTTGTTAAGGATTTTGCAACCTCTTTTTAATCCTCATCTTTTGAACCACTTACATAGATACATGCTGGGGTTGTCTGCTGTTCCTGCTGCTTTGCAGTTCTTCGGGTTCCTCTTCCTGCCCGAGAGTCCTCGCTGGCTCCTGCAGAAGGGGGAAACTGAGAAAGCCCGGCGGGTGCTCGGCCAGATCCGTGCCGGTGTAAATGTGGAAGAGGAGTACGAAAGCATACGGAGCAGCATTGAGGAGGAGAGTAGTGATGCTGGTGGTGAGATGGCTGCTTAACGTTTGCATATTTTGCACTATCACGGTATGTTTTATTTTTATGAATTTGTGGATCGATGGATCTTGTAGATGGTTCGGTGTTGTGGCGTATGCTGACGTATGCTCCAGTACGACGTGCCCTGATCGTGGGATGTGGTCTACAGATGTTCCAGCAGCTCTCTGGAATCAATACAGTCATGTAGGTTAATATTGCACATGGAACATTTCGTATTATCATCTTTTTAGTTTACAGCTTTTTAGTACACTAAGTATGTTAGCATGCAATTCTGGATCTGAGCATGGACTACATTTACCAATTACATATCAGTTCTGATGGGTGCAGTAAATTTGCTTGCTCGATGACCACAGGTATTACAGCGCTACCATACTGCAAATGTCAGGAGTACAGGATGATCAGACGGCCATCTGGCTGGCTTCTGCCACAGCTTTCACCAACTTCCTGTTTACTCTGTTGGGGGTGTGGCTCGTGGAGAGGGTGGGCCGCAGAAAGCTCACACTGGGAAGCATACTGGGTGAGAATACAAACACACACACAGCACACAATGACGCGGTAGGCAGTATTGTATACTACGATATGTCCATTTCTCAGGTACCGCTGCAAGTCTGATGGTGCTTGCTGCTGGTTTCCTGCTCTCTGCTCAGGCCTCTCCACCCGTGATCTTTCACCCCAGTGACCCTTCTCTCCACAACTCCTCATGCAATACATATGGGTGAGAAATCCAATGTTTGTTTTAGCAATAAGCCGCCTGTGTTACAGTGACCCAACATTTCATATCCGTAAGCATTAGTTTGCCACTGTCATTTGCAGTATTTACTCTTATGTCGTTCAAAACCTGTATAACGTCTCCTGCAGATGCTTTAAAGAACAATATTTGTTTGTATGTGTAGGTTCTGTGAATCATGCATGTTGGATCCAGGTTGTGGTTTCTGTTATGGGAAAAATGGCACAGCTGTAGTAGAGTCCTCCTGTCTGCCAGTAGATGCGGCCAACACTGCAAGCGCTGCAGCGGGCAGGTACGATTTCGACAAATGCATAAAATGTAAATGTAACTGTTTTTGTAAATGCAAATGCACTGTTTTTTATTGTGTGCTTTATCTTTTTTTTGTTTCATTGAGGTGTTCCAATGGCACTCAAGAAAGCACAGGTGCATTCTGGGCCTATAACTTCTGCCCAACATCGTATTCTTGGATTGTTCTGATGGGTTTAATTCTGTATTTGGCTTTATTTGCCCCAGGTGAGTTGAAAGTACCCATAAGGTTCAATACGGGTCCATTCGTACAGCTGGGAGTAGTGTAAAGCAGTGGTTCTCAAACCGTGGGGACCCTCAAGATGGATCCAGGGGAACCACAGATTTTGTGGCATTTTATGAAATATAGAAGTTTATCATACATTTTATGCAGTTAAACATCATAAGACCAGCAACCAAAGGAATTGATGTTCCAGCATTTTATAAGCGAGTATGTTTTTGGTTTAATTCAAATTCTTGGGTTAAGATTATAAGTCTTTATTTGGGGGGCGGCAAA
This sequence comes from Triplophysa siluroides, assembly GCA_006030095.1. Lineage (NCBI taxonomy): Eukaryota > Metazoa > Chordata > Actinopteri > Cypriniformes > Nemacheilidae > Triplophysa > Triplophysa siluroides. The sequence goes on along the minus strand of VCII01000030.1, from coordinate 1,038,339 downwards.
GTAGTGCACGGTACAAAAAGGGGGCCTTACAACGAAAACCGCTGGTGTAAAGTGTATTATATGCTAGCAGGAATCAAACACATCTTTTAAACGTTGTGTCGGAATAGGAATGGGTCCTATGCCATGGACGGTGAACTCTGAGATTTATCCGCTGTGGGCTCGGAGTACAGGGAACGCCTGCTCTGCCGGGGTCAACTGGATCTGTAATGTTCTCGTGTCTTTGACCTTCCTCCATGTGGCTCAATACCTCACATACTACGGTACAACACACTCACAATGTTCATTGATTTATTTGAATATACTTTACTCTTATTTTTTTTTTTAAGTACTTTGCTTCTCCTCACAGGAGCGTTCTTCTTGTACTCCGGTCTGGCTCTGCTGGGCTTTGTGTTCGTGGTGGGCTGTCTGCCGGAGACCAAAGGGCTGCGACTGGAGGAGATCGAGTCTCTGTTCGACAAGAGACTCTGCACATGTGGCAACGGGAGTCAGGGCGTCCACTACATCAGGGTAAAGGGAGGGAACTACCGCTCAGATGAAGACGTTTCTGATGAAGAATAGATTGGCTCTGTGGTGAGAGGGTTGCTGTGGTTCCCATTCCAGAGAATCAACGTTCTAGTTGACTCTTAAATGTTGAACAAATTGGTGTCAATGTAACTTTAAAGATTTCATCAAGATGTCAACTGATATGTATTCGGCATTTGCACATGTGAAGATAAGTCATGTTATTAAACAAGTTGTTTGCTTACGTAGAGGATGTTTCACGCACAACAGGACTGACTGGATTTATTGTACAGGAAGTTGTACAGCATTGTTCTCTGGACTGTGGCCCATGTGCATATACTTTAGTAAATTGTTGGGAAATGGGCTGTTTTATAGTTTTTCGTTTCATGGTGTAATGAGCTGTACACTAATCTTATAGAACCTATAACTCGAATAGTAAGCATGAACTAAAGGTGTGGATGAGGCTTCAGGATTTGGGTGCGGTGAATGATTCTGTAGACTCAGAAATGCTTTCTTAAGATTCGTTTGGCAGTTGAATGAAACTGGCGGTATTTGATGTTCTAGCCTCGGCTGGAGTTGGGAGCGTTGCATTATGGTACACTGGAACCAGAGGGAAGAATTGCCTACATATCAGTGAGTACAAGTTTTTGGAGAGTTAACTTCATTCAATATCAATGGTTTGTGGAAACTCTTTTTTAAAGGGGAAGCTCGCACAAACTAAGTAACAAAGAAAGATTCATAATCCCACATCCCAAATGGCTCTCACTTAATTGTTGGTGTTTCGAGTCCGATCTGTGGGCGTGGCTTGTTGGTTTGGCGTGGCCTAACCTAACCCCAACTTTCTAAACTACCTATGGTTGTTAAACTTGCCAAAAAACATGGCTGCGTGATGACGTCAGACTCTAAACACCAAGGATTAAGTGAGAGCCCATCCTAAATGCTGAAAGATTTTTTTTCTGAGTGAACCAACCCCAGTGTTTACTTTGTAAATTCCGAGGTGCCGCAACAAGGGGGCGTGGCAGATCCGGTGTTCTGTCTATTTATGCTACCCATCAAATTTTGGTACTCTCGTGTTGTGATTGGGTTGGGGGAGGGGTGACTTAGGTTTAGGGGTTGGGGAGGGGTTAGTCCTGTTCTGTATGGAGGTAGCAAAACTCGACCCAACACCGGCACAAATTATGCCCTGACTAACCCTAAATGAAATGCATTCGATTGGCAGACAAACTTTATCAATTTATAAATATCAATTGAAGTCGACCTATTTGATTTATTTTTATTGATGTTAAGGCAATGTTATTTAATGCCTGTTAATTATTTTTCTACTGTAGTTGCAGTAATGATGACCTTGTTTGTGGAAATGAAGATTTACTCATCTGTAATCTATATAAGTTGTAAGATTGTTTTAGAATCTTACATTATTGGGGTGCTTCATATGACTTTATATGTGATGGTTTTTGTCTTATTTAAAAATATTTTTTTAAGAATGTATCAAATTGCTTTATTAATAAAGATATGTTGTCTCCAATGCAAAGCACAGTTAAATACAATAAGAGCATTTTTGTGATATTTTAGCCAACATTTGCTTAATTTTCCACTACAAAGAGAGATACATTTTTTTACCCTATACGGTTTTAAATCGTTGCTGTTCTTTATTTCCAATCTGTGCAATGATGTATTTGTATTTTCATATTATAAATAAATAAATCAAAATGATGTCGGTGGATGTATTATTGCCGTACTGCTTTTAGGGTTCATGTCTATAACTCAATAGCTGTTCCTGTCGAGCTGAAACCTGTTCAGTCATGTCCTAACCTGACCCTGTCTGACCTCTGAGGTCGTGATTTACCCCTGCGTGAAGTACAGATCCACTGCCCTCTGTCTTTGTGTGATTATAAATCTGTTATTCATTTGACATCTCGAAACCATCCAGTAAATAAATGCATCAGAGATGTCCACATTCACTCAGACTGCCCTAATGCAGACTGTACTCAAAAGTATGTACTTCAGTATGGTGTCACTCTCATGGTAGCTTCGGCTTTCTGTAGAAGTAATCTGAGAATCAGTAACAGGACACTGCAGTAGAGTTCTTGATGGTCAACTATTTACCTCTCCTACCAGCAGCAGGGGTACAACAGGTTCTTCTGAGGGCTGGAGTATGTGTGAGTTGACTCAGGGCCCGCTCTGGTCAAATGATCTTTCGTGCAGTGTTGAAATGCTGGACCTTTTTCATGATTCACCTGGTTTCTCAGCAGTGGAAGTCATCATAGTTTGGTAAACTATTTAAGAAACAGCCTTGCATTAGCGTTAACTTTTTTTGTAATATATTGTAAAGGTAATATTATAAAGTGCTATAAACGTACATCCACTTTTTTAATCACAATCTTTTTATGTATGGTAACGGCTTAAAACAGTACATTGTTTCTAAAACTAAAACATGGAAATAAGACATTACAGAACAGACATCAGGTTTTACCAAGAATTTAAATAAAGTTGCTTAATTCATCCTTATGCCTCATATGGAAGCCTTGTTTGTGTTTGAGATAATGACAATAATAACATAATGAACATTTTTATAATTAATGTTTATGTGTACCAAACCATGTAGGACTTTTGATGCATATGCAAAATGTTACGCAGAATGTTACTGATAGCTTTATATATTTTTTTAAATATTATTTTGCAATGTTTTTAATGTGTGGATCCTGGGTTGAAAATTCTAATACATCTGGCAAACAGAGACAGACCACATGGGAGCGCCCAACACCACTAAATGAACTGCTCAAACTAAATAATATATTTTTGTGACAAAAATATATTTTATAAATAGATGTTTACAATAGTTTCGTTTTTAATTGTCTTTTCTGCTTTTACGTTCTATTTTATTTATTTTTTGTTAGAATTATTAGATGCACCATACTTGTGGAACTGTGGTTCACATACGCATACACGTTTATGAATATTATAATGATATAAATAGTATGACGTCATACTAAGCAGTGTCGTTTGAGAGCGTTCTATGACGTCACCACCAATGGGCGTGGTTTGGTGACGCATTGCGGCTGGGACGTTGAGAAGCGAGTGTGCAGATCAGATCGCGCAGGACTGTCAGTGAGCGAGTGCGTGAGTGCTTTATTCACGGGAACGCGCGCAGTCGTACAGCATCATCGCTGTAGCGGGTGCATGTAAATTAAGGCGTGATAATGGCCGTGATCAGTATATGAGGTGATCACTCACTAGATCGATCGGATCGTTGTGTTATCGATGAAGATCTGAAGATGTCGAGCGGGCAGGACGAGAGCACGGTCCGGGTGGCGCTCAGGTAGGGCACGTGAGATGCGCGGTCATGAGTTGGCCATAGTGTGGACCTGCTGCACACTTATTGACTTTCATCCAAAGACAATTGTGATAGATTATTGCTTTGGATGTAGAAAACGAAGCTTTTTATTATCTGTATTTATACATTTAGTTATTGAGATAATGTTTTTATGACAGGAACATCAATCCCACCCAAATTCTATTTCAGTGAAATCTGGTCGAGATGATGTGCGAAAATAATGATGTCACATTAATAATGTATCTTCACATGATCTCAAGGCTTTACAACAAGCCTATAGTAAGTGCTTAGCAGGTTCATACACCGGTCAGCAGGGTAAAATCTTTTCGGGTAATAAACCACACATGTTTACCTGCTTACTGTATGTTTATCGGCTGATTAAATTATGACATAACCACAAACCACAGTAGTTTATATATATATAATGACGAGCCTATTCTCTAGTCAAAACAACACCCCAAAATACTTAAAACAGTGTGTTCAATTGTACTTATTTATGTATTGTTTATTTATTTTATTATAAGTCAGTTCGTTCTTGGATCATGTCTTCAATGAGAATTTTGGGTTACTGTAGTTACACAGCATCACATTTTTCACCTGAACTGATCTCTTCTGGGTGTGATTGTGTGACATTGGATGCTAAAATCCGACAGTTGATTGACAGATGATCAATACAAGAAGAGTTTTACTGATGCATCTGTTCTGTGGATCTTTGATCAACATGTTGCAACGCTAAATGAATCCAGGAAACGTGTTAGGGAGTCTATATTTCTGATTCTCAGTGTAGGGCTCGACAACCATTTCAAAATATATCAATAGTCCTCAATAATGTAAGTGGCAAGTAATAAACGTTATCTCTTGATATAAACCTGGGTTGTGTCCTTGATAGCACACATACATCTTGAAGACGTCTGTTTGATGTCTGCATTTAGATCTGCAAGACATTTTTTATTAATGCTTGCTCATCTGCAATACGTCTCTGAGACCTTTCTGGTCAGATGTCATATAGACATCTAGAAGATGTCCGTAAGATGTTTATGATTTAGATGGAATGTATGAAAAACAACCTTTTCTAAAACTTTTTTTTATCAGATGTTTTACGCAGATTTATTCTAGATCTTTAGCAGACATCTTAAAGACGTACCTGTGCTTTGGTGTCTGACTCTAGGATGTGTGGTAATATGACTGCATGATGTTTTATTCACTTTTAGCCATATCTCTTTAAGATTCAGGATGACTCATGTTACTTGAAGAACAAGTTAGTTACAGGTGATTTTCTTGGTCCGATATATGAACATTTGTTTTAAAACTTAAGAAAGAGGGTTGCACTCTTAAGCAATAGTTTCTCTTAATGGAAGTTGTTGATGTTTGGAATAAAAAGTCCATCTCTGATCTGGGCTCGAAAATAGAACTTAAAGTTCGGTTTACGGAAGTTCAGCTGTGTTTGTTTGTTCATGTTGTTTCGGTAATGAAAGTTAAGTAAACGCTGGATATAACGCTGGATTTGCAGGACTGATAGATAAAGCGGTCGCATCTCTAAAAGATGCCGGTCATGAACCGCACGCAGTAAGCCAAACAACAAAGCAATCGGCACGTAGGTGCATAATGTAAACAACACAAACGAATCAACAGTTATGCATGCAGGGATAATGCGATGATGTGTTGTGTGCCCGTGCTTTAGTTCCGCCCACTGCACGCCTCCAGGAGCTCGACTGTTTTCGGAAATATCATAGACAGCTGTATCTGTCTTTCATAAAGACTCTTCGAAGATATGAAATATGCAATACTACTCTATGTACTCAAGATTAATTGAGATTGGCTGAAACGTTGTGTGTTACCACTGCTTTAAAGTTGAAAGTGGGTGTAGTAAATGTACCAGCCATCTATTCGGTAATAGTTTATAATGTAACACTTCAGTTTTTTCTTTATTTTATTCCTGACAAATACTCTAAGCATTGTTTTTGTTTTGTTATTCATAGTTATGATTTTCCTTACCAGTCAGCTAAACCTAATATCTGAGGTCAAAAAGTTGTATTTCGGATATGTAAAAAGGATGGAGGTTAAAGGGTGGATAAGCTTATTTAAATCGAGCACAACACCCTCGTCTGAAAATAAACCTACTTGTGCTTTTTGCAACCTCACATCAATATGACAGACACGTGTATTTTTAAAGTGGTGGATACTGCTTTAAAAATATCCACTGAGCTGTAGTGATGACAGTTACAGTAGCTTATGGTATGGATATAGGTCAGTTTATAGGCAAAAAATAAGTGTTTTTGAGTGCAGGACAGTGTGTTCATGCTCTCATTGACTCGTGTGTGTGGTGTGTGTGTGTACTGAAGAGACAGGTGTGTATGACAGTGCAGTTTTCCTCTGTGTGTGTTCTGCAGTGAGTCAGCGTCTCTCGTCTGAGCAAATGTCATTGTGTGATGACGCTGATGGTGCATAATGGGATTAAAACACCGGCCTTCCCATCCCAAATTTTAATGCTGTGTCATAGAGACATCTAAGAGGCCTTTTCCTATTCCAGCATAACAATGCCCGTGTGCACACTTGTATACATAGAAAAGGTTTTTAGTGTGGCCTGACTGGCCTGCCCCGCACAGACCTGAAATCTACTTTACAGAAACATCTTTGGGATAAATTGGAACAGACAGTATCACACAAATGATGTGTCACTGCAGGAGGATCAGTGATATGTTGGGTGATGCGACATGGCTTGTTGTTTTAGTGCATTAAAAAGGTATAAAGACATCAGCACACAACAGACGCTCTCCAACTTGTTGCCAAAAAAACCCAATAAAACAATTGCCGTTTGAAAAAAGATTGTTTTTATATTTTTATATATATATATTTTTATTTTTTTTATATGGATGGATATATATGTTTGTTGGACCACTTATATATTTGTTGGACCAAAAAGACAAAGAAGACATTTTGATACATGTCTTAGTGGTTTTGTGTCCATACAATGGAAGTCAATAGGGTCCAACACTGTAAAAAAAACCTGTAACTTGACCAAACTTTTCTGTACATTTTTTACATATTCTCCATTTATAATGTATAAAAAACTGAATTTACAGTTGTTTAAAGATATTTAATTTATTTTTGAAATGCGGTCCAAAACCGTATAATTACAGAGAAAGACCGCAAATTTACAAGAAAAATGGGGAAAACTATTTATTATATATCCTGTAATTTTACCGGGAAACATTTTTATTTTACGGTTAGAGATGTTACAGTGTGAAAACTTCAAATCACTATTATTGTGAACAATTATCAATATTATCACTGTTTTATTCACTTGTTCTGGAATTGTAAAAAATGTCTGATGTAAACCAAATTCAATATTGAGTTGACCTGTAATTGCACTTTTGTTTGATTTACTTCAAATAAATAACATCAATATTAGTCATGGCACCATGGGAGGCATGAGGTAAACGTTTCCTAGTTCAGATTAAACACCACCTTAAGTGAGTAAATCAGATTTTCATATAGTCACAACACAATTCAGCAAATCATCTGTCCGCGTGTTGTGAGAAATGGGGTGTACTTTAGGACCCGGCATGGCATCCGCGCTCATAACAGAAGAAACAAGCAGAATGGAGTTTCAAACACATCATATCACACCATTTAATGAAAAATGTATAGAAAATATGGGTGTGTATAAAGAAATATGAAGTAAACGTGTGTCAGTATATCTAAATTTCCACAAATGTGAACAGGAGTGAATAAATTGGTATGTCTCACATTATTTTGTTCCGAATGTCAATACTCCTCACTTTTGATTTACACTCCTGACATAATAAATGAACAAAACCCACATTTCATGTTGCATCTACGTTATAGGCCCACTCTTGATAACTTTGTTTGATGCTGGACAGAGTTTTTCAAGTCGTAAAACTGGTGCGGTATAACGGTAATTAAAATATGACGCAATACTAACCGTTGGATGTTATTATCACGGTAAACCATTAAACCGGTAATCATTACATCACTTTTTACGGTATATTTCTGTTGCTCCAGCTGACAGAAAATTTCAGGGTTTTTTTCAGTGAATGTTTGTCTTTTGTGTTCTGCAGAAAGTCATGTAGGTTTGAAATGATGGCGAGTTAACTTGGCGAGTACTTTTTTGGGTTCAATAAAAGCAACAAGCCTCCAAACGTTTCTCAGTGAAGTAGGCTATAGTATAATGCAATGTAAGCTGCTTTGGATAAAAGCGTCTGCCAAATGAAGTGAAGTGAAAGTGACCGATTTGTCAGATATGGTGACCCATACCCGAAATGTGACCTCTGCGTTTAACCCATCCAGAGAGTAGGGAACACACGCACAGCAAGTGGTGAACACACGTACACCCGGAGCAGTGGGCAGCTATAACTGCAGCGCCCGGGGAGCAAGTAGTGTTAAGGTGCCTTGCTCAAGGGCACCTCAGTCGTTACCCGCCGGCCCTGAGAATCCAACCGGCAACCTTCTGGTCACGAGTCCGACTCCCACTGCATAAATGTAGAGCGAACAAGTAAAACAATAGAATATTGCAAATTATTTATTGCATATTGCTTGTCTGTAAATCTTAGTCTATATAAAAAAAAAAACTAAACCAAAATATTAATTACATTTCCAACAACAATACATCTTTTCTAGAAGTTTACTTTCTCCCTTAAATAAGACTAGATCAAGAAATGCTTGACAAAAGCTTGTATAGCTTGTATCATTGTTATTATTATCATCATATTCATAACAGGTTTCACACACCAGCTTCAGTAAAGCAAAAAGCTTTAATATACATAAATGGACAAGTTTAGCCTCTGTTGCGTTTCTGTCTTTTCTAAAGCTCATCACTATCAACTCGATTCTAGAGTGCATAAAAATACTTCCTTGGCATATTGTGTTACAAAACATTGGGGTGTGTAACTTATAGAATTGATAGTTTATGTTAATTAAAACAGCTTATAGGACCATAACACAAAACAGGGAACGTAAATCACCTTGTTTTAAAAAATACTGAGTGACTTATTGTCTTCCTCGTCTAGACCTCTCTTCTCTCTCTTGTTTCTCTTTTGATATCCTGATTTTCTCGGCCTCTGCGCCATGTCGATACACGTACAGAACTGTGAAGCGTTGCAGCGCCACTTCTCTGAATGATCCGCTTACGTCTACGCACGTACACACGCGGGTTCTGCTGGGCCCCCAGTGAAACTAGGGCGCTTAGAATCGTCCTCATCCTCCCCTCCGTTACGGTGCCCCTGGGTATCACCATCAGATACTTCGCTGTGCAATGGTAGCACCACAGTATTTGAGAAAAAATGTGGCTGGACTTAAGTAAAAATGCTCCTTCAGACCATCAGACAAAAATGCACTAAAACGCTTTTTCAGACCATGTGTGGTATTGAGAACAGTTGGTTCCATCCGTTGGGCAGCGGGAGCCGCATGTGGACGTGTTCCCGGTCTGTGGCATGAAGAGAGAGAACTGTGCTCTGTAATTGTATGTTGTTTAGAAAGCAACAGCATTATGCAGAAAAGACACAAGGTAATTACACTGCAGTTCACCGACCACGCCTATCCACGCTTCACCCCCTGCACACTTGAGTTTGTTCTTTTTCTTGATATCTCTGATTCTTTATTGTGCTTAATATCCCCCTGACCGAAGATCTCATGTGACACGTCTTATCGTCTCACACCTTGAACACTTAAATGATCCTGTGAAATGAAAATTGGCTTGGCTTTTGATTTATGTCTGTTAGCTATACATTTGATTATGTTAGCTGACATGACATGAGGGTGAGTAATTAATGACAGATTTTTCATTCTTTGGCGAACTATCGCTTTAACAAACATTTATAAACTGCCATTATTTATTCTATTCTCTCTCATGCTGCCTGTATATGACTTTTTTGGAACACCAAAAAAATTATTTGGGGAAATGTCTTAGTGGTTATGTGCACCGGCGGCGCCAGGGGGGCCTTGGGGGGTCTCAAGACCCTCCCAAAAAACGCCTTGACCCCCCATTTGACCCCCCACCCCCTGCCTGATTAAAAAATATTGAATATATATTAAAATATATATCCGGGATAAAGATTTAAAAATGGTTCTCTTCAAACTACGCAGAACAATAATAATTAATCATTTATTCGACATATAAAAAATATAAACATAAGAATCACTGCGACGCCCCATGAACGTTGCTGCCGCTGCGCCTTGCGTCATTGCGTTCAAGGCGCTGTCGCGAGCCCGCTAGAGCTGCTACGCACTTTATATCTTGAAGCTAAAAATGGATCGCTTCGTCATAAAAAATAGGAGTGAAAAAATAGGAGTGAAAATATACCCGTTGCAGTGGAGGGCGAGCCCCTGCTTGATCCTAGAATTAGAAACAGAGGACACCGAGGAATTGGAGGATGAGGAGGTGGGACCGGAGCAACTCGCAGCCCCCGAGGCGGAGGAGACAGGTGAGCAGATGGAGAGAAATGACGCCTCATCGAGCGCTACAGCGGGCACGGTGTGGCTATGGCAATTAAAGTTCGAGCATATTGTTTGCAAACTGCAATTGATTAATTAATTAAAAACAAAGTAGTTGATATGCTGTGTTGTTTTATTTATTTAGTAGCAGTAATATGCAGTTATTAGCCGTGTCCACTGTATTTTTTTTGGTTTTCATGAGACCCCCCTTGAAATGACCAGGACCCCCCAATGTCCCCCAATCAAAATTGTCTGGAGCCGCCACTGGTTATGTGTCCAAACAACTCAATAGGGTCCTACACTACGTTGTTGTTTATCAACGGGGACCAACGTTTTTTTTATTGCCAACATTTTTCGAAATATCTTCTTATGTGTTATGCAGAAAAAAGAAAGTCACACAGGTTTGAAATGAAGGCGAGTAAATGATGACAGGATTTGTATTTTTGGGTGAACTTTCCTTAAATCTTTCGATGTGATCAATCTGATCACTAGAATCATAAACTGAGATAGCAGCATATATTGTTTTATTCTGTTTTAATCTGATGGAGGATGATGTTCCCACCCGCCCGGTCTCCTCAGTTGAGACATTCATCATGACCCACGGGGTGGAAAATGATAATGACTTAGATGGACCTGTATATACATATTTACACAAAATGTGTATCTTAAACGCTCTGGAAGTTGCTTTGAAAAATGCATCTGCCAAATGCATAATCGTAAGTTTTATAATATAAGCTAGAGCGAAAGTGAATAATATTCTGTTGACCTACTATTCAGTATTGTTCAAAAACATATCAGTGTGAGACCTCAAAGAAGAGGTAACACGCAGTTTCTACCAATCTCATTTTAATTTTGAGTACCTATAAAGTAGCTTTGCATACTTCGTATCTTCGAAGAGTATTTAGTTTAATAAATTTTTTAAAAGACAGATAAAGCTGTACGATGATTCTCAGTTAATGGTTTGTTAATAGCGGGAATTGCCCCCTATTCTGAAGTGTGACCGAATATTTTAGATATTTTGAAGAATGTTGGAAAGTTGTAACTATACAGTTGTAATCATGAACTCAGTGTTGTGTATCATCATATTGTACTAGTAAGTAAGTGATTCTAAACATCTGAACGGTAGCCCATACAGTATGCATGTAAGAAATTCAATAGTACTTACATTTCAGATTCAGACATTATTGTGTAGTTAATATTGTTCTGCAACAATGGTGTGTTTGCGGTAAGTTTTACCCGATGTACCTGTTAAACTCTTTCTTTTCGAGGTTTTCCAAAATACATCTCTTTCACTCAGAGTCTCTCTCTGTTGCACTCGAAACATTTGAAAAGCTGCCAATAGCGAAAAGAAGAGGGCGATTATTTCAGACAGACCCAGTCCTGGTTTATTCTGCCCTATCCCACAATGCATCTGGGTCCATGGGGTATCTGTTTACTCCCATTATATCTCATGCTGTATTTAGGGTCTCCCCTCTCCCGCTCTCAGGAGGCCTGTTGGACAGATTTAAGCCATCGCTCTTGTCTCTTGGCTCTGGGGTATGCTGTGGATTTGTGTGTGTGTGATTGTGTGGTCATGCTGTGAGAACCAGTCCCGCCTCAATGCACTGCATCAATAGCTGTGTGTTGTCACGTAGAAACTCTGTCTCTCCGACAACCTGTCCGGATAGCACAGTATACTCCTACTGTCCAAACTCGCCACCGCTGACACCTCAGAAGTGTCATCAGATTTAGAACAATGTTACCCAGTCTAGACCATAGACTTGTATGGCTTAGAAATAAGCAGGAATATAATCAGTTATTAAGCATGTACTTAAAGGAACATTCCACTTTTTTTGGAAATATGCTCATTTTCCAACTCCCCAAGAGTTTTAATAAATTTAGTTTTACCATATTGGAATGTATTCTGCCGATCTCCAGGTCTGGCGTAGCACTTTTAGCATAGCTTAGCATAGATCATTGAATCCAATTAGACCAGTAGCATCGCGTTCAGAAATGACCAAAGAGTTATTTAAACTATTTAAAACTTGACTCTTCTGTAGTTATATCGTGTAAAGTTGCGATTTTCTAGGCCGATTTGAGTAGGACCTATACTCCCATTCCGGGGTAATAATCAAGGAAGTTTGCTGGCCGCAGTAGCATGGCCGCAGCAGGCGCAGTGTTATCACGCATCTTTATCATCTTTATACAAATAAACGTAACTTGAGAAAATGTTGGAATGTTTTTATGCCTGCTGAAGAAATGATATTTACTGGAGTCAGCAGTAGAGGTTGTATGGTTCAGAAGGTCTTCTGTGTGTTTGTATGGTAGAATAATACACAATAAGTAAGAAACTGCTGGTTTAAGCATGCTGTCTTTTCCTCTGCCAGTTCCAAAAAGACAAGAGGAGACTTTTGATATATTCTTTACCCATCTCCAGAATAGCATGAATGACTGGCTGGGCACCAGCCCCTGGGGCTAACCAGGCTGATTTACAGTTTTAGTCTCTATTGAGTTCCTCAACACTTTTCTCTGGGTTACTGATTAACATTGCAGGCAATGAGATTTCAAGAAAATGAACGGGGTGTTACTCGATTCATTTAATGTACTAGAAGAGACCAGGGTGTGGGAATCACATATTAGAAAAATGTGTTTTTTATGGAACTCAAAGAGATGGCATATTTTTTATAGAATTTTTTTGTGTACAACTGAAAAAGAGGAAGAGATAGATGAGGATTTTCATTTTTGGGTGAACTATTTTCTCAATGTTTAAACTACGCGAGAGCATGTGAATGAGGGATTACTGCTAATGGCCTACATTCTGTTACAGCAGGAAGAACACTCTCTCGCTCTCTCTCTCTCTCTCTCTCTCTCTCTCTCTCTCTCTCTCTCTCTCTCTCTCTCTCTCTCTCTCTCTCTCTCTTATAGTCCACAGATGCTGACTCTCCTTAAAGTCATATCCAACCAAATATCTTCATTTTTGCAATATGAATCTTTAATATGATTTTACCACAGTTAAGTTGCTTTGAATTCCCGAGGTAGCCAATGAGTGAGAGCGGTTAAATAACACTAACACAACACATAAGTGGCTTATTGCTGTAATATCCCATCACAGCAAAATATAATAATGCCTATTTAATGTTGTGATCCATATTTGTTGAGATTGACATTTTGTATGAACCCTTTCATGGTAAAAGAGTAAAGAAGATGAGGCGTGGGGATGTGGATTCTGTCTGGACATCTCACTAAAATGATTTACACAGACAGTATGAATCTGCCCCCGGGACATGAACACGGCAGGTATCCACTCGCCTGTAGATGTATTTTTTCATAGAAGAGATCTGAACGCTCAAGTCTGTTCTCAATTAATTGTTTAAGAAAGGTGGCAGAATTCACAACACGATAATTTTCTGTAAATTTCTAGGACGTCGGATTCTGTCAAGAAAAGAATATAAAGAAAAGAAGATCCATATTTTCTCCTACAGCTCTTTTCTTTTAGTACCCAATAGCGTTCAGTTTGTCACAAACATTAAATATGGTTTGGTACTTTCTGTTGCTATCAAATACTGTATAAATGATTTAGGCTCTTGCAGTGGTTTACTGTTAGCGAATATTAAGCGTTTTGACCCAGCGATCATCTTTTTTAAATATTGCGCTTTTAGGGAGGCTCTTTGGTTTTTCCCGAGCGGCAACCTTCTGGTCTCTCCCGTGAAACCAACAAGGAAGTAACTTACACTTAGACATGTGCAGGATTAATCGCGGTTACCACTAAATATACAAGGTATCGACTATTTTATATATGCCTAGCTTGTCCGTGAAGCACAACTCTGGGATCAGTAGGAAATGCTGCTCGATCTAAAAGCAGTGCAAGTTTTAGTTGCTTATAACGTGTATTTAGAAAAGCAACACCCGTCAAAAATGCTCATTATAAATATACTTTATTATCATGAAAATACCTGAGGAGGCTTGAGGAACAGTGATAAAAACATGTCCTTAGGCATTTCCTAGAACTACATGTGGTATGGTCTTCTTCTGCAGTGCGTTTTTGGAGTTTCTGCACGAGAGCGCCCTCTGGCTTTCATGTGCTGCAGCATTTTACAGTACATCACTCACAAATTGTGCATAAATCACGTGATATATATTTTCGGTTAATCGGGCAGATGTCTACTTACAATGCTATCCATTTTTTAACTCATCCGTTCAAATTATATTAAGCTTTACAATTCTGCATAATTAAAGGCGTGGCCACTTGAGTGACAAGTGGTTTCACCAACCAGGCACCTCAAGCACCTTGCGACTGGCTCTGCTCACTTTAGGCTTCAAAATGGCTCTTCAAAAACATAGAGATGTTTTATACAGTCTACGGTTTCCCTTATTCCTTTAGATTGTCTTTTGTACCCTAGCATTGTGCTGGTATGGTCATGGTACAGTTTTCCTGAAGATAATATATGGTCGTAACACTCTTGTGATATGCTTTATCTCTGGCTGATCACTTTTTGTCCGAATTTCTATATTGATGTAAATCTACTCGAAAACACCTTGAATAGAGGAGCATTCGAGATATTATGGGAACCTTTAAATGACACAGAACGCTGATAATATTATTTACATATGTTATGTGGTCCTGGTTTGAAACAGCAAACACATTCATCTATCCCTCTCTCTCTCTTTGTTGTGCAGTACAGGGAAGATCCAGTATCAAACACACACAATAGTCTCTCTGTATTGCTGTGAGTGAATTGTGCTCTGAACAAAAGAGTCTCACACACACAGAGATTCAGAGTTCAGCCTCCGCTGTCAGGTGCACCAGAGAAAGTCTTCATCTCAGTTTGTCTTCAGATTTGTCATGTGTCTAAGTCAAGCAGAATTTTTGTTTTTTGCACATTTGTCTGTAACAAACCAGAACACAGCAGTGCCACCGAGCACACAATAACAACCGCATACTGTAGCAATGCCCTGACAACCTACATAGTGTTTAAAACACTGAGAATACTTTAGCAACTGCATAGCAACGCACCCAAAAACACTTGGTTAAGCAACTGCACAGAAATACGGTAACCAATAGAAAAATGTAAAAAGAAACTTGTTAAAGGAATAGTTTACCTTCAAAAAAAAAAATACTGTCATTTACTCCCCTCTTGTCGTTTCAAACCTGTATGACTTTCTTCCTTCTGCAGAACAGAAAAGAAGATATTTGGGAAAATGTTGGTAACAGAAAACCATTTGTCCCCATTGGCTGCATTGGTTTTGTGTCCATACAATAGAAGTCAATGGGGACCAACGGATTTTGGTTACCAACGTTTTTTTATCGTGAGTAAATGATGACAGAAATTTCATTTCGAAGGTGAACTATTCCTTTAATGCTCTTTTTTTATTTAGAATTTTTATTTCTTTTTTTTTTGTAAGATTGTTTAAGGGGAAAAACAGAGATTTTCAGCAGGGTTAAGGAATATGGAAGTATTTTAATGACATTAGTCTTTGAACCAAAAAAGCATGTTGAATTACCACTAATCAAAAATAAACCTGTTGTAATACCAGTCCTTGCATGTTTAAACTCTGCAATTCAATATGGTTGCACAATGAAGCTGTGAATATTTCAAATTGAAACATTTCACACACAGTTTCACCGTTTAAAAGTTCAATAATCAAATTCATTAAAAAAATAAAACTTTAATATTCAACAGAAAATTTTCAGTTCATATTATTTCGGTTAAATATTTGCTTCCACAAATTCAGTTGTTCAAATTCTCTACCTGCTGCCTGAGCGCTTCACCAGCAGGTGGTGCAAATCGGTTCTGACGAAGACCAAAGCAAGAAATGCAGATACTTTTTATATGTTTTATATGTATATGCCACACAGTCCTCTCATCTGCTCAATTAAGTGAATACATTTTTTCTCATAGATCTCTTCTTATGCTTCATCAACATTTTCAGAAATGTTACTCTCACAGACCTATTATGCTCTAACTTTGACTGCCCTCCTGCTCTGGCTCGAAGGATTTAAATTGTTAATTACACATCATGTTCACATAAATGTTATGCATCATCAGCATTTACAGGACATGTATTGTCTTTAAAGCAGTCAAATTACTGAGATCTCAACTAGCAGCTTATTGACAATTGCTCTGATTTTAACACCTAGGCTACTCTCCCACTATGCGCTTCTGTTTATATGACGTCGCAGCAATCTCTACAGACTTTCTTTTTATTTTCCTCACATGATCTTGTTTTAATTTGCAACTCTCAGAAAATCTGGATTTTGTGGAATTGTGGAAACTTCGTCGTTTTTTATTTTGTTAATACGAGGCGGAAAAATGTCTTGGTTATGGATGTAACCTCAGTTCCCTGATGGAGGGAACGAGATGTTGTGTCGAACCGACAGATGGAGTTTGTCTTGAGAACCTATCAACTTCGACTAGACCAATGAAATTGGCGATTGAAATTTGCATGCCGGACTCCACCCCCGCATATCCGGGTATAAAAGGGAGACAGCGTGCTGCATTCATTTACCTTTGGGCTGAGGAGCCTGAGCGCGGTCACCTTGGTCACCCGTAGGGCGAGGTCGGTGGCGATGTGGAGTTCCTGCATAAGCGCTGGGTCGGTCTTACCCTCGTTGAAGTCTTTCAATGCCTTGGCCTGGAGGACGGCCATGGCGTGGAGGGAGGAGGCAGCTTGGCCCGTGTGCAAGCCCTCGACACCTGGGGTTCCGACAATTTACACGCCTTGGACGGGAGTCTAGATCGACCTCCCCAGGTGGCCCAGGAGGGCGCAGGAGCACTGCGACTGCGCGCTCCACCTGGGGCACATTTACGTAGCCTCTAGCTGCCCCACCATCGAGGGAAGTAAGGGCAACGGAACTAGTTTGACGTGTATGCACCGAAAAGGGGGCGTTCCAGGTCTTACTGAGTTCCTCATGCACTTCCGGGAAATACGGCACCGGGGGCGGACACAGCTTAGAGCCGCTCTCAAACCGGAGGTACTACGTATCCAGTCGCGAGCGATGGGGGAGAGGCAGCGCGGTGCACTGCTGCCCAATACTCACGGCGGCCCAGGAAAGTATTGCTGACATTTCGATGTCCGCTTCTTCTTCTCCTCGACCTTCCGAGGGAGGGAGCTCCGAGGAATCTACAGGGTTGGATGCCAGTAAATCACCCTCCGATGCTGCAAGGGACATCTCATCATCATCATCACGCACCGTTTCCAAATACGTGGCTGAGGAACGGAACGGGGTGAACCGTCACTTGGGGAACGGTCAGACGAGCGAGACGGGGTGTGAACGGTCCGTGAGCCTGTGGCTGACAGATTAACGCTCACAATAATCCCCTTATCACCCTCGCTGCTCGCCGTAGCGGACAGCAGCAGGGACCTAGCCACTTCTGTCACGGCCCGGGAAGCAAACGAGGTGGTGGCTGAGTCCCGAGAGAACACAGCCAACCGTGACACAACGTCTGGGTAGCCATCCGCCCGCAGTTCGGGCAGAACTTATCCACGAAGGCTGCCTCAGCGTGCTGGAACCAATTCACTTGAGGCAGATATTGTGTCCGTCCCCCTCCACGATGAGTGTGTTGCACCCATGAGAACAGCGGGACATGCCGCCAGAGAAATTGAGCTCTTTTAGAGAAAAAACTCAAACACTTCTGGAACTGCCGAGACGCCCAGGAAAAGTCGCTGCAGGAAGGGACAGTCCCCTGCACCACGTCGTAAGATCCGGCAGAAGAGTAGTAGTAGATGCTAGTTCTGAAGTCGATCATCAATTGAAGGCTCCGAAGAACAAAAGGTGAATGAATGCAGCAAGCCATCTCCCTTTTATACTCGGATATCCTGAGTCCAGCATGCAAATTTCATTCGCCTTTTCTAAGTCTAGTCGAAGTTGATAGGTTCTCAAGACAAACCCCATCTTTCGGTTCGACACAACGTCGGAAGACCGGCAGAAAGGTAACTGATCTTTTAGCCAAGCGAACTTCTTGAGCAGGCCAAATAAAATAGACCAGATAAAAATAGACAGCACTTTCTTTAGAACCAGACAAGACCCGAAATGTCTTGTGCAGTCAAGCAAGACACCTCATGGGGTTATGGATCTAACAGCTGTAAGGTGGTTTTAAAGCGCAAAGATAAACTTTTGTTGCATGCTGTGTTCGTTTCCCAAAATGTGCCACACACTACACGCCAAACTGCTGGAGTTGCTGTCTGTTCATGAAATTCTAAAATGTCAATCACTCACGGTATTAACCTAATAGGCCCTTTTCACATGACGTCACGCATCTTCCGTTCTGCCGTGAAGCAGTGTTTTGTTACTTCCGCTAGCGCCTCAGAATGGAGTTTACCAAGTCTCTTGCACAGCTGCCACAAATACGGCTAGATGATGTACAACATCTTGCAGACAAATTTTCCCTTATGACAAGATCAAAGCTAGATAAAGGATACAAATACTTCGATGAACAGTACCTGTTTGATTATGAAGGTAAGTGTTTTGTTTTCTTTTTGTGTTAGCGAAGGTGCTAGGATAAGTACTTGAATAAGTGTTCTGTCAGTTTTTCTGTCACTGTTGTTAAACTCTAGCGCGTTTATTCTTCTTCTTCTTCTCGTTTGTTGCAAAACGGATGTAATGATAGGCTACACTGCTTTGCGAGAAGGTGGAAGTTAAGTGACGTCATTGTGAAAAGGGCCTATTATGTCTTGCAAAGTTTGGTGTAACAAATATGTGTTGTTTACCTAACCATTAAACTGATTTAATTTGTGTCTTTCGGGTCGATTCGGTAAAAGCAAATTAATTTTAAATTACCAGAGACCCGATGCCATATCGGACAGGACCTGTGCCAGGGCACATTTTGTCAACATTTTTGACCCGAAGCCGCTGGGACCCATGAGGACCTAACATACCTGTACACCTCAACGCAAGGTGTCTAAAATGTATGTGTACAGTTCAGTTAAATGATCAAGTTTACCCTCTTTAATGAGAAGCGAATATTTTGCTAAATATATCCGCAACATGCATGGTGGCATGGTGGAACAAAAACGTTAGCTTGTAAGGTTTGCTAATTGCCTGTAGCCTACTCTTTTCCTTTCGCGTCCACGGACCACGCCATCACGGCCGGCGTACCTTGCTAAAACGCTTAATGTTGCTTAATCTTCAGACCAGATGACTAAAATTAGTATAACCTTCACCTTTTTAATAAAGCGTAGGCTTTACAGAAATGCGGAAGAGCCCTGAATATGAACGCAAAACGGCACATTAAGAATTTTAGGATGTCCAGGCATATTTCTCACATAGGCTAATAACAGAACTAACATCGAAGGAAAAACAATGACGTGAGTTAGGTAGGTGTCTTTATTGTTGCAGTATTTCAGTTAGTTTTTTTTATTCATTATGGACTGAAAATGATCCGTTGAATATTAAAGGTTGTATTTAAAAACAAGTTGAATTTTTTTAATGAAATTTAAAAGGTAAATTTTGAATTTTTAAACGGTGAAACTGTGTGTGAAATGTTTCAATTTGAACTATTCACAGCTTACTTGTACAACCATATTGAATTGCAGTACCTTAAAATGCAAGGACTGTTAATACAATGCATTTTCTTTCACTTAGTGCTATTCAGCACGTCTCTTTGCTTCAAGCACATTTGTCACTATTTTACTTCAGAACATAAACATTGTCAACTGTAGTAATAAAGTCCCCATGAATTAATAATCGAAGTTCTTTGGTCGCTTCAGTGGGTCTTAAACCTGACTGTACTAAAGGGGGTAGACAAGAGGTAAAAGATAAAAGATAATAGATATTAACAAGATGTTGCAGTTGTATTTCTGTGAATAGGGGAGAAGTGCAACCTATACATCCGCTCTCTGACAGAAATTACACTTTTGAATAAAAGAGCTAATTATCAATGGACAAAGGCTGAAGATTTTCTTGGGGCGGGACTGTTATGAACCATTGCACCATTTTGTTGTTGTTGCACAGTTTGATTATATTTGGTCAGCACTGTGTCGTTTCATTCTGACCTAATCTAAGAGATTAAAAGAGAGTGTTGGTCTCCAATGACTGTAAAATGGCCACCAAGTGGGATGAGTTCACTTTTAAAGGGACTTTGGTAACTAACTTTGACAAACTCAGTAGGATTGTTCCTCAATCATGACAGCAGTTATAGCCACAGTTTGTATAATCCACCGCTAGAGGGCGCACACTCAAAACAACAACGATGGCGTAGCTTGATGACGCTGTGAAGGAGCGTGGAATGATGGGATGTGTTGTCTTCAACTCCACCGCTGATGGCCATCAATCAGACGGGATCGAGAAATCGTGTTTATCATTTTTCTATGTCAGTTAAGGCGATAACAAAGTGTGACGCGGATATGACGCCATTGACAGTTGACTGACTTTAAAATAGCGATTTTCTCACGATTTACAAGTAGTTGGAAACATTTAAGATATTGTGAGTACTCAACTGAAAAAATATATATAACACTGGCTTAGTTGTTTTTGAATAGTTTACTGCAAAATTGTTACGAACTGTACCTTTAACTTACAGGAGAAAAATATTTATAAAGACGACCGTTTGTCTCCGTTATAACTTGCTTTATCCCTTGAGTGTAAATCATCTTGCTAGACAGCTTGTGTTTGCAGGTTTATTTTAAGTCACTCATTTTCTCTTCGTCAACCAGTTGAATCTCTCTGCGTATTGATATTTATACCAGTGAGTTAACATTTGAGTCATTTGATGTCTTTGTCAGGATTCGTCCTCAGCTGGCGAAGGAAAAAATCGAAGGATGTCACATCTGCACATTCGTGACCCCTTGCGAGCCGCAGTTGGTTCTGGGAAAGGACAAGGCCTTCACGTTCGACTATGTGTTTGACATGGACTCAACGCAGGATGCCATCTACGCCAACTGCACTGAAAAACTCATCGAAGGATGTTTTGAGGGCTACAATGCAACAATCTTTGCATACGGACAGGTGTGTGTCCTGTGTTTTAAACAAGTCTTAAAGCAACACTTTAGAACTTTTGATCACGGCTCCCCCATGTGGTTGATCAGCGCAATTGTCTGTGACCAGTGTTGTTAATAATATCGCTCTATAAGTTTCCCCGTGGGCACTGCAATACACCTGAAAATTACAAAGTGTTGCTTTAGTATGCATATGTATGTTATAAAGACTTGGCCTAATATAAAAGATCTTAGTAACACTTTACAATAAGGTTCACTATACATGTGATTGAATGGAGGTGGGGACTAATTTGCATATTCATAAATCCACACATAGTGAATGAAGCAAGACTGTTGAGTACATTCAAGTCATTTTAAGGCATGAAAAAATTATTATCACAGGAAAAAAAAACTTTTACATATGCTATTTAATGCTTAAATATGAGTTTCAGTGAAATAAATATCAAATGCAGTTGGACTTTAACAACATAATACCCAGCCCTGCTATAGTGTATTTATCTTTTAGTCAAATCTAGATATCATATGAAGAGTTTGGTTCCAAAATGAGATACCTTTTTCAATTTTTATTGTGTTAGTTAGCTGTATTTTTTTTGTTATTATGTCTTAAATCAAAACAAACCAACTGCAGTTTGATTGATATTAATTGGAATACACAAAAAAAAGGCTTTTGAAAATTCATGTATAGCATATATATAAAGTTTTCTTTCCAAAATGAGATAACTCCATTCTCAAACGTTTTCAACTCTTTTCAAAAATAATTTTATCGTTCAATCAAATCATTGTTTTTTATAATGTTAGCCTGTTTTTATTGTGTTTTATTGTGTTAGTTAGCTGTATTTTATTTTATTTATGTTATTTATTTATGTATGTTATTAGGGCTTAAATCAAAACAAACCAACTGCAGTTTGATTGATATTAATTGTAGTGCACAAGAAAAAAACATGATTTTTGATTTTTTTTTTTAACAATGGAGTTATCTCATTGTGGAATCAAACTCTTTATATAGACTTAATAATTATAGACATTCTTCATATTTATTACTTTGGATATTTTTTTTTTAAATATTTGTCCATGTATTTTTCATGTTCTCTGACGAGCTTCAGGTTTGACCTGCATTCCACGGCCGACTTATCACCCAACACAAGCACAAACAGCAGCGATCTGATATCTGTCTGTCTGCTCACTGGCACGGTGTTAATCCTGCTTTATATCAACAGTCTCACTTCTCTGTCAGACAGACTGATTCACCAGCACCAAACTGTCTAAAAGCGAGTGCTGGATCATAATGGGATAATAATGTAAAATACTTCATTTACTTTATACTGTAGATAAAATGATTTCTAATTCAAGAAATCTGATTATTATGCATTACAACAACTGTAATACAGGTATGCCACATTTGTAGTGAGTTGCAATCCAAACTGGTTTTGTTTTGTTTATTTTATTTTTTTAAAGTTTGCAGAATGAATGAACGTTTGACTATTTCATAGTGTTAGCAAGATTGCATTATTAATTATAATTGATAAATGTCGACAAACAGATCTCTGTCTTGTATCTCAGACAGGGTCAGGGAAGACATATACGATGGGGACAGGCTTTGACGTGAACATTCAAGATGACGAGCTGGGCATCATCCCGCGGGCTGTCAGTCATCTCTTTAAAGGCATCGAGCAGAGACGGCAGGCAGCTACAGATCAAGGTCGGCCCGTCCCGGAGTTCAAGATCAGTGCTCAGTTTCTGGAGGTACAGAACTAAATAACGCCTGACTGGAGTGTTACTGGATAAACATCTTTAGTGAAGAACACTTTAAATTGAAATTGTTTTTTTCTTAACCGCATAACTAATATAATTAGTAATTTTGTCTGTTTTTTCATTGTGCGTGTTTGTGTCGGTGCTATATCTTCAGTTGTATAACGAGGAGGTGTTGGATCTTTTCGACACCACGCGGGATATGGAGAGGAAACAGAAATCTCACATCAAAATCCACGAAGACGCCAACGGTGGCATCTACACTGTAGGAGTGATGACACGCACAGTTTCCTCAGAGGCAGAAGTGAGAATAATTTATTTATTTATTGTCCATTTGTGTCACTTTATTAATGTAATCTTTTTACAAATAAATGATGTGTTGTAGATGATGCAGTGTCTGAAGCTTGGCGCTCTCTCCCGCACCACCGCCAGCACTCAGATGAATGTACAGAGTTCTCGATCCCACGCCATTTTCACCATTCACATCTGCCAAGTGCGAGTTTGTGCCCCTGCAGAAAATGTACGTACCATCTTAAATGATTAACAGTGTTTGGGTGTGGTCATAGAGGTAGAGGGTTTAGAGTTGGGTCATTAGTGTGGAGACTTTAGGATTGGGTTAGAAGGTTGGAGAGTTTAGTGTTGGTTCATTGGGTGGAGTCTTTAGGGTTAGGTCATTTGGCTGGAGTATTCAGAGTAGTGTTGTCGGATAGTGTTGTTGTGGTATGGTCATGGAGGTAGAGTGTTTTGAGTAGGGTCATTAGCGTGGAGACTTTAGGGTTGGGTTGGAGTCTTATGGGTCGTCCTTTATCCTTCTCCTAAGGGTGGAGTCTTTAGAGTTGGTTCATTAATGTGGAGTCCTTATAGTCGGGTCACTAATGTGGAGTCCTTATAGTTGGATCATTAGGATGGAAATTTTGGGGTGGGGTCATTAAGGGGAAGTCTTCAGAGTTGGGTCATAAGGGAGGAGACTTTAGGATTGGGTGAGAAGGTTGGAGAGTTTTAGTGTTGGTTCATTGGGTGGAGTCTTTAGGGTTAGGTCATTTGGCTGGAGTATTCAGAGTAGTGTTGTTGGGTAGTGTTGTTGTTGGTATGGTCATAGAGGTAGAGTGTTTTGAGTAGGGTCAAAAGTCTGGAGACTTTAGGGTGGGGTCATAAGGGTGTAGTCTTTAGAGCTGGGTCATTAAAGTGGAGTGTTTTGAGTGGGGTCATTAGTCTGGAGACTTTAGGGTTGGGGCATTGGCTGAAGTCTTCAGAGTTGGGTCCTAAGGGTGGAGTCTTTAGAGTTGGGTCATTAGGGTGGAGACTTTATGGTTGGGTCATTAAAGTGGAGTGTTTAGAGTTGGGTCATTAATGTGGAGTCCTTATAGTTGGTTCATTAATGTGGAGTCCTTACAGTTGGGTCATTAGGATGGAAATTTTGGGGTGGGGTCATTAAGGGGAAGTCTTCAGAGTTGGGTCATAAGAGTGGAGTCTTTAGAGTTGGGTCATTAGGGTGGAGACTTTAGGGTTGGGTCATTCAAGTGGAGTGTTTAGAGTTGGGTCATTAATGTGGAGTCCTTATAGTTGGGTCATTAATGTGGAGTCCTTACAAGTGGGTCATTAGGATGGACATTTTGGGGTGGGGTCATTAAGGGGAGGTCTTCAGAGTTTGGTCATAAAGGTGGAATCTTTAGAGTTGGGTCATTAATGTGGAGTCCTTATAGTTATATCATTAAGGTGGAGTCTTAAGAGTTGGGTCATTAGTGTGGAGACTTCAGGGTTGTGTCCTATTGGTGGAGACTTCATGGTTGGGTCATTAATGTGGAGTCTTCAGAGGTGGGAGACTTCATAAGGGCGAGACTTTAGAGAATAGGTCATTGGGGTGTATTCTTTAGAGTTGGATCACTGGAGTGAAGCTTTTAGGTTTGGGCCTTTGAACTGTAGTCTTTAGAGGGTGGTCAATAAGCTGAAATCTTTAGGGTATGTCATTGGGCTGGAGTATGGTTGATCGTTGGGGTAAAGTTTTTAGATTTGGGTCTATGGACTTAAGTCTTTAAATTTGGGTCATTATTAGGGTAAGATCAGTAAATAGGGTATTTAGGGTAGGATTAATAGGGTGGAATCTTTGGAATATTCATGTCACTGTGGACGAGTCATCAATTTATCAGGTAAAGCAATAAAACATTGTGTCTGGTCTTACAACAGGTCTCTGTGTGGGTTGTTTTGCTGCTAAATAGAAAGACTTCTTTTTAAAGAATTTAGACCTCCATGGCTGTAATGCAACTCAATATACGCCAACCTCTGGCTGTATTAATGTCACCGTTTTTATTTACTGCCTTGCATCTTTTTGTCAGCCCCCGGAGCAGGACAATGAGACAGACAATCGACTGGTCAACAACTCGTCCGAGATGGAGGAGTTTGAAACGCTCACAGCCAAGTTTCACTTTGTGGATCTGGCCGGGTCAGAGAGACTCAAGAGAACGGGAGCTACAGGGGACAGGGCCAAAGAGGGCATCTCCATTAACTGTGGACTGGTCAGAATCCAAACAGACATTCGACTCCTACATAACAACTTATAGGTCATGTGACCTAGATTTTTATCTTTCCTTGTTTTTTTATTTATTTGCTTTAATGTAGCTGGCATTGGGGAACGTGATCAGTGCTTTGGGAGACAGAAGCAAACGGTCGACGCATGTGCCTTATCGAGACTCCAAACTCTCTCGCCTTCTTCAAGATTCACTGGGTGGAAACAGGTCTGTGTGCTATTACCTTCACTTAAATGACAATTCATTGTTCACTTACCCTTGTGTGGTTCCAAAGCCTTTACCCTCCCATGTAGCTTTAATCTAATATTGCACCTTTTAGCCCATGACATCTGCTTGTTACCGAAGTGCCACTATTCTGCACAGTTTTGCCTCGACAAAAATACTTGCTTGTTCAGAACATTTTGAAGACTCCTGCATTAAACAGTGTGAGTGAATCGAGTTTTTATTTTAATTTGGTGTGTCAGCCGCACAATGATGATCGCCTGCATCAGCCCATCAGATCAGGACTTCATGGAGACCCTGAACACGCTAAAGTACGCCAACCGAGCACGCAACATCAAGAACAAGGTGTTGGTAAACCAAGACAAAGCCAGCCAGCAGATCAGCACACTGAGGACGGAGATCGCCCGACTGCAAATGGAGCTTATGGAGTACAGAACGGTGAGATAATATCCATCCATCCAAATCCACAAATAACTCAATTCTTTATGTAGATGAATAATCTAGACTGAAGTTGTGCAGTTCCAGTTCTCATCGTGTACGGTATCCTCAAGATAAACACACCGCTCTTCTCAGTCAATCTGAAGATATTATGAATTAATGAAGATATTAAGTCTTGTGCACTAAAAATCTAAATATTAATATGTACAATTTTATATTCTTAATTTTTATAATTTTTTTAATGATTCAATTCAATTTTATTTATATAGCGCTTTTCACAATGTGGATTGTTCCAAAGCAGCTTAACAGGAGAAAAACAGAAAAAACATAGAGAATGTAAAACACAGCACAGTGCATGGTGTTTATAGAACAAGCAAGATCATTCTGCCAAATAATATCTAATAAATGCAGTCTCCCGGTGAGCAAGCCAGCCAACAATGCCCTGTGGCGAGGAACCCAAACTCCAATGATAAATAAATGGAGAAAAAACCTTGGAAGAAACCAGTGTCGGGCCAGATCTCCTTTGACGTGTCACAGCTGCACTCAGTTACTTTAATAATATCTTAATTATATCTTAATATCTTTTTTGCAGTGTGTGTTAATATTAAATGGTAAAAAAATATATATATGTAAAATGAAAATAAAATTGTAATCTTATTTATAAGATCAAAAGTTTTTTTAGTTATAATAAATAAATATTAGTGTTTGTTTTTATTGAATGGTTAACATTACTGAAATGATAAATACTTGATGCGATGGTTTGGCTGTATTTGATCAGCTGATAAAAGAGCTTAAAGTCAGTCGATCAAGCGATCGTTTTTTTCTGTATTCTGGTGCATTTCCGAGTGAGACAGAATTTCAAAGGAGAAAATAGTGGGGATGGGCTTGTTTATTTTTACTGCGATTTGATTGGATGTACAAAAACAGCATTTGCATTTTTAAATGGAACTGGGAGCAGACTGACAGTTGAAGGGGAGGAGTGAACAGATTAGCCCAACCCGTCTAATTTACGTCATTTTAGATGGATAGTCACTAGAGCGCGAATGTGCATTTTCAGAATTTAATGTGAGTGCACATGAATAAACGCTGCAATATTTTGTCATGATTCTGCCTCATCGTGTCGTGTCTTTCTTGGTCTGGTGGCAGGATAATGACAAAGCCTCATGTTTTGTGTGGAGAGAGACATGTTATTGTTGGTTCTGACATAACATGCGCTCTCTCCGGTCTCGTCT
Source organism: Triplophysa siluroides (assembly GCA_006030095.1). Classification (NCBI taxonomy): domain Eukaryota; kingdom Metazoa; phylum Chordata; class Actinopteri; order Cypriniformes; family Nemacheilidae; genus Triplophysa; species Triplophysa siluroides. The sequence continues at coordinate 1,010,971 of VCII01000030.1, read as the reverse complement.
ATGGCCCCGCCCCTCTCGTTTTCTCGTTTAGCTTTCCATTAGTGTTTCATTTCCTACACCTGTCCCTTGTTAATTATCCTTTGTTTGTCTCCCTATTTAATGCCCTTGTGTTTGCTGTCCTGTGCTGGTTCGCTTCGCTGTGTGTCCTTGTCGTTTGCTTGGTTCATCGTCTTGTTGGATTTCCTTGCCAGTTGGATTTCCTTGCCAGTTGGATTTCCTTGCCCCATGTCTTGATGTCGTTTGTATTATTAAGTCTTGTCTCTGTAGTTTAAGTAGTACTTAAGTTATCCTGTTTTCTTATTTTGCCCCCTTGTGGGAAGTCTTTTCTTTCAAGTTTATAGTTTTATGTTCTTGTTTTACCCCCTTGGTGGGTTTTTGTTTGTATTATTAAAGTTTGTGTTTTGCATCGCTGCCTGCGCTTGGGTTCTTCTACTATACCGTGACATATTTCATGAATAAATGGGAATTGTAATTTTTAATTTCACTGGGACTTTAATGTCAATAGTGTAAATCTCTTTTTCTCTCAGGGGAAGCGTATGGTTGGAGAGGATGGGCTGGAAAGCATCAATGACATGTTTCACGAGAGCTCAATGCTTCAGATAGAGAACAATAACTTGCGCATGCGCGTGAAGGCCATGCAGGAAACCATTGATGCACAGGGAGCTCGACTCACGCAGCTGCTCAGCGAACAAGCCAATCAGGTGCTCTCGAGAGCAGGTACAGCGTACATCAGCGCCGCCCCCCTCCATCTATGTCAAATAACTGCTGACCATTGCCACTTACATGCAGATGTTGGTTGTGTTTCAGGTGAAGGTAGTGAAGAGATTGGAAATATGATTCAGAATTACATTAAGGAGATTGAAAATTTAAGGTAATGTGAATCATGTGATCTAATGTTAATGTAAAATTAATATTTACAGTCATCAACCTGACTGATCTTGTGATTTTGTGTGTGTGTGCTTCAGAGCGAAACTTCTCGAGAGCGAATCGGTGAATGAGAACCTGAGGAGGAACCTGACGCGAGCGTCCACCCGCCCTCCGTTCTATGGAGGTCCTGGAACGTTCTCTTCAGCCCTGCTGGGGGCCGACCCGAGCCAGGAAACCAACGACATCATCGATCTGGCCAAGAAAGATCTGGAGAAACTGAAGAGAAAGGAGAGGAAGAAAAAGAAGAGGTAATGATGTAAAACTCAGTGGGGTAGGATCTGGAGGGGATGTTACCATAGTAACGGTCTGAGTATGTTATAAATAATTGCCCCTATGTCTTGCTGGGTAAAAGAGAGGCATTGTGAGATTTCATGCTGATCTCTGTTATTCACTAAGCTGTGTTATTACTATGCCAGGCATTATCGTAATGTCTGTAATCCGGTTTAGAAATACTTGCCAACAAGAAAACTTGCTATGGAAATGTCGTTTTACGGCCATTAAACTGTATTTATTTTATTTTCTTATGATTTTTGTTATTGTTTTGCAGCCATATTACAATGAAGTTGTTTAGGTTTGGCTTTTTTGTGGGAAAACCACAAAAACGTAAAGTCATTGTGCAGGCGTCATCTGCAGAGAAGTGGTAATTCAATTACATTTGGTTTTGCGATGCATCAAGGGCATTGAATGAGTGCACCCAATGAATTTGGACACCAATAAAAATGGCTGTGCCCTCGAGTAGTGCACTATGTAACGCCCCGTTCACACTCTCAGCGACTAGCAGTGGCGCAGCGCTCATTTCAATAGAAGCTCGACATGAACGACAGTGACTGTTGGCGACAGGAAGTGGGTGTGTCTAGCGATGCAATAAAGTTGAGAATTGTTCAACTCTATGCAAATGATGACGACCTCATAGCAAGAGACTAGCGACACACAGTGACACAGTCGTTGGCGGTGTGAACGCAGCTTTCGGGTGCAAAGCAGTGGTGGAAATGGCCGAGATTCACTGGGAGGATTATTTAAGGAAATACTTTACATATTTTAAACCACAGATACAAAAAGCCCAGATAAAAGATGGAAATTCTCTACATTTTGAGGCAGAACTCCATCCCACCATGAAATCGGCTATGGGGACTATTTTGGACACAGCCTGGTCACATAAATGCCTCCACAATTAGTAATGAACGGTACACACCAACCCACACCAAAGACATAGGGGTGAAGAAATTTGACTGTGTCGCCTTGCGTCATGTTCATGGGCAGTGGCGCCCCCAAGGGGGGGCCCGGACCACCCCTAAAAAACACTGGTCACCTCATGGGATCCCCAACCAGAATTAATTTTTTTAATAATAATATTATTTTATTATTGAACTAACATAGCCTTTATCAAAGCACCGTTAAAAAAATTATAAACTTGAATAATGTGTTATTTGTACTGTAGAACCGAGATGCAGCACCACATGCACGTTTTGCTCAGTCCTGTTCAGCCGCTGAAACTTCAGAGTTCATGGAAGTAGTAAGGTGGGAGACGAAACTCATAAGTAAAGCGTAGTTTATTGTATCAAGCTATCAGATAATCACTTTTAAATGCTGAGCTGTAACTCGGCAAAAAACTAAAAGAAGAAGCTCAGACAATACGTTACTGTTTGGCTAACTGTACGTTCACACCGCCAGCAACTGTGTCACTGTGTTTTGCCAAGAGGTGGTTAGAGGCGTTCCTAGCTTTGGTTGCTCTAGAAACAGTTATAAACAAACCCTTGCTGGTGGTGTAAAGGCACAGTAACTGAGATTAGGCTAGTCGGTTAGACATATTGGATTTAAATTAGCTTTTTCTTTTGCTCACATGTTGAATGATCACTAAACATTTTTGTTATTAAGTTAGGTTTACATGTAAAACTATATGATTATTACGAGGATGTGATGATAAACTAGTCACCATAACGACATATGTTGTTTCGCAGCTGTGAATAGGAATATAACCCATTTGGGATCTGCTCTTTTTTGGCTAAAGTCTCGTTTAGTCGAGGCGCTATTTTGCTGTGTTGCCATGTTTCCTTATTTTTATGTGTTGTGTGCTTTTTGTTCGCTCTTAGATCATAAAGCTTGGCACTTCAGGTGTAAAAAATGATCAGTTGCGGATATCCAAGATTTGTTTGGTCTAATCAAATATAAACTCTGCATATTTAAGGTTTATTTTTGGCTTGTCTTTATTTGCTGTTTTTAACGAAGATCTGGCAACGCTGTCACTTTAGTGAAGGGCTCATGAGAGCGGTTAGCCCCGTGTCAAACTGTGCGAAAGTAAAGACTTTTATTACCGTTATTTTTTTGTACAGACAAAGACACATCTTTGATGGGCTGATAACGATTGTTGCATGTTCTATCGATAACTGCAATTTGCATTCCTGTAAAATGCATCCAGGAGTTGTAATTTTTTATTAGATCTAGGCATAGTACATTTTTGTATTGTGTCACCCTAACATTCATAATGGCCCTATTTAGCCACCCCATAAAAAAAAATCCTGGGAGCGCCACTGTACATGGGGGTAAAAAAATTGCACTTGAACACATTGCAAAGACTAGAGCCAAAAGCCATGTGTTCTGAACCAGTGTGAGCAAGTGGCGGGATTCATCATTCAAACAGCAAAACCTGAGAAGCTACATGAGAATTGTGAATTTCCCATTATTCCCTGTGGAAACACAAAATTGTATAAAATATTCATATTAAGCATTTATTACAGACCGTTGCAGCTACTGCAGCATCATTTTAAATTGTATTATAATCACAATTTTCATTGAAATTCCAAGAGGCAGAAGGCATTGCACTTTCATCCGCGCATTTATCTGCAGTTCATAAAATAAAGGTTACCTCAACACAAAAACTAAACTAAAGCAGACAAAATATTGTTGGTCTGATGTGTCTCACCCGACACAACTCTTCTTTTTTAATGTCACTATCATTCTTCTCTTTCTATCTGTCTTTCTTTGTTTCTTTTCAATGTTTCTTTTCCCTGACCTTTGACCTCTGACTGCTGAAGACTCCAGCAGCTGCTGGATGACAGGAGAGAGGAGGAGATGGAGGTGGAGGAAGACAGGTTTGTCCCTGTGTCACCCTCTCCCTCCTCGCCCCTTTTATTTACCCATAACCCACTTCTGCTTGCAAACTTTATATTCTCTGTTTTTATTTTTAGTTTGAAGCGGTTTCAGGATTTATATTTATTTATTTTACCAGCAAAGAAAAAAAACACAAAAAGTACAATATTTCAGTAATAAGAATCTAACGGAAATCAGTCAAAAATAAGAATAACATCTACCCGTCCACCCAACCATCTATCCATTCTCAATCCCTTTTATTTGAATGCAGTTTATATTTTTAATAAACGTCTGGTTTGTTCAATTCTGAACAATTGCAGCACATTGTCATTTACTTTAACACTTAATAGAGTGTGTCAGAAACACGTGTGGTGTAAGAACATGCAGAGTGCACAGAAGAAGGTATGTCATATCAGTTTAAAGCAACATCAGGTAAATGACAAAAAAATCCTTTTCATGTAAATAATGTCAATTAACAATCAACCTAGCACACCTGTCAGCCATCGACGATGGACGATGTCATCGTCTATTGGCCCAACCCTAATACATGACACTCGTGCTAAATTAAGAAAAAGACATTCAAACAGTAAGACTAACCTTGTTGATCGATGTTTTCTGTCTGTTAATGAATCTAAACGGTTGCTCACCTGTCTAGTCAAACACATGCAAGATTACCATCGAACCAGCTGCAAAAAGAATAATTGTGCTCCATAACGGCTACGCAAAACTAGATAGTTTCTTGATACTCTGTGACGTGATGAGAATTCACAGGTCAGAGTTCACCAAACTTGAACTTTGCTATGCAGCGAAATGCAAAATATCGTTGGACGTGCTTGCGTTTCTGGTCTGTCGCATTCGCATGTGTATGAATGGAAAAAGTCAAGTGCTAGTCAAGCCGCGGCTTAATACTTCCACATTTGTCTACGAGACTGTGTTGTCATGATGTCTACGGCAGTAAACAGCGGAAACTTAGGGTTAGCAGAGACTGTGTTATTAGGGACATGCAAGGTCTGGAGAAAGCTTAACGGAATCACATGAGGCACCTCAGCCAATCATATAACAGCCTCTAGACTCCATACCTGCATTCCGCTGAAGGTTGCAGGCTTTCCATCTAGTGTCTTTGGTAACGGGGATACGACGGCATTGACAGGCGACTGCTAGACATGGCCCGTGTCACTGGTTAAAATGACAATTTTCTCACGATTTACAAATAGTTGGAAACATTAGAGAAATTGTTAGTACTCAACCGAACAAAATATATACCACTGGCCTAATGCTTTTTGGATATTTTACTGCAAAATATTTACAAGCTGCACCTTTAATACCGTGTAATTTTCCCTTCATTTTTTTTTTCAGATCATCTGCTGAATCCCTGTTTCAGTTTTTAATCCATTTTAAATCCCAATGGTGTGCACTTGTTTTGTACAGATCGCATATTTAAAAAATCTGTCTACAATTGAAATGTCATTTCTGGTTTGTTGATTCTCCCCTGCAGTGCCAACAAAGATGAAACACTTGACAGCGAGCAGAAGATCAGCGAAAGAGAGTCATCAGAACCGACCCATCACGAGACAGAGGTGGTATGATCGACACTTTCTCGCCCTGTCAAATGCATTGTGAAGGTGAAGCTATCAATCATTCTATAACACGACTGACTTGTTTCCCACAGGAAGCCAGTGACCGGGAGGAAGGGGACGGAGAGGAAGAGGATGAGGAGGTTGACGAAGAGGAAATGGAGGCGGACGAGAGCTCTGATGAGTCTGATTCTGAGCTCGATGAGAAGGGTGATGATCTTTACATAGGAAGCTGTTTTAGGACACACTTTGTTTGATGTTATTACCGATATCATATTTTTTTAAATACGGTATTGACCAATCATAATCCAGGTAAATTTAAAACTAAGATTAGCCGGAACAAACTTCATTGGTTAGCTAGTGTTCTTTGGCCATCCATTATTTAAACATAAAAATTAACTGAAGAATTCTGTTTTCATGCAATCTATGATCCCCTGAGATTCATTCAGATGTTTGTTGTCATTGATCAGAGGACTTCCAGGCAGACCTGGCCAACGTCACATGTGAGATCGCCATCAAGCAGAAGCTGATCGATGAGCTGGAGAACAGTCAGAGACGACTGCACACGCTCAGACAACAGTACGAACAAAAGCTCATGATGCTGCAGAGTAAAATCAGAGACACGCAGCTGGAGAGAGACCGTGTGCTTCAAAACATGGGTATGAACAGCAGCTCTTTCTAAATTCAATATACAGCCGCCCTTCACGAACCTACTGCTGGTTCTAGTCTGGCTTGAACGTGCTTTGGCGAAACAAAAAAAAATCTGTTTTTCGAATGTTTGTGTGTATGTGTGACAGGCTCTGCGGGGTCATGCTCAGAGGATAAAGCCAAGCGCATAAAGGCCGAGTATGAGAAGAAACTCAGTATCATGAACAAAGAGCTGCAAAAACTGCAGGTGGCTCAGAAGGAACACGCTCGCTTACTGAAGAACCAATCGCAGTACGAGAAACAGCTGAAGAAACTACAGCAGGATTTGGTTGAAATGAAGAAGACCAAAGTAAGACTTTCTCTAGACACTAGATGTCCATTCAATAAATGCTGAATCATCACATTACATTGTTTAAAACTGCACCACCTAGTGGCCAATTTTGTGTCGCGTTATACTGTCTGCACTGCACATATTTCGCTGCAGTTTTTTGGTGACATTGAAAATGAAGTTGAGCGTTGCTATGGTTACCGTTGTCAGGTGCGTCTGATGAAGCAGATGAAGGAGCAGCAGGAGAAAAGCAGAATGGCAGAATCCCGCAGGAACCGTGAGATCGCCACACTTAAGAAGGACCAACGCAAACAAGAGGTGCATGATGGGAAACCAACACGGATGCTTCTGGAAAGAGTCAGTGTTGTTTCAGTGATGTGTGGTTTTCTCTTTTACAGCATCAGCTGAAACTCCTAGAAGCTCAGAAGAGGCAGCAGGAGCTTATTCTGCGCAGGAAAACCGAAGAGGTGAAATATTTCCCTCAAGCACGTACACTGTATAGACAATTCCTTGAAAAACTATTAAAAGCCTGTTTGCACTATTCTGATTTATAGCTTCAGCTTCTTTTACTCTTTCAAATTGTATTTAATATTATTAAAGCCATAAGCCATGCTCATAGATTTAAAACATTTTGGGCTTAAGCCTAGTCCTAGATTAACCTAAATGTAAGAGGTAGATGTTAAAAACATGTTTTATTAAATAAAATGTTAATTTTGTCATGAAAAAAACATGTTTGTTTGCAAAATTCAATTTTTGTCTACTAATTTCAGCCTACACTTTCAGATCAAAAGTTTTTTTAAATAGCACTCAAGTGTCCAAAAACATTTGACTACCTGCATAAAACACTGCATTTTTTGTTTGCTTCAAAAGCAATGCTTTGATATATTCGAGACGCTCATGTGAGTATTTCTGTCCGTTAGGTGACTTCTCTGAGGCGACAGGTGAGGCCCATATCAGGAAAGGTCACAAGGAAGGTGAATGAGCCAGGTCAGGACTTCTCTCACAGACCACCTGCAGGACGGGCGTATCCGGGCTCTAATGGAACCAGGTACAGATACTAACACAGATTCAACAGAATAAATGCGCACGTTCTGTGTGACTGACATCTCTTTTGGATTTAGGTTATACCTCCGGAGGCCATTTGGAATCTATTCTGCCCGTGTTGCTCGCGGGAAATGGCAGAGTGTGGAACGCCGCATCTCTGATATCATCATGCAGCGGATGACCATTTCCAACATGGAGGCAGACATGAATCGTCTCCTAAAGGTAAAAATGAATATAGAATCAACACATTATTCATATTAAACCTGTCTTCATGTACCCATGTAATATAGAAATAAGTTCATTGATTCCATTATAGTATGTTTAATACAAGACAATTTGAAATCTGTTTACAGCAACGTGAAGAGCTGACACGCAGGCGTGATAAAATCAACAGAAAGAGAGAGAGGCTGCTGGCAGAAGAGCCGGAGGAGGAGAAAACTGTTCAGTCTCTGAATGAAGAACTGGAGTCACTGCTGGCCAACATTGACTACATCAATGACAGCATCTCTGACTGCCAGGCCAACATCATGCAGATGGAGGAAGCCAAGGTCAGTCGCTATAAGTCAATCCAAGTTCATTAAGTATGGCTCTTAATACCCTAAAAACTCTAAAATACAAATGAATCGGATAACTACATCTCTGAGAAAAATCTATGTGTGTAGGAGGAGGGCGACTCTGTTGACGTCTCAACTGTCATTGGCTCCTGCACTCTGGCTGAGGCTCGATTCCTTCTCGATCATTTTATGTCCATGGCCATAAATAAGGTATCAGATCACAGACCCTTCATCGTTTCGATTTAGCTATACGTACTCGAATCTTAATGGGATCGGTTGTTATCAGGGTCTACAGGCGGCTCAGAAAGAATCTCAGATAAAAGTGTTGGAGGGCCGTCTCAAGCAAACTGAGATCAACAGTGCCACTCAGAATCAGCTGCTCTTCCATATGCTGAAGGAGAAGGCCGAGTTCAACCCGGAACTGGACGCTTTGTTAGGGAATGCTCTTCAAGGTAGGAACACGCCTCCTGATATATAGACTCCACCCACAACGTCTGTAAGCCATCTGCTAAAGATCTGGAGATCTGGAAAACATCTGCTGTGTAAAACATCTGCTAAACATCTTAGAAAGAGCAGTTTTACATCCATTCTAAATCATAAACATCTTACAGACATCTTAGAGATGACATATCTGACAGCAGATGTCTCCGAGACGTATTGCAGATGAGCAAACTATGTATTGCAGATGTCTTTCAGATGTCATACCAGATGTAGTGTGCTATCAGACTTGCTAGCCTCCAATAGCGCTTGCCCTGGTCAAACCAGCTTGCCTATACCTCCCACTCCACTAGAAGAAACAAAGGACCGGGATCCAAAGCAAATCAGTCATATAATGATATACACAAGTGATATGAATCCACTCTTGCAGTGACCAATTTTGGCAACATTTCTTCAGTAGCACCAGGTTTTGTCTGTCTGGTTTTTTTGTTTGGTCGAATCTATCTATTTTTGATTTCTTTGCTGTTTTTCTGTTCCCCTGTTGGCTGATTTGAAACAGAACTAGGTAACATGCCCTCGGGTGAGTACCAGTAGCCGTACACTCTCTGTAATGAGTGCATGGTTACCACCTCGGACTAACCACGGGCTAGCGGTCCCATCCGCAGGTGCATGAGGCTTCTGTTCACCCTTCCACACCTGCTCTACCATTTTCATTTTAAACCACCAATCCCTAGCAAAACGCTACTTATTAGCATTAGCATATGTCTCAGTCTCCTGGCAAGAAAATGTGTGAAGAATCTTCCAGTAGGACGCATTTTTGTGCCACATACTAATTTCCGTCCTGTTTTACTGATTTTATAATTTGTGTTCCCTCATTTCTCCTCTACGCAACTTTTTTTGTTTTGCGCTAACTCTGGTGGTAGCATCTTTTTGGTTGCAGACAATATCAGGTACTGGTTTGGATCAGCGTTTCACAGCAACTAAAGAAACTAGCATGGTAGCGCTGGGCTTAATTGATCCTCATTTGCTTTCTCTTTTTACTACCACAATATAGAAGCAATCTCTTTAAACGTTGAGATATCAGCATCAAGATGATTTTGCTTAAATTCTAAGTACCTTGAAGTCATCACAAGGTTGTTAAAGACCCCATGAAATAAACATTTGAGTTTTGTGAATTTCGCCTTGACTCTGTCAGTACACTAGAGTACTCTCCTACAAGTTAAAAACATGAAACGTTTAGCTTTTGGAAACATTTTGACATTGAACAATGAGATAAGAGCATCAAGAGGATTTTGCTTAAGTTCTTAGTACCTTAAAGTCTTCACATTTACAATTTATGTGACAATTTACAATGCATTCAAACCCAGAAAGCACAGGTACGTCAGTAAGATGTCTGCTAAAGATCTGGAATACATCTGGTGTGTTAAAACCTCGGATGTATGTCTTAGTAAAAAGCTTTACATCCATTCTAAATGGTAAACATACTACAGATATATTGTAGATGTCTATATGACATCTGACAGAAAACGTCTCAGAGACGTATTGCAAATGTAAATGCAGACATCAAATAGAACGTTTCTGAGATGTATGCGTGCTATCAAGGAAGTATACATTTTGCATCTCATAGCCTTTGAACTGTTAACGCAATGCTCTACCAATTCATAGTTTCACAATTTTCTGAGGTAAACAAAATCTTTCCCAAGCTTTCCTTTAAAAGGAACTTAAAAATACTGGGAAGAGAATTGACAAACCATTTCATGGGGTCTAAAAAATATATTTTACACGTCTGTGGTTTCTGGAAAATCAAACTTGTTGTTTTTCTTCGTTTAGAAAATGGCGATGACAGTAGTAGCGACGAGTCGACACAGAGTCCTTCTGTGGAAGGAAAGTAAGTAAACATCTGCTGTTGATGAATTTGACTTTAAATATATATTTATTTATGCTATTATAACCTAAGTCAATATCTGTTCCCATGATGTAGCACCCTGGCATCAGACCTTATGAAGTTATGTGGAGAGACCAAATCTAGGACTAAGGTATGGTGTTAAATGCCTTGAACCCGTATTTAAATCTAGATGTATTAAGGTACAGTGGTGAACGGCAGAGGGGTACAAATGAAGACCTGGATAGGTGACCATTGTGCCTTGGATTGCCCAAAGAATGTCCAATCTGGTGCATGCAGGCCATTTTCAATGTAACAACTTGCATATGTACATTCTGATTTAACAATTTGATTTAATCCGTTTTTGCATTCGTTACTCAGGCCCGGAGAAGAACCACTACTCAGATGGAGTTACTCTATGTTAACAACTCCGACTATGGCCCAGACACGCCTGTCCCTGTACACCCAATGAGTGAGACATCCGATGGGACTGTAGACCTGGAGTCTGCTGGAAATACAGTTAGAGACAGGGACTACATGCTTCCCCCTGCTAGCTTGTCCTCTAGAATGGGTAACATGTAAGTTCAGGCAGATACTCAACATATTTCAATACTAATCTGGTCTGCACTTACTAACTGCTCCACAATACTTCATGCATGAACTTAATCCTCCAGATTTATGTTTGCTCTAAAATATACATTTCGTCATCAAATTAAAAGTGTCGTCCCGTTGAGAAAGCTGTATTGATGTTATACCGATCTTTTCCATTAGGTTACAAATACAAATTGTCACATTCTGTTTGGTTTCCAGCTCAGACATTCATCATAAAAAACCATTTGGTCACTATTAACATGATGTGTATCATTTGTTTGTCTTTCATCAAGCTTTCATTGTTTCTCAATGACCAAACAAAATGCTGGCAAACACATCCAAATGTATGCACCAGTTAGGTGTCCTACTGAAACGCAATGCAATAACCCAGTGTTTCTCAACTAGTGGGTCGCAACCTAAAAGTGGGTCGCAAGACCGCTCGAAGTAGGTCGCGGAGTGTACAGTCTAAGAAACAACATCAACAACAAAAAAACTTAATTATAAATGTTTTTCTGATGTGAGTCTTTTATTTTGAAAAACGTGCGTGAAAGCTGTTGGAAGATGCCTGAGCGAACTCGCTGTCCCAATTCAATAGCTGTTTTAAAGGTACAGTTTGTAACAATTTTGCCAACAAAATTGTAACAAAAACCACTAGGTCAGTGTTATATGTTTTGTTCAGCTGAGTACTTACAATATCTGAAGTGTTTCCAAATACTTGTAAATCGTGAGAAAATCGTTCTAAACAGTGACACGGGGCTGTGCAGTCGCCTGTCAATGGCATCATATTCGCGTTAACCGCATGACAATAGTGTCGTGGACAAATGCGGAAGTAGTGTCTAGCGAGCCACTAGCTTGTTTAGAGCAGTCACTTATATATGGACCACAATTATATGCAACATTTATAAAACTTTATTACTTTACCTCATCCGCTAACATGATTTCTCGTTCCCGTCTGATTGATGACCATCAGCGGTGGAGTTGAAGACAACAGATCCCATCATACAACGCTCCTTCACAGAATCATCAAGCTACGCCGTTGTTTTGATCGTGCGCCCTCTAGCGGTGGATTATACAAACTGTAGCTTTAAAGTGAGATGTTGTCAGGCCGAATGTCAGTGTCATTATTCTATCGTTATTTTCTCATCTTGTCCTGTCAGACGTTATACAGTGTTATACTCACGCAAATGCGGCAGTGCGCTGTCTTCAATGAAGCACCTATAATGTACTTACAATTCACATATCGGGTACTAGTTTGGGACTACTATTTAATAGCCTTAACTTATAGGCTGTTCATTTATCAGTGTTAGTTATATTAGTCACTATTTTTTGTTAGTATTTTAGTATAAGTCACTTTTTCTTTACATGACGTCATATATCTTATATCCCATGGCTTGATGACCATGGGAAAATGTTTGGGGCCCTTGGCCAAACCAGTTGAGAACCACTGTATTAACCTTTTATACAGCAATAACAATTAAATATCCCATTTAATACCCCATGAAAACCAAGTACACATATTTAACAAAGTCAATGTTAGACAACCTCTTGTCAGTAATTGTAAATATTAGCCAAATCCTTGTTGAAAAACCCAGCATATGCTGGTTTGTGATGGTTTAAGCTGTTCATGTGCTGGTTTAAGCTGGTCATGTGCTTGTCCATAGCTGGTTTAAGCTGGTCAAACCAGCATCAAAACGTACCTAACCCAGCATCTGCTGTTTTTTTCAACAGGGATGTTTGCCAGGGAACTACTTGGCAGTAGTGTTTGATAGTTGCAGAATGTTTGCCATAGAACTCCATGCAAGTCATTTTTTTTAATTTGCCAAAGGTTTACAAGAAAGCTGGTTACAAGTAGTGGTCGATGTTTGCTGAATGTTTGCAATAGATCTCCTTGCCAGTAGTTTGAGATATAGGCAAAAGTTTGTCTGGGGAGAGGACTGCTTGGCAGTAGTGTTAGATAGTTGCTGAATGTTTGCCATAGAACTCCTTGCAGGTCATTTTAAATATTTGCCAAAGGTTTGCCAGAAAACTGCTTGCCAGTCGTGGTCGATATTTGCTGAATGTTTGCAAAAGATCTGCTTGCTAGTTGCGGTTGATATTTTGCCAAAGGTTTGCCAGAGAACTGCTAACCAGTGGTAGTAGAGATTTTCCAGTGGTTTGCAAGAGAACTGCTTACCAGTAGTTTCAGACTGTTCATTATTGCCAAAGATTGTGCAGGTTTACCACAAACAGTGACAAGCTGTGAACACCTGGCGTGACAGAATTGCCACAATTGAATCATAAATAGCTATCTGTAAATGTTTATCTGACCTCTTAAAGGGACAGTTCACCCAAAAATGAAAATGCTGTCATCATTTACTCACCTTCAAGTTGTTCCAAACCTTATAAATCTCTTGGTTCTGTTGAACACATAGAACGATATTTGTAAGAATGTTAGCAATTTTTTGTTCTGGGACATTATTGACTACCAGAGTAGAATTTGTCCGAACTGAAGAACTGAAAATTGGTATTATTCTTACAAATATCTTTCTCTTTTTTTTTATCAGAAAAAAGAAATGTATACAGGTTTGGAACAACTTGAACGTAAATTGGGTGAACTATCCTTTTAATCTGGATTTATACTTTCAAAGAACAGTTCACGTTAGGGCTTATGTGTTTACTTTAGTATGCATGCTGTCCACCTTGTGTTGGTGTCGTTTTTGGTTCTGTCTTTGTTTTTATTTTATTTCATTTTTCTGTCTTTCATTGCAAATGGAAAAGTAGCAGCTCTGGCAACAGACTTCCAGCAGGTGGGCAAAAGAGAGTGCCAGAACCATCCCCTCTCTCCCGCAGGAAGACTTATGACAAGGGACAGGCCCTGGCCGACAAGGCTAAAGCCAAAGAGATCACACAGTAAGAGCTAGCTCCCCCCAGCGGCAGAACAATACTTGTGTAACTTACATTTAGAAAAGGGTTTGGTTTGATGACAAACTACTTTGAAAACTCTGGATCTGGTAGAAACGTTCCTTTCTAAGATAAAACACCTGCTCATTTGACTTTAAAAAAGCATGCATGTTCTGCCAGACCTAAACCTGTTAAAAGAAAGACTGTCAGGTCAAGAATGAATGTCATGTAAAACCTTGTGTAGAGTGAGCTGAATGGAAGTTCTTGCCTAACAAATGCTGACTACTCTGATTATTTGCAGTATCTTTTGTTTTTACATTAAGAGTTAAAAAAGTAGATTGTATGTCAATGTAATTTGTTTTGCCTGTGCATTTGTTTGAGGGTGTTTATTTGCCTTTATATACAAGTTTTATTTTCATGCGACCTGTCGTGCTGGGAGAGGCTCTGATACTTCTATGATCGATAGACAAGATCAGGGATATACAAAAATACTGAAGGAAAATAAATAAAAAAGTTTGGGGATTGTGACGAAACCAAAAAATGTTAGAAGCAGTTAGAAAATGTACATTTTTGTCTAATAACAGTAGAGGACATGACCAGCAAAACCACTTATATGATTTCTATTAGAATTTATATTTTTAAGTGTTTGGGTTTATTCTTTCTCTGACCTTTCCTCACTCACAAATGACACACACCCTTATTAATTTTCCTTTATTAATTAATTACTGCATGGGCAATAATATCTTGAGGGATGTCCATTGGCACGCATGTTGTTTGTTTTATCCATACACCATGAAGTCATTTGCATCAATACTGTTGAAATCCTTTTCATGACATTAATGTCTTGAAATACATGAGATTAAATGACTAACTGTGAATTGTGATTTGTTGGCGTGTGTCAGAGGCGTGATCAACCCTGTTCCTGTGTCAAAGAGCAGTCGCGGCGGCCCTCTGCAGTGTGTGCATATAGCAGAGGGTCACAGTAAAGCTGTGCTGTGTGTCGACTCCACCGATGACCTTCTCTTCACCGGATCTAAAGGTCAGAACTAGACCTGTGTCTGTCAGTATTTAGTTTCCCATCTCAAACTGTTCCTAAATTTCTTATATTACACACCGGGGCATGTTGTCACACTACACCTGTTATTGCATGTTATCTATAGAAAACAGTGTATGCGTGTATTTAAAATGGATTGTAGTAAGTATTAGGCACATGTTTGTTGTGTGGTGCTCCTCTTTCAGACCGGACCTGTAAGGTGTGGAATCTGGTCACTGGACAGGAGATCATGTATCTAGGTGGCCACCCCAACAACGTCGTCTCCGTGCGTTACAGCTCCAGTCTGGTGTTCACCGTCTCCACCTCCTACATAAAGGTGTGGGACATCCGAGACTCGGCCAAGTGCATCCGAACACTCACGTGAGTCACTCCCAATGTCAAACTGAAGATTAAACCTGTAGAAATTGACAATACTAAAACTAAACTGACTTTTATCATGTTATTTCATAACATTTGCAAGAAAAACTGTTTATTTTACTTTTTGTCTTCTACATTGTTGAAGACAAGTAACATTCGTTTAATGAGCTCTAATATTCAAATACATTATTATTTAGAAACAATCCATTTTATTTTATTTTCAGCATTATTTTCAAACAGTGAGAATCTAATTAGAAACATTTTTACAAATAATTACAAATATTTTTAGTTGTTATTTATTTACTTCATATGTATGTTCATCACAATTCATATCACATTAAAATAAATATATGAATTTTGCTTTTAAAAAGTTTGTTTCAGATATTTTCAATATTTTTCAATTCGATTAAAAATCTTGCCTAGGCCACCAACAGAGGCTGGGCCCTGACTGTGGTGTTTAATGTGTGACTGTTAATGTAATCCTTAAATGAAATGTTCAAATGGTCTGTCTGTGTTTCAGTTCATCGGGTCTGGTGAACACCGGTGACATGTGTGCTGCCAGTACCAACCGTACCGTCAGCATCCCGGCCGGAGAGAACCAGATCAATCAGATATTTCTGAACCCGAGCGGTACTGTTCTTTACGCTGCTGCTGGCAACTCTGTGCGCATGTGGGACCTGAGACGGTATAACTTCTGCCCAGCACACTAACAATTACTATATACGTTATCTGCTACATTTTATATGAGTGGTCCTTCAGTTATGGTTCAATTATAAACTACCTTAATAAACACTAATCTCGCAAAATTGGTCTACTATGAACCATGCTGTTATTTTTCAAACCAGCAAATTTCATTGCCACAATATAATTTGGTTTATTTCATTATGTGGTGAAACAAAATCGTTAACATTATTGGAACAAATTCATTCAAATTCGTAGTTTTATTATTTCGGTTTTTATTAGTTTTACTTTATGTATCCTAAATACAGAGTTAAATATTATTTTGCCTTAATTGATCATAATGTCACAAAATGAATTATTAATACTTTATAATTGAAAGTTTGGGACAAAAGTAAAACAATCGGTAACAATTTACAATAAGGTTGTATTTGTTATTATTAGTAAATGCATTAGCTAACATGAACTAGCAATGAGCAAACATTGGTTTTATTTTTGCATTTATTCATATTTGTTAATGTTAGTTCATGTCAATACAGTTACAACTTTGATTTAAAAAATGTATTTGTAAATGTTAATACTAACATGAACTTAGATTATTAAATGCTATATAACTATTGGTTATTATTACGGCCTTTGAATAGTCAAATCTGACGATAAAATGTATTTAGAAAGTAGCAAAAATAAATGCTAAAGGTATGTTAAAAAGTTTCTTAGACGGCTTTAATTTGACCTTATGACGAAAAGAAAACGGTTGTTAAAAAGGTTTCCATAAAACATAAAAGTGCCCGTAGTTAAAAAAGCACTCGTATTGATCTGTTGTCAGATTCGTGTCTACGGGGAAGTTAACAGGTCATCTGAGTCCTGTCATGTGCTTGACTGTTGATCAGACCTGTAATGGACAAGATCTAGTTATCACAGGATCAAAGGATCACTACATTAAGGTTTGTGTTTCACAATTATCATTTTGAGGACATTTCCATTCAACATCATCTAAATAGCCCTTTGATGTTTTTATCCTGTAGATGTTTGACGTGAGCGAGGGTGCTGTGGGTAGCATCAGCCCCACTCATAACTTTGAGCCGCCTCACTATGACGGCATTGAATCGCTGGTGGTTCAGGGGGACTGTCTGTTCAGCGGCTCCAGAGACAACGGCATTAAGAAATGGGACCTGGCACGCAAGGACCTGTTGCAGGTAAACCATCTGTACAAGCTTAAAAGTGTCAAATAGCAGAAACTGAGTGAATGATTTTTAACCCCAAAGTATATGAAACTGATGCATTTACATGTTTTTTTTTTAACCTTTATGGTGAAAAGAATAAGAGTATTCTAAGAATCATCAAAGTGGCTTGAAAGTAAACATATAAAAAACAGAAATATTATAAAAATACTTTACATGATTAATATGCTATTCTCAGTCTTCTAAAGCCATTGTGGGGAACAGGCTGAATGTGTTTGCGTTCATATTTTAAAATAAAATAGTGCCCAGGTTCTTCCTTTCGAACATGCCAGTTTAAATCTTATTTTTCTAGCATTGAAAGGTGTCAGCCAGCAGCAACATTCTTGATCATATTCATAAAAGTGTTATGGTTGCCAGAATATTTTCTTGTATATAGTTTTATAAATCAAAAGAAAGAACACAGCCTCTGCTTAAGAAATCATTCAAATAATTCATTTGGCAAAATTAAACTAAAATACATTTTCAAAAATCTTATTTTTTTGTGAGTTAGGTGTGTGTGTTTTTTTAAGTTACGATTACTTAATCAAAACAACCCAACTGCAGTTTGATTGATATTATTTAGAATGCACAGTAAAAAACATGATTTTTGAATCATCTGTTGGGTTATCTGTTCTTGCAAATGAACTCTTCATTTGATTTGGTTTTAGTCCTTTTTATACACATTTTTTGTGTATAGGTTTCATATTAAAATTGCATTTTGAAACAAAGAGTTCGAAAATTTCGTCCAGATTAGATTCAAAATTAGACACATTTTACTACTTACAATGAACTTCTCACATTTGTGACGTAAGTCTTACACAACCTAACAGTCCAGACTGGCACAAGCATCATCATTCCATACACAGATAGTGTAAATCTTACTTTATTAAAAAATAATTAACCAATCAGATGATTAATCAGACCTGAGACATGACAGGAAGAGGCTAATGAACTCATCAGGAAGTGACTGGCACTGAACTCAGACGGTGTGTTTGTACAGGTTTAATGAGCTGTCATGTGTCGCTTTATCTACAGCAGGTACCCAACGCTCATCGTGATTGGGTTTGTGCTCTGGGAGTCGTGCCTGCGTCCCCCATCCTGCTGAGTGGCTGTAGGGGAGGAGTTCTCAAACTCTGGCACACGGACACGTTGAGTCCGCTCGGGGAGATCAGAGGTCATGAGAGCCCCATCAACTGCATCTCTACCAACAGCAGTCATCTGTTCACAGCCTCAGAGTGAGTGTTACCAAATACAATCACATTTTTAATACCAGTTGTTCATTTTATCGTAAATTGAAATGAGAATCAAAACTCCCATCCGTACATTAACACACACGCTCCACATTTCTTTGCAGTGACCGGACGGTGAAGATCTGGCGCGCGAGGGGGAGTCTGGACGGTGGCGCAGATGTCCCTGACACTGCCGATGACATCGTCGGCAATTGACTGAATGCAGATGCCACTGCAGCGTTACCATGGTAACTATGATAACGCTGCTGCCAAAGACTTTTGCACTTTGACCCCACCCCCAAAACGTGGATCTCCACTTGATTCTATTCGCATCGGAATCTGCTCACTGCGGTTCTTTCGGACGTTTCTCAGCATTCATTGCTAATGCTGGAGCATCGCTTAACGTCACATGCTAAATAAAGCTCTTTGTCCTTAAAATAACCAGGCCAGCTCAGATAATTCTAACAATCATCAAGACGGCACTGAAAGCGGACACGCTGACGTTCTGATGGAAGTTCGGAGGAAAGGAACAGGATCTACTGTAGCTGGCTTCAGTATTCTGGTTATGGGAAATGTTCCAGAACGTCAGGGAGTGTTGTGTCTGTGGTGTAACTCAAGTAGTCACGTTTTAACTTAATGGAGTAATTATTAAGGATTTTACATAAATAAAATGAAAGCTTACATGATATTTTAATGCCGATTAGTCACATTTTGATTTCTCAGAACCATAAAATAAATCACATTTTTATTACTGTAATGTGAAAAAAAGATATAGATTGTTTTAATTATTATTTCAAAGAATGCCAGAAACAATGGTAGTATTTGTAACACTGAATACAATTAAAAATAAAAAAATTCCACATTTAACCTGCAGAATAAAAACAACTAGCCGCAACAGTTTAAAGTAGGCCGAGATTTTGTGGGGAAACCGCAGACTTGGCAACCCTGTTTTGTGCCCGCTATCCTTTAAATTTAAAAAATCTCAATGGTCCTAAAAAGCTAAATTTTCATAATGCAAAATGTCATTTATTTTTTCTTTCCTTATCATTTTGGAGTAAAGTATGACCTGAATATGTTTTTATAGTGTAGGCTACTAGATTCATCTGGAATCTCTTTGACGTTCAATTAACAATATTGTAAACAATCTTAACAGCTTCAGTAAATCAGTAAGTACAGTAACAATGTAAGACGTTCTCTCAGCACTCTTTATAAACCTGTTCTGTGTTTCTGTCAATATCCATTAATCTCTTTCCTCCGATATATTCTTGCTGCTCACGTATGTCACTTAAGTCTATGGGTGTGTGTGTAGTATGCACTAGATACTGTCCCGCATATATACTGTATCCAGATGTGAAAGGGGAATTACTTGTGCCTGTACCACTTATCTACACTACATAAAGCCCTGCTCACTGCAGATCACTACATGTGCTATAGTTTACACGTCAGATTGTCTCTCATGGTGTCGTGCTAGACGAACATAGAAAGACCGAATTGAACGCTTTTGTAGGTCAAATCGGTTTATTGCTTTATTTCTAGCCACGCTTTGGCTTCAGTGAAAGCATATTTATGATGGCTGTGGTGGAAACACAATGGGCCATAGAGATTTGAATGTCAGATGTCAATTGAATTAAATGTCATCTGTCAAAAACCTGTTGTGTGTGCAGCTGTGTTCAGTGGGACATTATATTTAATAACTATAATAATTAATGTGTTTAAAATAAAAGTGGACCTGCCGGTCTAATGTATGAAAAGACAAAATACCATAAATACAGTTCAGACGCTCTACGGTATCTTGTGACAATATAGCCTATGTTTCTAATTGTATTTCATAAAATATTATAAAAGGTTTCACAAATGAAATGAAACGTAAGGTCTAGCTTCAAAAATGACCCATACATCCCACGGCCCTTATAATTGAAAATAAAACGTGATCATAATTATACATTTTAAAAGATCAACATGTGTGTTTATAACAGCAAATTAATTTTCATTGAAATTGATGTTCAGTTTTATAGAGATGAGGTATGACACAGACAACTCTTTTGCAGTGCATTAAAAAAAAAGTTTTTGGGTGACCAATACTGGCCACTAGAGTGCAGCAGTATTACAGTTATTGCTTAACGTCACGTCATTTTTTATTCATGTTTATAAAACAATAACAGCGCAGGTTGTCAACTGTAGGTTTCGCAATGCATATGCAGCATTAGGCTATGTATAAAAACTGTGTTTTGTGTTTCTATGTGTCCATCTTTAAATTGAGAAAGTTATTTGTCACCCGTGATCTTTAAATCGGTGAAATTCATCACAGTGGACGTGTTTGCACCTGAGCTTCCACACCTGGGTTCTCCAGACCAAAAGAACTGCGTCATGATCAGTGCAACTTACAGTTTAATGACACGGGCCTGTCAACAGAAGCATGAAAATCTAAGTGAAATGTTTATCATTTATTTATTCTATTATCATTATTAATGTATTATTGTTTATTTTTGGCTGTGTTTGTGACAAATGTTCCCTCAAAAGAAACTCTAACTTTGTTGTAGGCTGCCCATGTCAAAGCACAGACAAAAACACTGTAGGCTATAGCTTATTTCAGTTGTTACTCTCATACTTACTGAATACATCAGTTCTTAATGTCAAGCTGTGACAGCAGTGAAACGACATGCCCTATAACAGGGGTTCCCAAAGTAGGGGTCGCAAGGCCGCAAGATGATTCCAGAAATCTGTTTTATTATTATTAGAACTAGCGCATTTAGTCAATGAGTGCAACAAAATATAAAAATAGTAGTTACGTTAAAAATAAAACCATGAAAATAAAAAGCCATCAGCCTTTGGAATTTCCTCCCCCTCGATCGTGACCCCTGAGGTGATTACGTCACATTAACGACATAGGTGCAGCAAGTCAATTTACAGCACGTTAATCATTCCCATATGTGCACACAGATTATTTTTCAAGCTTTACATTAAAGATATATGTTTATTTGTCGAAATGAAACGTATCAACCAAAGACAACGCATGGAGGCCAGCAGAGGAGAGCAGATGCGCCACAGTCAGAAAGAAGGCTATCGTCCTCAGGTACGAAAAGAGGCACATCCATCAGCACTCGAATCTGTTTGATAAAATTTGACCATCTAGTAATAGTTTATGGTTTAGGTATAACAATAAGTAAAGTAATGAGTAAATAACTATATTATTATGCTAGACTGTGCTCTTTTGTGTTGTCATAACGCGCGTGTTTGGGTATACAGGTGCATGTGGGCAGTTGCGCGCTACGTTTGTATACCTACTCTAACCGCGGATGGTTTTTATAATAATTGCACTTCTTTGAAGCCGACCTGACCTACACTTCACTGCTGGTTGTATGTTCTCTATACAACCGTGTATGTGACAAATACAATCTTCACATCAAACATGACAAGAGATTAATTTTGGCAGTTTAGAATCGAAGTTCTACATAAAAAAGAAATACAAAAAGTCTGTTAAATAGTGACAGTTGCTGCCTTCAGGTGGACAGCGTCGACAAGTGAGTTTTTACAATTCTTATGACAATGAATAATTTGTCTAACTCTCCAAACTTAATGTAAATTATTTTGTATTCCACGTAGATTGTAAACCATTGAGAAACATTATGCTTTCATCTAGAAAATAACACCTCCCTGTTCCATTCTTTGGGTTATAGTCTTGCCCTCCCCAGTATGGCGTCGTTGTTAACCAATCACAGCAACAGTAAATTTCAAGGGGTTCCACCTCAAAATGTAGAGGATTTCCACCATTTATAAATGATGGCCTCCAAATGCTATGCACATTTCATATGTAAATAAAGTGGTTGCATCTTTGGTTTAAAAATATAAAAAAGTTCCCAACAAAAGACCATTTTCACCAGTGCTTAAGCTAAAATAATCAAACCTCACAACTGAAAAATTTGAATGAACCAAAACATTTGAACCAAAACATTGAATGGCGATATAATCATCCGGATTTGCTCTAAGGGCCTGAGCGCTGTCGGAATTTATTTTGCGGTGACAACCGTCTGGATGTACATGGACGTACACTATTATTAGACATTACAGTGTCCTGCATGAAGCCTGTCTAAAACCATTTTCTTTATGAGTTACCTAGATACACAGACTGTGAAGTTATTCTGGCAGGGCAGCAAGGCATTGTATTATTTTTGGACCTACATGGTTAACACCATTTTTCATTTATTTATTTTTGTCACAGTTTCCTTTGTCATTAGTCATAGCCCTTTTAAAGCTTGAATGCACTACCTGAGACTATTTGCCTGGATGTAAAGTCCATGATTTTTGCCAGTGCAAATACTGTGGGTTAATCTCTGACAGGGGTCTTAACCTGACAACTCTGCAATGTTAAATATGTGCATTGCATTACCGCATGTGGTGCAGGAATAGTCTCTGAAGTCCTGGATCTCAAAACACCATTTACATAATCATTTCAACGAAACCAATATATATTAACATAAACACTCTTGTGAAGGTAATATAGATAGACAAAGATAAATGTTGTTTGATGTCTAAAAGAGAAGCGTTATAGGTATGGGGTTGCTGAGGTCTGGTGTTGATGAAGTGTTCATTTCCTCTGCGGGTCTCAGTTTTCACAAAAATGTGTCCAGGACAGGTGCACTGAGATGTGACGCATAACAAACACAGAGAATGAATGTCTTGTACAACAGTTCAAGAAGTAAAAAAAAGAGCCTGTGTCTGAACACCTGAACACATGAATATTAACAGGTGAAGTGTGGATTGCTCTCATTTGATGTTACATTTTACATTTACATTTAGTCATTTGGCAGACGCTTTTATCCAAAGCGACTTACAGATGGGGTAAAGTATATATAATATTTGCATTTGGATGGTTGGATGGTGTTGTTGTTTATGTTAGCAATGACAAAAGAGAGAAGATTCAAAAACACTGTAAATGTTTTAAAAGGGTTTTTATAAAAGTGTTTGTAATACAAATATTATATATACTGCAAAGAGTTGTCCATGAACTCAACGGGGCATTTCCTTAAGAACATTGAAAAAATACATCGAAAAGTTATAAGTGATCAAATTGACAAATCTCTACTTTTTAACGGCGCTCGGGGCACTGCAAATATACAACAACCAATAATGTGCGATTTTATAAACACATTTATGGTGCACAGAGACGCAATGCAATGTTTATTTATTTATCTTTGGGGGTGGTTTGCTGAACGCACTAAGCGCGTGACCAGGAGGAATTCTCTCGCGCGCTGTGACGTCGCGTGTGAAGCGCTGTGAAGGATGCTCAGCTCAGATTCTCCGTGCACTCACAAAGCATCATGTCTACTATGATGAGTGGCTTACTGAACATGGCGAGTGTGGCGGATTTCGAGGCGCTCGCGGCGGCGATTCCCGCCACTAAAGTTGAGATCACCGTGTCTTGCAGGTGAGTCGCGCGAGTGGGTCTGATGCACGTTTGATTATACACGCTCGTGCGTGGAGTTCCTCTGATAACATGCATTGTCTGATGCTTCTGGACTATGTGTCGAGTGTGAATGACATTTGATCTGCAGCTTGATATGAATTCTTGCTTAATGTGCTTGATATTACACATTATTGATATTATTTCGTGACTTTAATTTGTTGATCAGCGCGTGCTGATGTGATTTTATAACATAAATCAATTAGGAAAGATGTTGACAATTCTTAAAAAAAAGAAACGGAATTATTATTATCAATTCACAGATATAATAGATTTTCGTTTTCACTTTTTATGCAAACCAATTCATGATTACACCTGTAAAGTGTACAATGTTTTAAAATGCATAAAACACGTGGTTCAAGCCATAAAGCCCATCATGTAGAATAATGCTTTGTATATTTTTCATGTATATCATGTATAGGCGTATGGATCCAGTTATTATCAAAAGCAGCTGATTTCAAAGACTGTCATTATGAATGCACTATAATGGATTCATTGCTGTCTGTGAAAACCAGGTTTAAGTCTCAAAATCGATTCATAAGATAACAACCATTAACGTTTGATTATAGTCTTATATGTTGCTATGAAATCAAGTTTTACTCAGTCAACATTAAAGGTATCACGGTTATATTTGATCTGGGTTTTCACAAACTAGGTCACGTATAGGCTTGTATGACTTATGCATGTTTGGTGTGGTGGATGTCTTATGCATTCTTTCAGACAGCGCTCTGTTTTTCAATGTTACATAATAAGTGCATGTATGAAGCCCTGGTGTCTTGAGAAGCAGTGTCGTAATTTTTATTTATAGAAATCTTGAACTTTCTTAGACCTCAGAAGTAAAAGCAGATGCTTTGCTTGAAGCACACAAAGGGCATGCATTGATATGGTAAAAGGAGAATTATTTCAATCTATTCAACTTTTGTTATAAAAATGCGCTACACCTCAGATAAGTCTTGTGGGAATAAATGAGCGCTGCTGTGAGGTGAGTGTACAGTATGATAATGTAGCTCTTAAATAATATTTGGAAAACACACAATTATGAAACCTTTGCTGTATGAGATTGGTGATCATATATATTTGTCAAGGGCTGGTTTTACTGGACTTCTTTATTGAATAACTATATAATAAATACCATAAAAATACAGCAGTTATTACAGGATGACATTTTGCTGCCTGTATATATAACTCTTTCTTATTTAATTTCAACAATGTTTTACGGTTATTTATCTGTATTGTCTTTTAAATATACAATTTAACAGTAGATTAAAAATATTTTATAAATTTACTGTAGAATTTTGACATTTTCCCTCCGAGAAGAGATCTAAGGTTCCACATAAATCCTGTTTTTACTGTTCAATGAAAACAGTGCGAATGGAAAACACCAATGTAAGAATTCAGCAGTGGTGGACGAAGTACACAACTTCCCTACTTAAGTGAAAGTACAGATACTACTGGTCAAATATTACTCCACTACAAGTAAAAGTTGTAAAGTCAGATTCTTACTTAAGTAAAAGTACAGAAGTACGTGCTTTTAAAAGTACTCAAGTATTAAAAGTAAATTTCCTTTATGTCAGTCGTGCATTGTTTTATTGTCCCATATCTTATGCCTCTGAAGCAACCTACTGAATACACTGAGTAGCTCACAGTATCAGTTGTATTAAAGGAGTAGTTCACTCCAAAATTTGCCCCCATTGACTTTCCATAGTAATTTTTATTCCTACTATGAAAGTCAATGGGGGCAAATTTTGCAGCGAGGAACTCCTTTAAGAGCTTTATATGTTAAGCACATACATCTTTAGTTTATACATAATCCTGTATACTAATGTAGCCTAATTATCCTCATTAGCCCCCTAGGCCTATATGTATTCATGAGCAGTGTTTTTTTATTTTTTATATTCCCTTTACCAGTTTTAGCAATAATTTACCAGTAAGTAGTAAGGTTCTCGTAAATAGTAAAGTGTAGAAGCCATGTGTTTGCTGGATTTATTACCATAATTTAACTACAAACATAAACTACAGCTAGTATAATGAAACTATGGTATTTTTAGTTGCTGTGGTTTTACTAAAGATTATTCATTAGAGTATGTTTCCTATATATAGAAAATGTAAAATTTGTGTACACTGTGGTTTAACTGCAAATAACATCCCTGCTGAGAATTTTTTTATTAAATTCCTCTTTGTAGTGTGTTTTGTTCCAATAGGATTTATCACCCCACCAATAGAATCCATCACATACAAGTAGACAACAAGTATCCATACTACAATTTGATGTTGTATTTTGGGCAGGGTTCTATTGTTTATATTTTAACAGGAATACATCAACTATAGTTACTTCAGTAAAAACATAATTCATTTTCCAAATCGCTTTAAATGATATAGCAGCAGACCAGGAGTTAACACGCACGCGTAGCTCAAGGTGTGTGTGATGCTTATTTACCGTTTAGCCATTATGCCGATCATTTTCATGACAATGTTTCTACGATATTTGACTGATTGTAACCCACGGATGATTACACCACACTTTAACATGTGGCGTTTTCCTCTTTAATTGTTCTATTTGCCTTTTTAGAGCGCTATCAATGGTGTAGCAGCTCCTACGTTTACATTAGTTTAGTGGGGAAGATCCCAGAGTTGCCAGATTTGCGTAAAACAATCTGCCAAATGGCCATTCAAAGCTTGCCGGAAACCCGCGAGCTTAGAAAAACTGAAATACTTGGCAACAGTAAAAGGTCCTGGCAGATCGCAAGCCAGATAAATTGCGCACACAGGAAAACCCGCTGCATAGAAACCAATTTCTACTTTTGGACCTTTTTATAAATGTAGTGGAGTAAAAAGTATGATATTTGTCGTTCAAATGTAGTGAAGTTAAAGTACAAGTACTCAGAAAAAATTATACTCAAGTAAAGTACAGATACTCAAAAAGTGTACTTAAGTACAGTAGGCTACTCAAGTAAATTTACTTCGTTACTGTCCACCACTGGAATTCAGATGTTACTCAAGACAGACACTGACAGTTGCGAAGGTGAAAAGAAAAGCTTTTCGACAGTGAGGATGCAGAGAGCGTCTGTATCGACTGAATGATGGTTTGGTCTGAGCGTATAGAAGCGAGACCCTTTGGGCTGGAGGTCGTGTCAATACACACAGAAAGAGGAAAAGGTGAATCTGCCTTCAGTAACATTTCCTCCAAGTCTTTAAAAACTAAGATGAGAGAGATTGATTCAGTCCATCAGTCTGATACGAGTCACATAGACGCAGCGGTTCATAACTTTATTGTCAAACGTCATGTGCTTCAAAACCTGTATCTGACTGTTTCTTCTGTGAAATAAAACAGAAGCTATATTGATAAATGTTTCGGTGTTTTTTTGTACATATACAATGAAAGACAACGGGGTTCAATGTTGTTTGTTTGCTTACCAACATTCTTCAAAATATCTTCTTTCGTGATCTGCAGAAGAAAGAAAGTCATACAGGTCTGGAATGACATGAAGGTGAATAAATAATGCAAGGATTTACGCTTTTTGGGTGTACTGTCCCTTTAACTGTAAATCATTGATAAAATAATGTTTTTGAGACTGTTCAAATAAAAAAATATAACGTACGTGTATGTACAGTATACGGTCAACGACAATTTATTCTGAAACGTCTGAAACATTGTTACTGTATTATGCTAAACTGTAACTTTCTTGCAATAACAGCTTCCAGTGAAATGTGCTTATACCGCAACATATTTCAGACAAGTCTCCTTTGAAACCACAAGCCTTGAATTTCAAAGGCTATTAAGATATTGCACATCTGCAGACTAATACGATGATACTGTGTTTCCCCCTGACTCAAGCGTTTTGTTTTAATAAAGCCATACTTCACAACCCTGCTATTATTAAGTCAGCATTTTAAGATGAATATTGAATTTTTACTGACCATCATCAATACTTTTATGACATAAAATGCTCCTCAATCCGGAGAGCTTTACTTAGCGTGTGTTTGGAGGCCTTTTCATTTGAAGCCCCACAGAGGGCAAATCCTCATTAGCCACGCTAAACTTTATCACACATGATGCTTTAATTACACACCTCATGAATTATTCCTCTGTGTTTCACCATCGTGTGCTCGATAGGAATGAATGATAAGTGCGGAAGAAGCGTGGGGATCATGTTCATTAAATCATAAGAGGATTGGGAGTGAATGTGATTGGCAGTCATTTATGATGTTGTTTACGATGGAGATCGTGCGATGGGGGTGAAGGATCTGAAGTGGCTGTGTAAATGTCTTACGAAGATTCTTGAGATTAAGATGTGTCGACCCCTTAATCCAGTCAACTGTGCATTATTTGTCATGTGACTATAGGGCAATTCTTTGAAAATGTCAACCTTACCATGAAAAAATAAAGTTCTTTTGTGAGATCTCTCTTGAAGTTTTGTTTTATTTTTAATGAATGATTTTTCATAGTCAGGTAAGTGCCATTTTCAGGATTGTCACATCCATAACGGTACATATTCCTCATAAATAGACACATGAACATTAAAATAAAGTAACTATTTTATGTTCTTTGAAGAGGCATCCCTTCTCCATTCGTTGGGTATTATTGCATCAGGTTTGTGCATGTTATTAACAGAACTCCTACTGGTGAACTGGTCGTCGCTCAAAAATGGTGTACTTTTTTTGTCACATCCATAACGCATGTTTCTTTTTCTTTTTGAAAATTAGGAAAACTTCATATTTTTCTTATGTTTGAACTCTTATCAACAAGGGTTTAGTAAAATATAAACAAATGGTTAAGAATATTGGTAACCAAAACATTCTCAGAGCATTTTTATGTCACATCCATAATGCTGGAATTGTCCTATATATACACAAACTGTCAGTTTGAACAATAGGATTTAGTTGAAGAGATATTACACTTAAAAATTAAAAATACTGTGTGTTGTTATTTACTCACTCTTAAAAAGATATTTTGAGAAATGCCTGTGTGTGCGTGTGTGTGTGTAATGGAACAGCCATCTGTTCAGGGTGTTTTCTGCCGAAGACCTGAGATACTGATAGAGTCCAGTTACCCTGCAGAGACCAGAGAGTCTTTCAACAGCAATATTTTATATTTACCTGCAACCTTTATGTTTTAATTAATTTATTATTATTTTTTATAAATAAAAAAATATTTGTTTTTACAAGAAATAATAATCTCAAAGTTTTGACATCAGTGATCATCAGGATCAAGATGGTGTCAACTGAACAGTAACTTTTGTATGTGCAGCATTGGGAATGTGTGTAAGCAGTGTGGCTCATTCGTACAGTGCTGACTGCAGATTTTATCTGCACTGCTGGTACATCTTAAGGGCAGTCCACGGACGCGTTTGTTTATGTTTTGCCCTGATAGCACATGTACATCTGTAAGATGTCGGCTAAAGATCTGGAGATCCGTGTGCTATCAGGGCAAAACATAAACAAACGCGTCCGTGGACTGCCCTTAACGTCCGGTACACAATCACAAACAATGGAGTGCCTGTAGATTATTTCTGATAACAAGCAAAAGAAACCTGAAGGAACCATTACTTGGCTAAACTTGTCTCTCCAATGTTTTGAATTTAGACTGCGATACCAAGCTCAACCTCTAGATGTCAATGTACCATACGTTTTTTTAACTGCAACCGAACTACAGGACCCGTTTAACAAATAGCTTATTAAATAAAATGAACATAAAATTAAACAAGTCATTTAATCACGCAATTATTTTACAATAAAATAATATTATAAATGAATATGATCATAAATTAAATACAAATAGTTATATTATTAGACACTAGCCAGACCGACAAACAAAAACAGACCGGAAGTTATGTAACTACAGTCCAGGTGCTCTATACAGTCAATGGTCACAACCACAAAGAGGACAAAGTGGATGAGGTAGTCCGAGCTGGTATGATTAAGGCGGCGTTTATACTACTGCATTTTCCTTTAAAAACGCATAACTTTTTCTACAGTTACGCCTGGCGTTTACACGAAAACGGAGACTTTTGGAAACGCTGCAGTGCAGACACTGTTTTAGTTTGAAAACTCTGGGGTGGCGTTTCTGTGTTGAAAACGGAGACTTTAGAATAATACAAGCCTCATGACATGGATTACCTCATCTAACGTTATCCACGCAAAGACGTCCTTGCTTTTCCTCGCCATTATGTTCATTTTGTACTGGTGGGTCTGTGACTAGTAACCAACTGTCATCAACAAGCAACTTATTTAGGCCCATACAACTGTTTACATTTATGTGCGCATGCCCAGCGTGTCTGAACGGTCATGTGACATGCGTTCTCGGTAGAGTAGTGTAGACAGAATTTTTTTCTAAAACGCATGTGGAAACAGCAGTATAAACGAGGATGGTTTTCGTTTAAAAACGCCGTTTTTGTACGACAACGAGCTAATGTAAACACCACCTAAGTCAAGGCGGTGACTAATTTGCAAATGCATGGTCTGTGTGTTCTAAATGAAGCATGGTGTACGGTTACATTCAAGCTATTTCATAGCATAAAGACATTATTTTCACAGAAATATGTAATTAGGTTTAAAGATGAGTTATGATGGATAACATTTTTAATAAATAAAAAGGTTTTCTTTCAAGTTTTAGTTATGCGTTATATACAATATCTGTTTGCGGTTATAGGTTACATATTTGGTTAGGGTTGTGCTTTACATTTGGGGAGGCGATTATGTTTTATATACACAGGGGACACGGTTTATTACAGTTAAGTTGTTGGTGTTATTTGCATAGTTAGAGAAGAGGTTATTGGAATAGTCCCGCCTGGGCATTAATGTTGATTAACTCCCGAATAACATTAAATGAGTTCTTCTTTTTAATGCTTTTTAATTTAAATTATTTTTCTTTCAATACTTCTGAGCCAAGTTCCCCTTTCACAATAATAGTCCTCTCGAAAATACACTATATTCCATTGCCAAAATAGTAGTCATTAGTATGATGCATTTATGCAACACATCAAATACAATCTTTGTTTTCATTTAATCTTCATACATTTCATATATGCATTTGATATATAAGCATCAAACAGATACTTATGAATCATATTTGTCTGTGGAGGTATCTATGGCAACAGTGCGCTGCTTGAGCATTTTCCATTAGGATCAGTATTGAACGGTATATCGACAAAACATAAATAGGTTCTGTTGTTGTTTCTCGTTGCAAATCGCAAGTATATTGCAAAAAAAACACATTTTGGATGGTGCAAGATGAATCTCAACAGTTGACAAACATTAGACTGAGAAAATGACTGTAACACATTACTGCTGTATTTACATTCAAAACCACATGATCGTTTTAGGTTAGAAGTGTATTTGTGAGGGAGAGAGAAGTTTCTTATATAACTGTCTTTCTTTCTTTCTTTCTTTTTTCCTTTTTCTTTCTTTCTTTCTTTCTTTCTTTCTTTCTTTCTTTCACAGAAACCTCTTGGATAGAGACACTTTCTCAAAATCTGACCCAAGTAAGCTCTTTGGCCTTGTTCTTCCCCAGACACATGCTAAGTGTGTTATGTATTTATTCTTGTGTGCAGTGGCATGTTGTGGATGCAAAAAGGTGTTTATTTGTTTTAAAAGAACACAGATCACAAAACTAGCACATCTGACTCAAATCTTAGTGACAGTAGGCAGGTGGACTGAAAGCATGATGGGTTAAGTCATACTCATCATCAGATCTGTATACTCACTGCATGGAGCTTCATTACCTGCCTGCGTTCATTATGATCTCACCTCTTGATTTGTGCATGAAAACCCTGCTGCACTGCAAACATCATGCATTACCACTTCTACTTTTGAGGAAAAATATCTCTGTCACACAAGACTTGTTAGAATTTTAAGCTGAAACGTATTTGATGTCATTAAAAGGAAGACTTAAATATACAGAATGACAACATCAGTCATTTTATTGCTATTGCTGCTTTTATAGGGAATTTAAAGGGATCATATGGCGCAAATCGGGACTTTGGTGTGTTATAAATTGCCCATGCATGTATTAGACATGTAAAATTGCAAATATTAAAGTGTCGGAACAAAAGATGCATTCTATCTAAAAGCGAATGCTCACCCAGACCTGCCTGAAACACGTCGTGTAACCACACCCCCACAAATCTACGTCAGTTCGTGATATGATTTGACTAAGACCGCCCAAATGTATACGCAAGTAAGGTGGGCGTACCTGTCAGTACAATTGAAAGGGAACCTGATGTTCCAAATATGGTAAGAGGCGTTACATTTCCCTCACGTGCTTGCAGTATTCCAACAATCACTACACACTGGTGAACTGGCCAATCATAGCACACCTCGCTTTTCAGAGCCATGAGCTTTGTAAAAAATCAGCGTGTTTCAGAGAGGCGGAGCAAAGAGGAGATACAAACATGCACGGTGTGTGGAAAATACATCAATTTTTAACCTTAAATCATGTATATAGATTACATTACATCTAAAACAAACCATAATATTCGTTTTAGCCGTGTCATATGACCCCTTTAAGAGAATAACTTTTTACACACATGTTTGTGTGTGCAAAAAACGAAAGGGTATATTGAATTCTTTCATTTGTATGTTTGTTTATTTGTGTGTGTGAGTGTGGACTTGTGTTTATATCCCGGTGGGGATAATACACACCAACTCATGGGGACTCGTGTCACCGTGGGGACCAAAATTGAGGTCCCCATGTGCAAAAAAGCTTATAAATCATACAAAACAATATTTTTTGAAAATCTAAAAATGCAAAGTTTTCTATGATCTTTAGGTTAAGGGGTAGGGGATCAAATATACAGTTTGTACAGTATGCAAATCATTATGCCTATGGACTGTCCCCACGGAAATATTGACCAGACATGTTGGTGTGTGTGTGTGTGTGTGTGTGTGAAATGCAGATGTTGTATTCAGCTGATTACAGCTGCTGACATTCACAGCTTTAATGAACATACAGATGCATTTGACTGCAGGCGTCACATCGCTCGTTCCGTTGTGCGGCTGATTAAACTGACTACATCTGACAAACAGACACACACACACATACACACTGTACATGCATGATTGTTTTTTTCATGCTTTTGTTTCAATTTCTTCCATAATTATATCATATTAGAAAGCTTGAAAAGTACATACCTGTGCTGCTGTCTTAAATATTTTCTACGTTTTACATCTACATTCTACGATACATTATACATACATCAGATACATGCTGTATATATTACATACAAAACACATACATATATTGTATAATGGTGGTCAAGATTTCTAGTTTTGTAGACAAAAATATAATTGTGCCAACATATTAATTTCCATTATTACAAAACTTATTATTTTTTTTGAAAGACCAAAAAACTAAGAAAAGGCAACTAGAGGCCAAAAGAAAACGTGAACTCCTTTTATACTGTTTATAAAGCATATAGTTCAATACAATATTACATAATTGTCCACCTAAATATCAATCTTATTAAATCAACGAAAATCAGTATACTGCACATATAACTACAAAATAAAAAAATATTCTAGAATACAGTACGTATAGATACTTAACAACTATAGGCAAAGCCTAAATCCATGAATAGAATGGCATTTAAAACACACAGGATTAGACAACGTCTACATTTACGATGGGGGTATTTTTTCTCCCCCCACATGTTTTCTAATATTTTGAGGCATTTTTGTCACCTCTGGTGGCATGTTTCTGCTGAGCTCTGAATGAGAATACAGTCTTGATTTAAACACACGCCTCCGGTGTTTCCAGCTCCTCATACTGTAGGATTTTTTTGGATCATCATGTGAGCAGTGTGGTAGAGCATCACATGTGCTGAGATGTGCTGACGTGATCGCACCAGACTCCTTCCTACATTCACCGGCCAAAAGACTCGAGATTCAGGAACTCCAGACAGCTAAATATAGATTCTCCGTTCATACCCACCATCACTGCCTTTCTCTCTCTCTCTCTCTCTCTCTCTCTCTCTGTGTGTGGCCGTTCACAGCGCTGCATGTGATATTTAAGGCAGAATTTTCTGTGTCTAGGGAACACGTCATATTGTGTAGTGGCAGATTCCTAACCCTGATACTAAATATGTGGTTGCAGTATTGATTTTCATCCCTGCAATTCTCAGACAAGAACGACTGCATTGTGAAGATATGATTATGTTTCAGAAAAGTAAACCTATAGAGAAAATTGTATTGCTCAGATGTTGCTCTTTCATAGATCACAAGATTGGATGTTCTCAGATGTTTTTCATTTAAGTATCAATTTAGTCTCTAAAATTGCTTAGGAGAAATTAAAACAAACACAAATACGACAATTATTATTATTATTATTAAAAATATGAATAATATGGAAGTGTAAAATGAATGCAGATTGATGAGGTAAAATAATCTGGATTTTGGTCAATTTTATGAAAATATTGACTTTTGTTTGCAGACTTGGCAACCAGTTTGTGACGTTGTTGGGATCTCTTTTAATCTCTTTTAGATTTCTAGTTCTTTTTCTCAGGAGAAATATCTGAGACGCAGGAGATTCTTCATTTAATCTCTTTGATGTTAATCAATTTAATTATGAGAGAATTTTCATATATTTGTGGAATGTTAAGTAATGTTCATTTAACATATGAAATAAAAAAATTAAACAGCTTAAACCCAATAAAAGTGTCTGCGAAATTCATACATGTAATGAAAATGTAATGTAGCGCCCAGAATAACCCCTTTCTTGTCCACATGCAGATATAAACATTTCTAATCAAATTCTTCCAATGATCTGAGCGATGCCACATGCATTCATTTTCTAAAGGATTTTAGAAGAAGGATCTGAGATTCTGATTTGATACTTCTGAGTCTCTGAGTAACACTTTCCTCTCTGCCAATAACCCAACCTCCAATCTCATAATTTCCTTGAAGACATTGTATTTGTTTTGAATTTTTATTTTCCTTTAAATTATACATTAAAGGGCCGCAATCCCAGGTGTTTTCTGCTATGTAAAAATAGTCAGTGGTATCCCCAGAATGTGTCTTTCAAGTTTCAGCTCAAAATACAAACATATCTTTCATTACAAGATGTTGAAAATGACCATTTGTGTTTTTTTGTTTGTCTCTTTAAAAACAAATGAGCTTCTGCTCCACTCCACGTATGCAAAATAGGAGATAGAGCGCTTACACGTGTGCTTTTGATGACATCAAGACAAGCAATATACCGGAAAGCGCAATTACGCCTGTAATGCCCTTTCCAACAAAAACCATACACTAACTGCAGTAAAAATCTCCTTAATGCCTTGTTCATATAAATACGAATTAAATGGAAAAGACAAAAACATAGATAGAACAACATATGCTGACCATTTGCTGTATGAAATGTAAGCCATTGATGATTAATCATGTGCATACATATTGCTAACAGACATAAACACGGATATAGGCAAAAACATGTATTCAGAGAACTTGTATATGACAGACAGGTATGTAAAGATCAGCAACCAGATGTTATTACATTGTGAGTAGCAATTTCTGCATAACCTCATTGTCTTACAAATGCACACTCTGTTTCTATCCGCTCTAAGTATTGTCGCACTTAGGACATACGAGAAAACACTGAACTCACCGAGAAAGACACTGCTATAACTTCCTTTCGTTGTAATGAATAAGCTTTACAGAAATGATGTCGGTCACAAGTCTTCTGAACCAATGGGTGCGATGCATTTTACCACTAACGTTACGACACAACACCTGTCTTTGGACCAATGTAAAGTCTCAGGATTAGCCGCGAACATGTAAACAACAGCCGCTAACATACTAAACACATTATTTAAGAAAGGCGATTTTAAAATGATGTGTAATACTTACTTCTTCCGGAGACGAAGCTTGATCGCGAACAGCTGGTACTGATCCACTCTTGAGAATAATTTTTTGGGCGAAACTCATGCTAAACTGACCCGCGTTGACTCGCCGCGACCTTCGATGCTGGAGATTTGTGGAAGGCGCCTGGCTGGAGCCTAGTCTTCCGGGCGCTGGGCCACCCGTTCCCGGAGCTTCAATTTTTCCACCCTTCCGGCTACCGGGAGATCTAGCTCTCGACCTAGGGGTCGCATCGACCCGAGTGTTTGTCGAATGCGGAGACCTTTCCAATGAGTCCTGGCTCGTTTCTGTAAGTTTTTCCGGACCGGAGATACGGACCGCAGAATGTTGGTTTGTTGATCCGAAAAATGATGTTTGTTGATCCCGCCCGGGGCTTTCGATCATTAATAACTCCGAGATGAACCCGGTCTCGTCGGAAAGGTCTCCTCCCGGCCTCCTTTTATGTTCCATTTTACATCCAACAACAGCACACATTTGATGTTTCTTAGAATTTTTTTCGCTGGGTAGTGGCTACATGTTCTCTTGGCAAGGTGTGAACTACGCGCTCATAAGGCGGAGTCTGTGAGCGGTCATGGGCAGGTGTAAACAATGTGACATCAGATTGTTAGGGTTTCCCCAACAGCCTGTTTTGTGTCACTGTTGTGGCTTAAAGGAGATTACAAAAAGAAGAATAGACGGATTTGTATAATTACAGGGTGTTTCTGAACACACGCTGGCCACTCAATTTCTGATAGATAAACATTTAAAAGTGCATTTTCTTGAATAGCGGCCCTTTAAGATTTATTATAAGCATCCAGGTCACCATTGCATCTACACACCGAGCTGAACAGAACTAAAGTTTACTGTAAAGAGATTCTCATTACATGTGGACAGCTGAGGCATATCTGTCTACACACACACACACACACACACTTGTTTCCTAGGGCTGACAAGAGTGCAGGCGGTCATAAAGTCACACACTATAAAGTCTACGAGACTCTGGAGTCCAAATGCAAGATGAAAGTGTGTGATTATTACACGCTCAGCGGATGATGATGGTTTTCTTTTGTAACAAGGCTTATTTTTAGACACACTCTGATGGCAGGTATTGGCTCGTCTTTAGAGGAAGGCCCCCTGGACAGTCAAACAGATGTTTGGAAACAGAATAATTTCAGCTGCCTGCTTGTGATATGAATCATGACTTCTGAGTGTGTATGTGTTAACTGTACCACTCATCTCGCTGCATGCCAGACAAATGTGCCAATGATGTCCCAAAAGCCCTTAACGGGTTAAAAATGAAAGTTCTGTCATCATTGACTCACGCTCGGTTTGTTTTAAACCTGTTTTTCCCTTTATGGTTCTGTTGAGCACAAAGGAAGCATTTTTTTAAGGAACCAAACCGATCTCATCCCCCATTTACTGCCATAGTAGGGAAAATAAATACCACGGGAGTAAATGGGGGATGAGATCGGTTTGGTTACTGACATTCTTCCAAATATCTTCCTTTGTGTTTAGCAGAAAAAAGAAACCTATTCAGGTTTGAAACGGTCTGTGCATGATTAAATAATGACCGAAGTTTCATTTTTGGGTGAATTATCCCTTTTTTAACATTGTTTTGATACTCTTTTTAAACTAGCCAAACAGGGCTTTGAATTGATGTCTGTTGCTTAGGTCTTCTTTCTGCTTCTGTATGTTTGACCAAATTAAGTTAGTAAATCGTTGTATTTAAAGGTACAGTCAATAAGTTAGAAGCTGCGTTTCCAACAGGATAAATCCCCCTAGGAAGGGCACTTCAGAGTGAGAACAGTCATGGCCGCCATGTTAAAGGGATCCAAACCCAAGAGCCCAAAATGTTCAACTTTGAAATGAGGGAACTAATAGACATTTTGCTCCCATAATTATTTTATGAAGGTTTAATTTGTTTGGCATGAAAGAAGAGGAAGAGTTTTGTGGTCCCCTTTGGCACTCATCCATATGAAGTGATCACTCTGGAGGGCATAGCTCTCTTTTTACTTTAACTGTTCATCCAAATAGGGTCGGTCTTATACTTACATTCTACCTCACATTCATCACACCTCAGCTCTTGTATGTTAAATGTTGAATGATTGTTGTGATACTAGTTGTTCGCAACATGCACCTTTAAACGGCATGTCAAGAAAGACAACTAAGTTCAGTTGAAATAGACGACTTTTTAAAGACGTTTTAAAGAAATGTTTGTGAATTTTAATGTCACATTTTGTTTTTGTTTAGTTTGTGTGCTGTATACTCAAACGGTGGCAAGTAGGGAGTGGAGAGAGGTATTGTGTTTTCTATCATTTCTAAAGTGATTTTTAGATAATATGCGTTGACCATTTACACAGCTTGTCACTGGCTGAGACATATTTTTGTTTTTCTCTGCTTCTAGTTTGGCAGAACAGAAGTGATTGACAACACCCTGAATCCAGACTTTGTGCACAAATTCATCTTAGACTACTTTTTTGAAGAAAGACAAAACTTACGCTTTGACCTGTAAGTATATCATTGTACAAACGCATGTGCGTGTTTATATGTTTGTGTAAACAATTCATTTTGAAATGGACCATCATATTTTATTACCACTTTGTTTTGATGGCCAGTGCCACAAAATGTATTCAATTGTTCTTAATCTAAATCAATTTGGAAACACAAATGAATAAAATGTGAACTTTTTATTTATGCTGATTTCACATACACTTTTTAGTCAATTCAGACGTGATCCTGTTTGTTTGAACACCGCGTCAGCAGCGAAAAGGGCATGGGTTCGATTTTCCAGGAACACACATACTGATACCTTGAATATATTGTAAGTCACCCTGGGTAAAATACGAAACGTGCCTGGAAAAAAACACGCAGATTTACTTCACTTTAAGCTATTAGACCCATTCAGTAAGTGCTAAAAACACAGTTTTGTGTGATTTTACACAAACACACACAGACACACATGGCCTGCAGGGTCTTGGATTGCTTCTGCTCAGTGAAGCACATTATACAGCAGTATCCCAGAAATTACATTGATGTATTATTCACCATCACACACATGTATGTGGTCAAACACACACCGCACGACCTCCTTTAGAGAATAACCACAGAAAAACAGTCCATACCTTCGATTTAATTGTCTTTTTCAGGACAAACATAAGTGTTTATGAAGACAGACAGAGAGCAGGCAGGGTTAAACAGAACGTCACTGAGGTGTGTGTGGTGCTCTGGGTTGGTCATGTAACCAGCTCGCTGACCTATCATTTAGGATGTGAGTATTGAAGATATCTCAGATATTGAGACTACATATTATTGATATATCACTATGTGCGAAAAATACAATTTATATTATAGGGCTTTGGTGATTTTTTATGATACGATGTCTGTTTATTCTTGAGCTTTGGTTTTCGTCGAAAGACCTATTACATTTTTACACACATGCTGTGCAATTAAAGGGGTCATATGACACGGCTAAAACGAATATCATGGTTTGTTTTAGATGTAATGCAATGTGTATGCACGATTTAAGGTTTAAAACGCTGTATTTTCCACATATCGTGCATGTTTGTATCTCCTCTTTGCTCCGCCTCTCTGAAACGCACAGATTTTTTACAAAGCTCATCGCTCTGAAAAGCGAGGTGTGTTACGAATGGCCAGTTAACCAGTGCGTAGTGATTGGTCGAATACTGCAATTGTGAGGGAAATGTAACGCCTCTTACCATATTTGGAACATCAGGTTCCAAACCAATTGTGCTGACAGGTACGCCCACCTTACTTGCAGATACATTAGGGCGGTCTGAAGGTCTTTGCACATACAGTTCAAAATTTTCGTATGCGTTTTTTCATATTTGGCTCTCATTTGTAAGGTGCCTCTGAATTGTTAAAAAAGGCCACACAAAATGCTTGCTACGGACGCGAAAAACGCATTAAATCAAACCCGGTCCGAATTTTTTTAGGACGGATGAAAATATCGGAGGCGGTGTGTAAATGTGATTGGCACAACGTGAGGTCGTATTAATTTTTTAACTTGCGGAAATTTCGTCCGAAATCGCCTACTTCCATACTATATAGTAGGCAAAATGAGAATGAATAGTATGTCCTAAACCTCAGTATGCAAAAAACAGAAGGCGAGAAATACCCGGATGGTCTACTACTTCTGCCGAGATTTGCGAGTGTGGATCGGATGGACACTTATCTATCCCATGAAGTCACGGGAGCTGAGCAACTGTCAAATTTCAAAAGTAAATCAAATAAATATAGCCGAAAACTTTAAGGCGGACTTCCGCTTCTAATGTAAGTGCCAATAAATGAAGCCTTAGTCAAATCATACCACGAAAAATTATTGTTCAAAGTATAGTCATACTATCGTGTGATCCCAGCATTGTGTCTTCTATTGAATTGTGAGCTCAGTGTATCACAACCCTTCTGATACCTCAAATCATGAGCCTTGTCGAGGAGAGGTGTGCTATATTGCTTTTCTCAGCGAAAAATATAATCCTAGCAACCACATATCAAAACCTTAGCAACCAATTCGCAAGCAGCAAAACCTAAGTATGCATTGACTACCACATACAGCATCAACACCTCCACAACCCCCCACAACACAAATAACACCATAGTTGTGAGGTTTTGCATAGGAAAGCACATTTTTTTCAGAAACTGTGAAAGCCTGCTGCGTGTGTAGAAGATGTCTTGGTTATGTAGCAATTTACACATGCTGACACGGCCCATTTTATACAGAAACAGCACAGACAGGGACACCTGCAGACAAACAGAGATACAGACAAAAAGAGAGAGAGTCACGTTTGTAACTTTATGCTGAGAGGAACAACATACATGCTAACATGAAAGATTTTCCCTGGAACATGTAGGTTGTTGTCACCTGCTGAGCTTTTATTCAGGTTGCTGTTGATCGACACTTGAGAATGTGCTGAAATCATGTCTACCAGCATAAGTGTTGCTTTGAAAACAACAAAGTAAAAAAAGGCTTTAAGGTGACACATCATATTTTGATGTGAGCTCTCACAAAAGCATGTTTCTCTTTCACTTAATACACAGTACAAATAATCGCTTATATGTTGACAAAAAAAAGTCATAATAACCATAATCTTACAGGGCTCTTTTGACTTCTCCCAGTAAGCAACCACCAAGAACACTCTTACAACCACTTTTACAAACCACTCATACCACCCTAGCAACCAGAATACCATAGCAACCATCCACAGTGACATCAACATGTAACCTCTAGCAATGCTCTAGAAACCACACAAGATAGCAATAAACACAAAGCAAAACCCTGATAGTCACCCAGAACAACACGGCGTTACAGACAATTGAGTCTTGGATATAAATGCTTTCCATTTCTACTGTTTGACTGAGTTTTATATTTTTTCTAGGTATGACCTTGACTCAAAGAGCGAAAACCTCTCTAAACATGTAAGTGTTTCCCGTACAAGGAAAGGTGAAAGACACAGTTGCGTGCGTGTGTGCACGCATTTGTGCGTGTATGTGTGGACATACAGACAGCTGGCTTGACTTGTGATTTTTCAGGCGTTTTGTGGGGGTCAGAACTATGGGTCACTCTATCCCAGAATGCACCTGGGGGTTGATGAGGAGAGATGCTGCTAACAGATCTTATTAGCTCTTTTTTCTATTTTCGCTTCAGTTCTGTCTATCAGGAAAACGTTTCTCCGCCAGATTTACAGAGCGCAGTCTTTCCAGAGTAGATCTTTATGTAATCTATAAAAACATTTTCTCATCTGTAATTGTTTTAGTGTTTCTTATTTTACAGAAAAGTTCACGTCCCTAAGGTTGTTTTATATTAAAACTAGAAATACTCTCTGTTACATAAATGGCATTAAAACTGTTTTGGAAAGTTGCTTTGCTCTGTTCCTTTTCAAATGCATTTTTGCTTAAAATGTTTAAAATGAATAAAAAAATTCACATGATTTAGAAACCGATGGGGGGGGGTTGGCTTAGTATGAGGTTTTGAGTTCTGAAACTACTGTAGAAGCAAGTTTTTATACTAAAGTACAGTGAAACAAAAAGACAAACATGACCACATAAAGAAAGTTTGGTTTTGAATTGTTTATTAAATGACTTATCCTGTATTTACATTGACTAATATGTGCAGATGTTGCCAAATACACAGAAATACCATTAATATGCCGCTGTGCTCTGGTGTGTACAGGACTTCTTGGGTCAGATGTACTGTACTCTGGGAGAGGTGGTGGGCTCTTTGGGTAGTCGAATGGAAAGACCACTCACGTAAGTCCTGCTTTCACTGAATGAGATCTCACACTTCTTCAAAACACGCTATCACTTCCAGTATGTTTATTGTTTACCTATGTGTGTGTGGCCAGCAGATGTCATGTGTCATTACGTTTTTTTATCATTTTCAATTCAAATGTCTTGAGGTGCACCCGTTGTCATCATAAACAGAGAAATACAGATCCATAAACATAATCGTGTTCAACATGAATACACTGTAGTGTGAATAAGAACTTGTAATTTTTATGATAATTTACAGGATGCAGTCCTCAGTGTTGGGTGTTACTGGTTACTAAGTAATTAATTACTGTAATTTAATTACTTTTCCTTTTAAAAGTAAAGTAAGGGAATACTCTTATTCTTTCTGTAACTTTATTACAGTTACTTTGGATGTAACTGAACTAAATACTGT
Source organism: Triplophysa siluroides (assembly GCA_006030095.1). Classification (NCBI taxonomy): domain Eukaryota; kingdom Metazoa; phylum Chordata; class Actinopteri; order Cypriniformes; family Nemacheilidae; genus Triplophysa; species Triplophysa siluroides. The sequence continues at coordinate 968,511 of VCII01000030.1, read as the reverse complement.
ATAATGTATGCAATACTGGAATTGACATTAAGATGAATAAAAAGGCTAAAATGCATGCTTTAATGTATCTTTCCCACATTTGTAACACTTAAGTCAGTTAATAAGAGTACTTTACATAGTTGGATGAATTACTGTAAGAGTTTTTTTGTGTCCTTGAATCACTTAGCTAGTCAAGGTTGATGTAGGATATAGAAAGTAATTAATAATAAGTAATTAAATACTTTTTGGAGAGAGTCATTTATACAGTAATCTAAATACACTATTGAATATGTAATTAGTTACTAGTAATTCATTACTTTTTCAGAGTAACTTACCCAAACTGCAAGTCCTGCAGTATTACCTTTGAATGATACCAAGATATTTTCAGCATTTCTGTGTGAATTGCATTCACTTATTCATGTGAATGTGGCATGTTGATGTCTAAAAGTCTAGCTAAATACTGTATTATGTCTGGTGTTTTAACGTATACTCTTTTGTTAGCTCTTTTACGCAGCATTTTTGATATTATATAATATAATTTACTACAGTACACTACAAGCATACTGTAGTTGTCATGATCTTGTTGAAAGAGATTATTTATAGATTTTGTCCCTACAGATTGAACTAGTAGGACTAGTAAAACATTGATGAATGACAAATTTCGGTCTATTTGCTCACTACCTATACATACATTTGTCTTTTATAAACCCATTTGCAAATACTGTATGTGTATGGATTTTGTATGCTGTTGTGTGCGTTGTATTTGGCAGTGATTTGACATTATGTTTAAATCTGTGGGTGTTATAAAACCACAGCTGTCTCCAGTAATTCATTCACTCAGACCTCTAAATACTCGTTTATTCATGCACTGTAGTCGCAAATAAATACATTCAGACACATTTATTGCCATAAACTAATCTGAATTATTTATGCATTGCAGAATGCGTTCAGTTCATTCTTGAACACGCATCTGTTGCCAACAAATCCACATTTACTGTGGCACGTTGACCATAAGAGCAATAATTCTGAAGATCAGTGGAAGGAACTCAACAAAATAGAGACACAACTTACTTAACAAAGCTGAATGATTGGCTAGTAAGAAATGGGAATGTGGGTCAGAAGGTGACCCTATATATATATAACCTTCCAGAAGTTACGATGGTCTGAAGCGTAAGTCTTAGTGCTGGCTTGGCAGTCTTATTCAGTGATTTATTTTGTTTCAGAAGACTTTGGTCATCTTGTGTTCAAGATACAATGTATCTATTGTGTACTTTTGTATCTAATGTGTGCTTTGAGGACCGCATTTTGTCCATCTGGATAAGTTGTGACTGACCTGAATCTCCAAAGTGAAATGAGTGCAAGAAATATTTATTACAATTTATATGCCATCTCTGTTGTTTGCCTATGCATAACCATAAGAAAGATAGCAGACAAAAGTGGGGATATTTCCATGTCAACAGTGTCTGAAAACATCTGCTTGTCACTCTAAGCAAGAGATAAGTGTTCTGTAATGGGCGAACCTTTCAGGATTTCACCCAACATTGAAATGGCCTGGCATGAGATCTCAGAGGATGATGCTGCGAGTAATATTGACTGTAGCAAGCAATTGTGTGTCTAGTACAATAAACTGAACATGGCACGCTGTTTCCACGTAGCCTGGCAGGTATATATTTAGCTTTTTTAGCTGCCTTTAAAACCATTTCTTGCCCTTGCAATTCATGCCCTCGCCAGTGCTGGCACACTCTCCACTCTTTTAGGATTTCGTCCAAGTACCCAAAGCTGGAGCTTGTGTTAAAGACAGTAGAACTAGAGGGACGAGGGAGCTGTCACAGGTATTTCGGATGTAAAACGGTGAACCTTATAGGGCTGGGCGATATATATCGAGATTCACGCTTATTATACATGTCTCACTTGCTTCTGCAATCGAGTCTATGTTTTATGCACAGCTCTTCCGTGAACTACGGCTCTTTGATCAGTAGGAAGTACTGCTCAGTCTAAAATCACTACGAGATTGAGTCATTTATAACGTGCATTTTAAAAAGCGACACTCGTCAAACATCATCACTATAAATATCATGATGTCATGAAAATACCTGAAAAGGTTTCAAGAACAGCTATAGAATATGACCATTGGCATTTCCTGGAACTAATCATTCTTTTTCTGTTTCCCATATTCAGAGTCTCTGCGCAAGAGCGCCCTCTGGCTTTTGGATGTGGCGGCAATTAAAAAATCACAAATTTTTGTATGCAAACACCGGAAGCGAGTTGGCATTTTAGCACTTCCGGTATCATCGCCCCAAAATCAATGTTTTTTTTTATAGGTCTTTTGTTAAATCCCTGAAATAAGCTCTGTGTTTAACAAAAACTCTAAATATTTTAACGTTTATTTTACAACAAAACACACCATAAAATCCTGCTTGTGATTATTTAAAGCTTTTACATGTCTTAAAAACGGTGGTTGCTAACAAATTGTTGAAAGAGACGGTAACACGGTAACTGATAACGTTTCAGCGATGTAACTTTGTGATTTCCATATTCGTCACAACGGCGTTACATTGGACGTATACAAATATACTGCACTCTACATCGACTAGTATACCACATTGCTAGAACGTTACCCGTGAGACTAACTTCTAGTTTGGCCTACAAAAATATAACATCCCTCCTGCACTCTATGAGTAAACCTAGTTAAAGAGAAACATGAGGTCCAAAAACTAAAAGACTAGATTCCAGGAAATCCTTTCAATCAGACTCAAGCCGACTACTTTGATATGGTATATTTAGAGTTTAGTGTGCCATATGCATCAGAAGATTGATCGATGGACTGTTGGAGGTCCGTGGGCATGTCGCTTCCCAACTGCAAGCAAACTCTTAAACTATATGGTCAATGTTTATAATTAACTTTTTCTATCGAAAGCCAATTTATCTACTATATTGCTATTTATATAACTTCTACTAGCGAAAAGTCTACTGTATTTAAGCACTGCCATTTTTTTACTTAAATGTATTAGACTTCCAGTGAGTCACTGAAGCTAACGCTAGCTGTGTTGTGGGTCTGTAGTTTTTTCAGGAGTGTGTAGTTTTGACTAGCTAACATTTATCATGGAATCCAGAAAGACTGGGAACATTTGTAAAGTTAAAGGTTGCCAAAATAGCTGGTACAAATGTAAAAAAGCCCTGCAAAATACTTGTTTTGACCATAATCCACAGAGCTAAATGTGGATGTGAGAGAGCCAAAAAGAGTTCACATTTGCTCCACATTTACTGGTTCTTCTGATTTTAAATACTTCAGAGTGTTAATAACTGTCTTCTAAAGCTAAACAATACATGTCTAAATAAACGCGATTCATCTCTTTTGATGGTATTTAGCCAAGGTCGCGATATCCAAGGTCGTGATAGATTTTCTACATGTATAGATGAGAAAATGACATGGCGGCTTAACGTATCTCAACATTGAGTCTCATTGGATCTGAGACACGACACCCTGGAGTCACTTTACATTTCTTTCATGATGTGTGTAAGCATTGTTTGGAGAACCTTTATATTTGCATATCAAAAACCTAAAATGGTTCCGATCTTACTTATCTGACAGATATCAATATGTCCATTTAAATGGGGAATCGTCTAATCTAACGCAAGTAAACTATGGATTACCTCAGGGATCGGTTTTAGGACCCTTGCTTTTCTCCATATACATGCTGCCCCTGGGCAACATTATTAGAAAACATGGAATTAGCTTCCACTGTTATGCAGATGATACTCAGCTATATATCTCTTCAAGACCAGATGATTCCTTCAAGCTATCCAAACTGGCAGAGTGCATCAAAGATATGAAACATTGGATGACTAGTAATTTCCTTCTTTTAAACTCTAACAAAACAGAAATATTACTTATAGCACCAAAGACTCGTAAACAGAATATATCAGATTATAACCTACAAATCGAAGGCTGCACTGTTACTCCGACAAATACAGTTAAAGACCTAGGCGTTATATTAGACAGCAACCTGTCATTTAAAAATCATATCTCAAATGTCACAAAAACCGCCTTCTTCCACCTTCGAAATGTTGCCAAATTACGAAATGTTTTATGTGTTGCTGATGCAGAAACTCTTATTCATGCATTTGTGACCTCAAGACTTGACTACTGTAATGCTCTTCTTAGTGGTTGTCCTGCATCTTCAATAAACAAACTACAGTTAGTCCAAAATGCAGCCGCCAGAGTCCTAAAAATACGATCATATTACCCCAATTTTATCATCTCTTCACTGGTTGCCCATTAGGTATCGTATTGATTTAAAAATTCTTTTAATTGCTTATAAAGCCTTAAAGGGTTTAGCCCCTACTTACTTAACTGAGCTTCTATCACATTACAACCCATCACGCTCTCTAAGATCGCAAAACTCAGGACTTTTGATAACACCTAGAATACTAAATCTACAAAAGGGGGTCGAGCTTTCTCATACGTAGCACCTAAACTCTGGAATAGCCTTCCCGATACTATTTGAGGGTCAGACACACTCTCCCAATTTAAATCTAGATTAAAGACACATCTTTTCACCCAAGCTTTCACTAATGCATAGTAAATGAACAGCAGCTACGCTAATTATTTTCTTTCTGCCTTCGCCTCGGGATGCCCATCTCGAGGTAGGGAAAGCTCTGCCAGGCCCAGATGGACATCATATGCCCATCCCGACTTAGAGACTACGCCAGCTGCGGACTGACTGACCATCCCAGCTCCATCTAAGGCAACTCCATTTCCACCCAAGAGAAAGGCGACCATCCCAGCTCAGACCATTCTATCCCCAACCGAGAGCAAAGATGGAATACTTGTCACATTAATGCTAAAAGTTACAATGCTTGGTATTAAATGCTAAACTACATCACATGTCAGCAGTTTGAAGTTATAGCTGAGTTCAGTGGCCCTGATTGGTGGCCCTGATTGGGGGATTGCTGGGCTGATGTTCGTAGGGGGTGGGGGGGGGGGGGGGGACTCGTTGGTTGTGGTTGGGGGGATTCTATTTGTTGGGGCTGTGTGGGTCTGGATGGTCTTGCTTTGTGGTCGATGTCAGACAGCAGAGGAATAATGTTCCAATATGCCATTACTATTTTCTCTGGTTGTTCCTCTGTTTTTCTGGTGTCGATCGCGGAGTGGGACCGGGCTGGACGTGCATGGTTTCGGCGAGTGGGATTGCCTGGGTCGCGGGCGGTGGGCTCTCCCCCCCTTCCTCGGGGATGTTGCTCGGTGACTTGGTCGGGGTCACTGAGAGCAGCTATGACACGTCAGAGGGGATCTGGCCCTCCCGGCTGAGCCTGGTTTCTCCCGAGGTTTTTTTCTCCATCAATCAATAAGGGAGTTTTGGTTCCTCGCCACAGCAGGGCAGTGTTGGCTTGCTCACCGGGAGACTGCATCTATTTATCTATTTATTAATTTATTAGATATTATCTATTAGAATGATCTTGCTTGTTCTATAAACACTATGCACTGTGCTGTGTTTTACCTCTGTGTTTTTCTTATTTTGCTTCTGTAAAGCTGCTTTGGAACAATGCACATTGTGAAAAGCGCTATATAAATAAACTTGAATTGAATTGAATTGAAAAACCCGTCAACCCAACAACATGAAATTATTGAGCTTTTTTCATTTCATCCTCCCACCGGGGTGTGGTCAATATTTACCACCACAAAATGTTTTGTATGTGCTTTTAAAACATGGTTTCTTACCGGCCAGCAAAAATGGAAGTCTTACACACTTAAAGGAAGTTTTAGACATTATTTACTTGTGGATAGCAATGATGATGTCCCAGAAATGTCAGTTGCTAAGATTTGACCAAATATATTTCTTTGTTTTCATCAGAACAAAGAAATTTAAACAGGTTTGGAACACCTTGAGGTTGAGTTATTCATTTGGCAGGATTTTCTTTTTTTTTGTGTGGAGTATCCCTTTAAAGTAGCTTTCCTAAAACCGAGCACCCATCTCCTTAATTTGATCTTACTCTCTTTTCTTGTAACTAATTTCTGGCAGACGTCAGTAGCAGGTTGATTTAGCAGAGTACCTTAGAGGGCTTCTGTACATTCAAAGCAGATTAAAGAGATTCTTCAGTTAGCATCGATCTGCGGCTGTAAAGTACTCAGCGCTACTTAGTGGAATTGAAACAAGCACTCAAGGCAGCACATAAGTAAGGCAGAAGTTTGTAGTCTCGTCGAATCTTCTTCAAAATCCTTTCATCATTCACAGGAAGCTGAAGGGTCCATCCAATTTCGCATCAATTCCAGCTTGATTTCATGAGTGTAGTCTTATTTAAGAGTAGATATTCCTGTGTGCTTTGCCAAACACACATATTTGTATGCGGCACTGCCTCAGATAAACACCTTCTGAACTGTTTATCATTTTAAGCTACGATCATTTTGTCACAATATGAATTGAACACAGTGAATGCGCATTCGTAATAAAGTTAGACGTACGCACGCATAGAGTGCAATAACCCTGAATTATTTAATGTATCCTTTATTTCGATGTAAACTCACATATTCTCTTGTTGCAGTGCGAGATGAAGTGGGGCGTATGAAGTGGTAGCTGTCATGAACAATATGATTTAAGATGTCAGGGCCTCTTTTGTTTCTTACATGCAATAAGACACAGTGTTCCTCTGTCTTCTATCTTCAGAGGTATTCCTGGCAAGAACTGCGGGTCCATTATTGTGAAAGCAGAGGAACTTGGAAATTGCAGGGTACATCATCTTACTCAAACATCTTTTCATCTTTTCTCTTAACTTCTCTTCCCTTTGTGCTTATTTGCTTTTTTTATGGAAAGTTGCACCATATGCTCAATGCAGATGGTGTGTCTTGAGGACACAACGCTGATACTAATTCAACTTGTATGTATTTTGCTGACCAGGAGTCAGTATTAATGCAGTTTTGTGGCAACAAACTGGACAAGAAAGATTTCTTCGGAAAGTCAGACCCTTTCCTGGCATTTTACCGTACCAATGAAGACGGGACGTAAGTTTGAATGTTTCTTTAGATTCAGTTGACACAGTTCAATTGGAGACTGGAATGAACAATGAGACATTTGCAGTATTATATAGTACTTTAGTATTTCATTAAAGCTCATTTGAGTTTTTCTCTTTAAAACTGATGCATGTTAACTGCCATATGTGACTTTCATGATCCCTTCTTACCAACATCTTACATCTCCTCTTTCGTTTCTACTCTCCATGTGTTCTGTTGGATCCTGTTTGTCAGATTTACCATCTGCCATAAAACAGAGGTGGTCAAGAACACACTGGACCCTGTGTGGCAGGCGTTCAAGATCCCCGTCAGAGCGCTGTGTAATGGGGATTATGACAGGTGGGTCAAATAAAAGGTTTGGGAGCGTCAGACTCTTGCTACAGCATGTCGACTTGACAAAGAGAGTGTGAAAAATGCATTTGAATCATTCTACAAACAAGTGCATTACCCCTTAAATGTTCGTGCAAACAGTGACTTTCTTCATCCATATGGCTGTTTGCCTTCAGATATTTATAATGTCAACCCTGTTACCGTGAGTTTGCAGAGTAAACAGTACTCAGCTGAAATGTTCTGTTTATAATTCCCATCCTTGAGCACAAGGCTAGCGGTGTGTAACTGAACTTCAAAGCTGTCAACCCTGTTGTTTTTCTAAAGGCCTGAACACTTTAATAGAAAAAAACTTGTTTTACTTCTTCACAGAGCAATAAAAATCGAGGTGTATGACTGGGACAGAGACGGCGGGTAAGAAAGGAAACCTGTTCTGTAAATCAGACGTATGAAGTTGGCATACAACTCAGTGTGCGTATGTTTTCAGTCATGACTACATCGGAGAGTTCAGCACCAGCTACAGGGAACTGTCCAAGGGCCACTCTCACTTCACTGTGTGGGAGGTGAGCCGCTTTCATTTTCCTCATGTATTTTTCAGATGCACATGCTCAAACACATAACCCTGTGCCTGAAATATCCCACATGCTACCTGCAAGAGAACACTTAGGGTTTAATGGCTCACGCATTTACTGCTATTGCCCTCTCAAGTCCTAAAGTTTGGTACTGCCACAACAATGCAAGAGCAATTGCCCTTTTTTGGCCTGTAAAGGACATTTTGTTCCCCATCCCAGTGAAATCTCATCAGTTTGTCGTCTTCTTTATGAGCTCCACATCGCTGGAGTATTAATCTATTCTGTAAGAGATAAGAACACCTATCAAGAGCCCGATTCCGCCATGTCTGCCAAACGTCTTCAGATGTTCATCCCAACCAAAAGCCTGTGATAATTTAATCCTTCACCACAAGATGACATCCATTATCCCCTTCCCACAGTTCAGTTTTACGCTACTGAATTCACACAATCTTACCGGACATCGTCTCATGACAAATGTGTTCTTATGCCACAGTTGAAAAGCTTTTTGTCGTCTTCCATTGGTTGGACAAACAGGTAGTCCTTCAAGTAACAGCTGTCAGTGTTTTACTTTTTCAGGTCAATTTACTAGTTCCTCTTGCGTAAGTTAATGGAAGTGCATGGATGGAGTTTTTTTCAGCCATGGAAACTGGGACCTTACTTATTGTTGGATTGCTCTTTGGGATGATGTGTTGGGTAATTTACTGTGAATTTGAATTCTACAGAAGTACGCACTCGCTCCATCCTCAGAGATCAAAATACTTCAGAGCATTACTTTAGAGCTCTGTTAAAACCTGCCAAACATCTTTTGCTAACCCACCGTATTACAACCGGCTGCATTTCTGCAGGTGCTGAACCCCAAGAAGAAGAAAAAGAAGAAAAAATATCTCAACTCAGGAACCGTGAGTGCATTTATAATAATATTCACAGTTCAATTCAGAAAGCAAGTTCAAAGAACAGACAAAAGCCATCCACGCCGTGTGCGTTCTAACAAACAAACATCCATATTGGTAAGACTTCTTATTGAAGGTCCTACATTATATCTTCATAAGCAATGCACAATGCCCTCATAAACTGTGCATATAAATATTCATAAATGCTGATGTAGCCCATCGCTAGTCTGCGCTGATACTGTGACCCTAGTGAGTTGTCATCACCAGAGTCATGAATATTGATATGACATTTATGATTTAAGTATGCATTGCTTATCGAAAGTGTGATGGTGCCGTTTAGGACTGTACATAGGAAGTGTTACCAAGCTTTCATCTCAACAGGTCACCCTGCTGTCCTGCTTCATTGATGTTGAGGTCACGTTCCTGGACTACATCAAAGGAGGGTGAGGATTGGCCTTCGTGCGCACTTTCACGTCACTAATGAGAGTCAATTAGAAAGTTTGCTATATTTGAAGTGTGATTTAATGTCACAATTTTACAGTTTACAGAAATTTCAGAATTTAGAAATGCGGTAAAAAGTCAACTGCAAATTCAAAGTAGTTTGTGAAATAACATGAAAAAAAAAAGACTACAAATTTTTTTATTTTACCGTTTATTTCTGCCACCGTAGTTGTCTTAAAATTGCAACAAAAAAAACTGTATTTTACAGTGTTGGTCGATGTACAGATAAAATGTAGCACTGTCAAAAAGTTTTAATCTGAAAAATAATGTATCTGTAGCTCAATAGATCATTGCATCAGTGGCACAAAGGTTATAGGTTTAATTCCCAGGGAACTCACATACTGATAACTTTTTTATTAGTTCACTGTAAAAAAACAGTAATGTTGCAGAACTTTGCAGAACTTTGCAGTTTACAGAAATGTAGAATTTTAAATGCGTTAAAAATGTTAAATGCGGTAAAATTTTTACTGCAAATTCAAAGTTGCGTGTGAAATAACATGAACAAGCTGTAATTTTACTTTACAAAAAATGTTATGCCGTCGTAGTTGGCAGAAAATTGCTTTTTTTTACTGCTTTATTACAGTGTTGGTCTATGTACAAATGAAGATGTATTTTTTGTTCACCCAAAAATCTTTCATCGTTTACCCGCCTACTAGTAATTTCAATCACAAAAGAAGATATTTTGAAGAATGTTGGTAACGAAAACACTGACCCTCATTGACTTCCACTGTATAGAAACAAAACCACTTCGACATTTCTCAAAATATCTTCTTTTGTGTTCCACAGAAGAAAGCGGCTTTGTACAGGTTTTGAAAAACATGAGGGTGGATAAATGGGTGCATTGCTCCAATCGAAATTCTATTATTGAATTTGAAATATTTATTGAAAAAGAACGATGTCAAAGTCGATCACCATGCATTGTTGGATACCTTCTTTTATTGTTGCACATTTCGGCAGCACGTCTTTCATTGCATACTGCATGCTGTAGACATCCCGAGTGACTGTTAATATTACAGTATGCTCTTTTGAATGCTGCAGTCCCATCTATCATGTTTTTGCATCATTGTGCCTTACCAACCATTAATAATTTCTTCTCTTTTTCCCCGCCTCATCTCTCCACACATACACACACGTTTACAGGGAGCTTCGCTGCATTTTGTGCAGTAATAAACTGAGCTATAAATAGCATCTCTATTCTGAGCGATGCAGAGACCCCAGGCACATGACCTGGTCTTCAAACAGTTGAGCAAACACTGGAAATATCGAAGGAGTAATTGGAAGGTTCTGCATAGAGACAACTGCGGAACGTTGTAGCGATGCTCTGTAAATGTGTGTTCTGTGGAAGAGACAGCAAAAGCAGAAAACTGCAGAGAGAATATTGAATAAACGCAGGAACGCTCTCGGGGAATAACTCCCTTCATTTCTGCCCACAGTTTAAATTGAGCTGAGAGACGCTTTTACAAAGTCAGCTCGCTGCAGATTTCACAGGAGAGCTTTATTATGCATCAGATTTTATTCTCATAAAAGGAGTCACATATGTGCTCACGATACTGTTTTCGCTCTCTTCACTTTCAGCACTCAAATCAATTTTACGGTGGCAATTGATTTTACAGCATCAAACGGTGAGTTTGTCTTGACCGAAAGATGTTATAAATCTAACGGGAGTGTGTATAAATTCACAGCTTCTTTATATGTTAATAACATTTTTATTGCGAGTCATGATGTTATATTAAGGAGGTCCGTTCTGCTGTGTTAATCTAAACACAACTAATAATATTGTGGTTTATTTATGACAGGTAACCCATCCCAGCCAACCTCTCTGCATTACATGAGCCCGTATCATCTGAATGCATACGCGCTGGCCCTGAGAGCCGTGGGGGAGATTATTCAGGACTATGACAGTGATAAGATGTTCCCTGCACTGGGGTTTGGTGCAAAACTGCCTCCAGACGGTCGAGTGTCTCATGAATTCCCCCTGGTGAGGATTGTGTGTAGTTTATATTTAAACAGTTTGTTTTTAGATGGCACATTGCGTATATCTTGAGTGTTTACATGCACAATTAGTTCTATCCTAAGAACGTTTCAGCATAGAAAGCTGCAATCCATCATTTTTGGGTTAAAAATAAACAAAAATATGTTTTTCCGGATGTTAATAAAACACCCTGATTTAGAAATGTATGCTTTATAATAATGATTTTTAAGTTGAGCTGGTGTTATTTAATTTCACAGGTAATGTCACCTGTGTAAGTAACTTGCAATTTTATGTTTCAAACAGAGATGGCGATAAAGAGGCAAAAGATATGAATGTCAGCGTAATATTTTTGATGGAATCTGATAAATACAGTACTTCCCAAAACAAACCTAATTTACAGGTTTATGTTCTATAAAGTACCATCAATTCTCCGTTTGTTGGGTATTATCTGATCTCACAGGAATTCATAACTGTTTTATGAGGTGGCAAATTCGCCCCTCCCCTAAGCCCACCCCTAAACCTAACGTCACTGGCATGAAAGCAAGCCAAATGTCTACCAATTTGGCATCGGACGTTGTCTACAGTGAAACATCACGATGGACGATGACATCAGGTAGTACACGCAGTTATAAAGTCACGCACGTCTTCTCTATACATATCCGAGCTGCGTGGATATTAAAGGGGTCATATGACACGGCTAAAACAAATATTATCGTTTGTTTTTAGATGTAATGCAATGGTAATACATGATTTAAGGTTTAAAAACGCTGTATTTCCACATACCGTTCATGTTTGTATCTCCTCTTTGCTCCGCCTCTCTGAAACGCGCAGATTTTTAACAAAGCTCATCGCTCTGAAAAGCGAGGTGTGCTATGATTGGCCAGTTAACCAGTGCTAGTGATTGGTGGAACACTGCAAACGTGTGACGGAAATGTAACGCCTCTTACCATATTTGGAACATCAGGTTCCCTTTCAATTGTACTGACAGGTACACCCAGCTTACTTGCATATAGATTTGGGCGGTCTTAGTCAAATCATACCACGAACTGACCTAGATTTGTGGTGGTGTGGTTACATGAGGCGTTTTTTTTTTAACTCTATTATGAATAAGATTATACAAATTCATACACCTCGTAAAATTGTTACGTATTCCTGTGAGATTATGTTGGTATTGTTGTTTCTGGTTTGAACATTTTAATTCACAAGAAATCCTTCAAAGTATGCGATACCCATAAGGAGTACGGCAGCGGAGCTCACGTCAGTTACTGCGGTGTGTGTTTATAACTGTTACTAGAGCAACCAAAGCTAGGAACGACCTCATAGCGAGAGATGGATGACACACAGCGAAAGATTTGCCTGTGGTGTGCACGCGGCATTAGGTTTTGAATGAGAAAAACGTAGTGGGCGAGGCTTGTTTTTATCACTGCGATTTGATTGGATGTTTATAAACAGCCGTTGGATTTTGAAATGGAACTGGGAGCAGACCGACAGTTGAAGGGGAGGAGTTAACGGATGCTCCGCCCAGGCCGTCTAACTTACGTCATTTTAGATGGATAGGCACTAGAGGGCGGAAGTGCATTTTCAGATTTTAACAGAAGACTATAAGGGCACATACATTTTTAAAAGAGAATGACCCACATTGGTAAGCTACGTATTTACAATAAACGCTGCAAGATTTCATGAAAAATAATCAATGTAAAAAATTGTTCACTGGGACTTTAAACTCACAGGTGAATTCACAAAGCAATAGTGTCTCTTTAGCATAGTGTTTTAGTGCAAAACCCTACATTGCATTTACACAAACCACCTGATTCAGGTGCTTGGATCGCACCGCTGGAGTGATGCTGTAGGGTCTCAGTTAAGTATGCAAGATCACAGCAGTCGGCTGCATTCTCCACTGGCTAGCACTCAAACATGCCCTGGATAATGGGCTATCGTGCTGAGCAAATTGCGTTCAGCAGAGATGATTTGGGTGTGTGTGCGACGTTTCTCGATTTGCATTCCTTTATTGAACAGAGGGCTAAAATATAGACAGTGCATGCATATAAATGACACAGACAGCGGTTGCAATTCATTCTTAGTGGATTCACTTCTAAAGGCCAAAAGTCTTTCGTTTGTATCATAGCCGTGAATCACGATTCGATTTTTTTCTCCATGTCATTAAATAAATAGCAATGTAATGGACATGGCGTGGCATGTGTTAACAAGATTGGGCAATCCGTTTTTTGGTATATATTTTAAAATGTGTACCCCCTGGAAGGGTGCCTAATTGATAGATATGGATAAGAAATGATACATTTCATAAGCAATACAAATTGGCAGAATCTAGTACATGGATATACTGTCTCGCGTTTCAGAAGACTCTGTTTTTTTATTTTGTTCTATTCAGCACCCACAAAGATGCCACCTCAAATCCATCCTATAATCCCATTTACAATAGGACACAGACCCTTCTTATTGGTTGAAACAGATGCATTGCCGGAGGCTTCAGCTGCACACACACACACACACCTCAGGGCTGAATGCCGAAGACTCCATATGTACTCAGTAGAGCATTAAAGTTGAGTGAATAGCTGTTTAAAACGCCTCGTACAGATTGCAGGACCCTTCTGGTATATGAGCATGTGTGCTTATCCCAAACTTTTGATGGCAACATCCTTGTTGTCATATTTATGTATTTACTGTTGTTGCACAAAGAATGCTCACAGTAAACGAAATGAAGGATGCTAAATAAGCACATATAAGCAGATGGGGTCTTTGCGTGTCCACATACTTTTGCCGATATAGTTTGTATGCATATATTTATTTACAATGTTTCCATGCAGAACGGGAATCCTGATAATCCATACTGCAGGTATAGATGGAGTTCTTGAAGCATATTATCAGAGTCTGAAGTCTGTTCGCCTGTATGGACCGACATACTTCTCACCTGTCATTAATCACGTGGCACGGTAAGACGCTATATTTGAACATTCTCGGTATACACAACCGAGCGCTTGCCACACCATGATACAATCCTAGGCATCACACTTTCAATGTTGCTTTTGGGAAACGCAGTCATATATCAGTTTGCTTCTTGTGCAGATATGCGTCGTTGGTAAAAGACGGATCCGAATACTTCATTCTTCTCATCATCTCTGACGGGGTCATCTCTGACATGGCTCAGACTAAAGAGTCCATTGTAAACGTGAGTACTGCAATACGGAGCAAACGCAAACTTCGCTCAAATATATGTAGAGCGAAAGCGGTGACGTTTATAATCCTTCATGAAACAAATCCAGCTTGATTACTTTGTCAACAACAGGCCTAACCGGTTATTGTTCTTTTTAGAAGTGTTGCCCTGCCTGCAGAGAAAATTGTCTCTCTCCCACTCGCAAAACTAGTTGGGGTATGCTATTACAGTATGAATAATCCTGAATTAGAAGAAAAAAGGCCTAAATTGAATCTATTTGTCATTCGCTGGAAAACACGTCAAGCCAGACACTGAAATGAGATTTAGTAAACTAAGTTGTGCAGGCTGTGATGGGGAGAGTTTCTTAACGCCTGACAGGAGTCGTTTATAATGTGCAGATGTCAGAGCGAGTGCTGTTTCACCCTCGAGCGAGGCACGTTACCTGAACCTTATGAATCGGCATCATATTTCATACTTCATAATTATAGCACAATGGCAGCCACCTCGTGGCACTTTTCCTGAATGGGAGAGAGAGAAATTTAGCCCTTAGAAACTGATGTAGATGTGGTTGGAAAACGTTTTGCTCCTAAAGAAGAATCATTGAATCGTGGCTTATGACTCACGACATTTGGACAATTCTGTTAAATAATGGAAGTGTCATAAAGTACGTAAAAAGGTCCGTAAAAAAACTCAATATTCAATTTTTGTTTTTATTTGGAGGTTTTCTAGTTTTATAAACCATTGACATAAAATAATAAAAATGAAATGTAAAAAAAAATGCATTGAAAAAATATCAAGATAGGGTTACAGATCATTTAAGGCCCCTTCACTTGATAGCTGTATGGGTGTCCGCTCTTCACCAGCAAACAATAATATTCTGTTTCTTCTAAGCTCACACGCTACACTTTTACATTTTAATGTACAACATCTATAGATTTGAATGGGTTTTGGTTGGCTGTCAATGTTTTATAGTTTATCAGCTGGAAAAAACATACAAAAGTGATTCCAGTGATGTTAATCCTCTTTATTATTATTGTTAAAATCATGATGTGGTCTCTTGAATTTAGAACGATTCTAAAACTTTATCTTATAATTATTGTCCTTGGTTAGACAGACATTTATTTTAAATAAACTATTGCTCAACAGGGGCTAGCTAATTTACAAACCAATTGTAATTATTAGCTAATTTAAGCTTTTTATTATGTATCATAAACTGGAAAAATACTTATATAAATAGTAATATTCGCAAAAACATCTTTTTTGTTATTTTGTAAATTTTCAGGTCAATATTTGGAGATGCAAGTATTTAAAACTCTGGAATCTGAGGGTGCAAAAAAATCTAAATATTGAAAAATTGGCCTTTAAAGTTGTCCATCAGAGGTGCCGTAGCAGGCCGGTGCTAAGACACAGGTCTGTTTTAACACTCTCTATTGGCTTACCACTGTAATGATGTTGTGGAGAGTAGATGAAGCTGAAACCATACATTATTTAAGTAGGTAATTCCCATAGAACGGGCAGCAGGGAGCGAAGTTTGTAAGCGTGTTTCTGGCTATTTTTGTTCACGACTTTTCTGCATCCACAAAAATGAAGTTTTGATATATTTACGGTAGGAAATTTAACAAATATCCTCATGGAAAATGATCTTCACTTAATATTCTTATGATTTTTGGCATAAAAGAAAAAGAGATAATTGTGACTCACAAATATTCCCGTGCTAAAACTGAATGTGTGCTCCATGGTAACAATTCAAGATATTTTATTTCATACACTGAAAAAAACCCATAAAAATAGTAATATGCTGGGGTGCCAGAAAAAATACAACAAAATATTTTTTTTATGAAGTTAAATGACATGTTTTTTACACCCAACATGAACATTTGCAGTCTTCTTCTATTTAAAAAATAAAACAGTAAAATTCCTGTTTTTACAGCGTACAATGACTTTGGTGATAGGGTTGAATGCTTGAATGGTTAATACATTTTTACAAAAGTTCCATTATTTAAATGAAATGATGGAGGGTTAAATGTAAAACGTCTTACACAGCCACGTAACCCACAAAAATGTCATAATATTTTTTTCCTTAATAACCAGCTTCAAATTAATCAAGAGATTAAAGCAATATGTCAGCAGTGAATCATTTTTATTTGGATGTTTGCAACTGAGAAGGTCAAGACCACTGAGGTCAGAAGGGAAAAAGCACAATTTTTGTCATGTGTCGATTCATACGAGAATTGTATTCTTGAGGGTTTGTTTTAATGTGTGAATTGTTTCTTTCTGTTTAAGGCCTCTAGTCTTCCCATGTCAATTATAATCGTTGGAGTCGGGCCGGCTGAGTTTGATGGTACGTAAGATGAGAGATGTGAGATTGGTTTCTGTGAGGTGTTTGGGGGATGGGATATCATAACAGTCCAGAGACCCAGCAGACCCAGATCAAAAGAAAAACCATGTTTTATCCATCTACCCATGAGACCAATCGGATGATTTCTGGAGCGTCATTAGCATCTCATGTGCTCAAAGAGCTTTGAAATTTTCTCTCAATTCTTTAACAAACCTTGTACCTTTCCTCTGTGAAGAGTGTGGCTGGGTTACTTTATAACGCTCCCAAATTTACTTTCACCATTTTACACTGCCATTATTTTTTAAGTTCATTCTTAAATTTGTGATATTAATAAAAGTATATATTTTTCCAAGGAGCTAGACTCTTGCTCATCGGTCTTGTGTCACACGGCTGGATTCAACCACTTCTGACTATGTTCCATGTGTCATGTTTTGTTTTGTGCATGTTTTGTTCTTTATGTCTCATGATTCATTAAATCATTATTTCACTCCCTCATTACCCTCCAGATCTGATTTTGTTTTGTGAAAGGTAGGGTAAGTCCGTCAGACCTACACAATCCAAACAAAAGATACAAATTCAGACATGTAAGACTTAGACAGTGAACAGTATAAATGTCATTCATTGCTCATGAAAAGCTAAAACCCAGATTTTTTAATGAACCTCATTTATATGCAGGTTTAGTTATCTCAAACCAGTCTGTATTTGCTCTCTGAACTCTTTTCATATCGGCTACATTAAAGGATGTTTTAGACTTCATGTGAAACAGTTTCAGCTCTAAATTATAGTTTTACTGTGTCATTTTCTTCCATCACACAGAGATGATTGAACTGGACGGAGATGAAGTCAGGATATCATCCAGGGGACGCTTTGCAGAGAGAGACATCGTACAGGTGTGATATTCTGTTCCCTAATGTGTCCTATCTGTGGAAATGAAATATTACAGTAATATTAGGTTCCTTTGTACGTCTATGTACCGCATCTGTGATATAATAAAGATTACCAAAGAAGATAGTTTTGTCTCGTCCTTCGGCGTGTGTAAACGTAACAGTAAAAAAATTAAATACAGTTACGCCTTTAGGCAATGTTCCAGCACTAAATAAAATGATAAAATCACACTATTTCTAAATCATCACACTTAAACATTACTTATGTAATATGTGAAAGAATCATTAAAGGAGTAGTTCACTATAAAATTTCAATTTAATTTCAGGCTGTTATTGTGAACGAGATCACACTGTCGGGGCTTATTTCTGCGATAATAACCGGCTGCCTGTACATTATCCCTTACTTAGAACATGCTCTTGTAAGAATGAGATCTTTTTAACAATATTATTTTGTTTAAGATGTACACAAAACATGAAATATCATCCGAAAAAATTCAAATGAACTTTGATAAGGTCTATTTCCTCCACAGAATAAATTCTAATCTACAATTCAAATATAATTGATGTGTTTATAACAATTTATAAAAAAATATATTAATAATAATAATTTATCATTTTAATTAATTTATTATAATTTAGGAATTTAAAATTAGTGTAAAATATATTTGTTGATGGCATGTGGCCCCCTCACCCAAAAATACCACAGAGCCAAAAGTAAATATAGTGACCGTTACCCAAAATGCATGGCACCATGACTATACCAGTGGTTCTCAAACTTTTCAGATCAAGTGCCACCTGTAATAAGATTAGTACCTAAGAATTAACCTAAAGTACCAACTAATATAAATGATATGAATAATCACTCAAATTAACAGTAAAGCTGTGAAATGTCTCTTGCCTCATGATAAGATACCTCGACCGCCAATTCTAATATAGGCTATTTATTAATAATACAAACACTTTTTTTACCAGTTTTTTTAAACTAAAGAACATATTTTCAATTCAGTCAGCAGTAATAGTGGCCACAAAACACTTCACTGTAGTGCACTGTAAACAGGGCTCTGTAAATGACTCTTATGGGGGATTTATTCGCTTTTTGGGGACTTGCAGAAAGACTACAACGCTATAATAATGACAGACAATGTGGAAAGAACATTTAACACAGAAGATAAATAAATACATAACCATCCAGAGAACAGCACTTGTATTTAACCAACAGATATCTGGAGACTCACACTCTACTGCAGCGGCTCTTGTCAAGGTGGCGCATCAAAACTAAATCGCAACGCGTGCTTTATTGATTTAATCTCGAGTAGATGCAGTTGCGTGTTGAATAAGCGCTTCACATCATTAAAGTCACTATGCAATAAAAAATGATAAGACTCATTTTCTTACACGTAAAATTGCACATAGGCTATATGAGATGTATTCATTATTCATCGATGATGTTTTAAAAATTGGATTTAAAACACTAAATGAATATATAGAGTTTTACATTTTCTGTCATGTCACATAACCACCAGGGGTCTCTTCGAGTACCACTGCTCTATACACATTGAAAGTGTCCTGTAATATCGTAACATTCCTTCTTACTCTTTTTTTATAGTTTGTTCCTTTCCGAGACTACATCGATCGCAGGGGTAATCACATACTCAGCATGGCCCGCCTGGCGAAGGACGTCCTGGCAGAAATCCCAGATCAGTTCCTGCAGTACGTGAGGAGCAGAGGCATCAAACCGCAGGCAGCGCCCAACTGCACCTCCTCCAAACCTCCATCGACACTCCTTCCCTCCGTCCACTCGCTCCAGACGCAGATCTGAGCGATCGCACAAACAATGCGTCCTCCATCCGCGTCACTGCCACTCTCAGGATCACACAAGGTTTGTCCGAGAGAATCCCACAGGGTGTCTCTCCGGTATCCTTTGAGAAGTCTTCACCAAGTACCATCTTTCTTCAGCCGTGCTGAGCTTTCAGAAAGTGTTTCGGACTGTTTTAAACTGAGTGGCCTCTTCAGTCAAACACGACTTCACAGTGTCTCACATACATGATGTTGTTTTGTCTGGCGACCTTCAAGCAAACGTTTACAATCGTACCCTTTTCGACATGGATGGATGTTTTTGTATCTCATGGGAACATAAGCTACCTAAGCGCTGAGCTGCTTAACACTGGAATTATCGCTCATTTTCTTACATGGTGTAAATAGTGTGAGATTCTACGAAACGCATGAATACATTCTGGGTGCGAAAGTGGGAGAGGAAAGCGTTTCTATAAACGCTTTGGTGCGAGGCCTTGGTTTACATTTTGTTGTAAAGTGTTCACTTCTTGTTACTTTTCAAGTATTCTTGGTTGATCGACTGCCTCAAATTGTAAAGAATTTGATCTCAGCTTTCACATCACAAGCACAACATAGAGACTCGACAGAAAAAGACTTACTCTCCGTTACAACGAATAATTCACACAAAATAAACATTTGGCCATCATTTTCTCACCTCAGTGACTGTGACAACCCATATGATTTATGAATTTAGGACTTATATATTGTTATATTAGGATTTTGTTAGGCAACTCCTGTTGTTTTTCTACAGATAAAATGGGTTAGAAATGATGTAAGGGGGAGTAAATACGACCAAATTGTTATTTTTGTGTCAGCTATTCCTTTAAACACAGAACTGTAGCTGCTCTCAATATCTGTATCCAAGCACAGAAATGCAAGCACAGACGTAGCACATGCTGTAAACATGCTGGGTACCACACAATTTGTTTGTGTTTGTCATTGTTTATCTTGCATGCTTTTGGAGCCACACATGTGTTTTATAGCAGATTTGTTAATTGGGTCATTCTACAAAGGTGGCGACAAAAGTTGTTACTCACACTTAGGGGACAAGACATCAAATTGCATGTTAACAATTTCGATAGAAAATCATATATTTAACAATATATATGGTTAATATGCTAAATAATCAATTTGAACAAAGGAATGTTTGTTAATATTTTTGTGAACAACTTGTAATAGTATGAATGATCTATTATATTAACAATTATTACGATTTTGCATGTAAATATGCATGTCACTCATAATGCGTTTTATAGTTTCAAAAAGTTATAAGTTATAAACTTGGAATAGGTCAAAATGATTTCCAACAATATTTTATGATGATGGTACTAATGCAGTACAAAACATGAAAATGCAAAAATGACTCATTGTTTAATTTAACACTAATTAATATAATAAAATACTAATATAATTCTTACAATTAAAGAAAATAAAAAGATTGTATTTTTTAGATTATTTTAACAATTATTTGTAGAATGACCTAATTAAATGGCATCAAAGGATATCTTGTGTGAGACCAAACAAAAAATATATATAATAACTCAATATATTTTTTACAATTCAACTCATTGGGTCTCATTCATGAAACATTCGTTAATATATGAGTAAAAATTTGAGTGATTTGCGCGTAAAACGGACCTTCCCGAAAACTGTCCTCCGGATTCACAAATACTTCGTAAACGATTTGATAGTAAAACATGTGTATGTTAATGAATACCAATCATTCGTAAATAAGGCATGCAAGCACGCTCATTCATAATTAGCATAATCCCGCCTGTGAATTACAGCTAAGCAAATTACATATCTAGGCATAAAAGAATAATAGGTTATATGCCTTACAATAAATTAATACATTATTGTGTGTCCACCAAAGCATTTTTAGCCAGCTGAAATAATGCCTGGTGCTCTTCTGAAAATGACCAGCTGGTGGCGCTTGAGAGCGCTTTGGATGCACTGCACGTTTTTCGGAGACATTTGTTGCGATGATTAGGAATATACACGGCAGTAACATGTTACGAGTATCTTATTTTGAAAATTATTAATGAATATAAAAATGCAATAATCAGCGATATTAACTTTTCCATTGTTGTGTTGTACACGTGGGATGGTTGGTCAATGTAGTGTTTGTTCCGCATCTCCTTCAATGCGATTGGACAGCTTTGTTAAAAGGGACATAGGGAGGCTCAGAGATGACGTATTTTTGTATGCAAAAAAAAAACACAATTATACGCAACATTTATAAAACTTTATTACTTTACCTCATCCGCTAACATGATTTCTAGTTCCCGTCTGATTGATGGCCATTAGCGGTGTAGTTGAAGACAACAGATCCCAAAGCTACGCCATTGTTGTTATTTTGATCGTGCGCCCTCTAGAGCCAGTTTTTACAAACTATAGCTATAACTAAACCTCTTAATATTTTCACGTTTTATTCTATGACAAAAAACACCCATTATAACCCGCTTGGGATTATTTAAAGCCTTATTGTGTCTTAAAAACAGCAGTTGCTAACAAGTTGCTAAAAGCGACTACTTCCTTTGGCGGGGACGTCATCGCGCATATAAAGCTCACAAATAATGCAACATGGGCACATAAAACGAAGATGTGGATTCATTCACAAGTAATTACTTTCCAAGGAACACACTTTTAATTAAGTTTGAAAGAGTTGTCGGAGGCTTGGTGTTGGTGACGTTGATATCAAGCGACCTTAAGTGTAGTCTGTTTATAGCATCGTGTTAGCTTTGCACTTCTGGTGATTGTATTTCGGCTTCAAAAGTTACAAATGTGGTACAAAAATTTTAAAGATTATCTTGATAGAAAAAAAACGCGTAAACATCGTAAACCTTTGTTAATCACAGAGCTTGTTTTTTTCATCTTCCAAAAGTCTATGGGAAAATGCATAGGCTTTCGGTCGAGGGAACCAGCGCAGCGCTTACTTCCGGGTTAGCCTACAAAAAATACTCCTCTAGTCATCTCTGAGGTAGTACTGGATTGATGAGGTCTGCTAAAAAAACAGGAAAAAAAGAAAAGGAACTCGTGAAATATCATTATGCATTTTATGAATCTGAAAATCTACGTCAGAACGACTTTACGTATGATTTGTACAAAAATGCATCCTGCTCGTGTTTCATGAATGAGGCCCATTTTCTGTTGATCGTTCGGATGTCCTGAAACAAACATCCGTCCGTCACGTACAGACAGCACTCAAAATGATCCACGAGTGTTATGAGCACACATCAGAAGCCTTCAGATATTTCAGCAAGAAAATATTGGAGTTAACCCTCAGTCTAGCAGCCCTCAGAGTGCCGACTTCATTTATTTAACATGACGGCGTGTCAACCTCCAACTTACACCCACACTCGCTCGCATCCATACCGAATTATCTTTATAAATCATGCAGAAAACATGCATCAAATTTTAACCTCGTATGGGGTAGAGAAATGTTTCCTGAGTCTTTCCATATGTGATGAGTGAATGCTGCAGTCTTCCTCATTTATGCCCAAATCAAACACAAACTATTACAAAGGTAGAAAATTACTTTTGTAGAATATTTTAAGAAAATTCATATCTTGACCTTGTGCTAGTGACATTTAAATTTCATCGTATACATTTTTCAATGAAACACGTGCAGCTAATATAGATAATATGTCATTATAATAATACTGTAAATTGTTATATTATATTATGTAATATTATATATTTATGTTTCATGTTGACCTAAAAGGGAAAGTTCCCCCACCCCAAAAAAATCTATCATCGGTTATGCATCCTTATGTCATTCCAAACCTGTATGACTTTCTTTTTAGTGTTGTGCAGGCTTTTAACAACATGAGGGTCAATAAATGATGACAGATTTATTGTTTGGGGTGAACTAAACAATAAAGTTTTAAGTCCAATAAAGTCCAGTTTTTTAGATAGAAGATTTACATACTATTTGACTGCATGGCTAATAAAGTGTTTACAAGTAACAGATATTGTGCATTTTAGCTCAGGTGTGACACCTCATATGTAAATTAACTGGTGACAGGTGACACAATGTTGCTTAGTAGTCATTCTTAGGGCCAGTTTACTTGCACTATGTAACTCATTACGCGCCTAAGAAGTTTGTTAAATGGTGATTAAAGGGGCCATGACATGACTTTTCGTTTTATTTTGTCTCCTGGGGTAAAATTATAATATAACAAAAGTTTTTTGTTGCCTAAAAACATACTTTCACCTTTTTCTGTTTGCTATAATCCTGTCTATATAAAGTCGGATTTCTGTTTCCCCTTTAAGAGTACGTTTACACGACAACAATGGAGTACAAAACGGAAAAGTTTTTCCTTGTTCTACTGTATAAAAGTTTCACGTACACACGACACTGTCAAAAGGATCTGTGTTTACTTGGATCGGCAGAAACGAGTAAAAACACAGAATTGCGCATGCCAGCCCAGTGAATGGCCATGTCGATTTGTAAAGAAACACTACGTGCCTGTGCACATACGAAATTGCAAAAGTTTGTAACCGCCCACTTCTATGATTGACAGCTGTTGCTGAGAGACATGCTGGTGGATAAACGCAGTTTCTCTAGTACATACAGCTTTTCAAACTTTCTTTTTAAGCACTTTATGTGTTTATTCATGTCACAGACACTTTAACAATTACACAGGTACAAAGTTTTTACGATAAATGAAAACATAAATTGATCACTATCAATTGCAGGCACCATTCTCTATTGTGTGCACAGTAGCAGCCCATTATTTTTTACTATTATAACGGATGTTTGTATCCTTGGACTTACTGCAAAAACCACAATTACCACAGATTATTATATAAAATATCATTAGGTAAAAAGAAGGTGTTGTTATCTTGCTGTAGGCAGGTTATATAAAAACGAATCTTCCTTGTAACCAGCCATTGTGCAGTTTGTTTTTCAAGGGAACAATTACATAAATGTTTGTGTTATTGAAGAGGAGGATGTTTTAAGATTTGAAACTTGCAGGATCTATTAATGATACCAAGACCTCTTATATGTCAAAAGGTCAAAGACAATTTGATCCCTCATGTCATGACCCCTTGTTCAGTAAAATGTTTTTTACTGTAATCTCACAGGTACTGCAGAATGGAACGTTTACTTCTCAAAATGTTGGCCAACTTTGTGTAAAAACTGCTGAAGTAAACAAGCAGTTTACAAACATTCGTATAACATGAACACAGATATTGTTTACCTTTGTTAATGATGAATTCACAGTTTAACTCTGCATCATGTTAGCCTGCAGCATGTGCAGTATTTTGAAAAGCATTTGTTGTTTGTTTGCTGTAAAGTATACACTTTGCCTTAAATTATTTACTTAAATTTACTATATTGAATTGTAGCATTATACATATTTTTAAAGCACTTTTTGTGTGCATTGTGTTTAGATTAAAGTGATTATAACGTTTGTGCAGTGAATGGCCTGTTATCATGCATGCAGGTGCTGTTATATCAGTGTAGTTTGGCATTGAATGCACTCAAGTAACCTGTAGCACTTTTTTAATTCAAGGGAATTAAACATTTACAAGATTATTATGTTGCTTGAGATCAATCACTGACTTTGAAGCTCATCAAAATGACCTTACAAAGTTTAAGTGTAATTACATATTTCTTTATCATGACAGAAACTAGTATTTATGCTATACTAATAATATGATTACCAACATGATTTGTTTTGACCTACCAGGTTAAATCAACCACGATTTGCATTCTTTGCAGCGTGCTGTAATGACTGTAATGACAATTTATGAAATGATGCTCCTTTTTATAAATAAACATTTAAATGAAACACTCGATAACACAAAGTCTTTGTTTTTGAGTGCAGTTTATTGATTTGGTGAATCTGAGATTATGTAGCATGACACAAGGAACACATTACTTATGTGAAACATATATGTTACAGTACATTTAGTGACGTAATGGACCCTTTTCAAAGAAGAAAAACTATGTTAGTAGTTCAACATCATTGTATAATAATGTTTTTAATGTTACATTCAACATTTATATATTTATTAGTTTTATTATATTTTTACATTAACAAAAATGCAAATGTTAACATATAAATATTATATGTTCTAATAAAATAATTACCTTTACACAGTAAAACCCCAAAGGAATCTTAATACATAGACAGTTAAAAAACCAAACTGCATTGTGAAACAACTTTTCATTAGAGCTCAGAGAAACAACATCATGACATCATGACAAAACTGATAAAATACTGTAATATCTTTGCACTGACAGCGTTGAAGGATACTGTACCGCCCTCTGCTGTTAACAGTGAGATTTACATCATTTTTATTGAATCATACAACAATTCAGTCTGGTCTAAAAAAACAAAATGATCAATAAATCAGTATGGAAAAGCAAAGTTCAGCATTTGAAAACGAAACGTTTTTGGCTTGACAAAGCCTAGTCTGAAGGTTTAAAACACCTTTTAATGTTGTTTAATATTATTTTGAAAGTTTACTTATGCAGTTTAATACTTGCACGGTATAAATAGTGATGTCATGTTTGAATGGATTTATGTTGCTTTTGGTTTTTGCTTTTATGGTTTTTTAAATGTGGTTGCTAGGCAGTTACTACAGAGTGTTCAGACTAATTGATTGGTTGTAGTAACTTCTCTCAAAACTCACGTATGTCTAATTCAGCAAACCTGTTATACCTCATTTTTCACACCTGAATAGCAGCTCATAACTCATGGTGGGAAACTTTCGATTTACTCTAACTCACAAGTCACGCACATAATTACGTACACCATGACAAATGTTCCAAAGCTTTATCCAAACTCCAGTTTCCGTGATGGCTGTTCCATGTATGTTTGAATAATTTATATGATGAACAACATCAAAACCTGATGTCTTGCGTACACCTCTGTCCTAATAATAGTTCTTTCTCAGGCACGGTGGGGTGCTAGGGGAATATCAGTCCATTTTTTCTGTTATTCCCCTATATTAACTCTCATCATCATCATCCCCACCACAGGGGATGTCTGGATACAATCTGTGAGGTAGAGAGTAACTTTTGCAAGCATTTATTCATATATTAAATAGAAAAACATAATGTCAAGATGTCATATTGCAAAGAAAATAAATGATATACTTATTATTTGATATATTTTGCATAAAGAAAATAAGGGCGATTTTAAGGTCAGTGTAGATTTTTAAGATAAATTATATTATATTTTATCTTTTGGTTGTTGAAATGAGAGAAAAAAACATTATCATTGCTGTAGCAGTGAAGAAGATGAAAATATTACGCAACAGTCATTTATACATTCTTTGTATTTTTATAACATGGTAACAATGTTACTTAATTCATGCTGATCATTAGTTAAAAAGTCTGTGTCCGGACAAAATTATATTTGTGCTAAAAAATTCCCCCATTTCAGAGATTAATATTATACAGCATTTTTTCGTAAAATTGTATAATCTCATTCTGTCTGAACGATAGTTGAAAACAATGTTCAGAATTGACATGTGTACAAATAAACCAGCAATTATTATTCTTTTTCATATTATCATCATGTTTATAGTGCAGGTTTGATATGTTTACTGGCAATTGAGTCAAACATAAATGTACTTACGCCAGAGTTTGTAGTGTACACTTTGGATCTTCTAGCAGATCGGTTAGTAGTTTAGCCCCTGAGTCGGAAAGTTTGTTTCCTCTGAGATCAAGTTCTCTTAACTGTGAGTGGTTTGATCTTAAAGCTGATGCCAGAAAAGCACAGCCGTGTTCCTTAACACTACAGTATGATAAACTGCAAGAGATGCCATTATTAAATGAAGAAAATAACTGTTTGCATGGTTTCAGTTAGTCTGTATACTCTATAGAATTTATTAATAAATTATAAAAAAAACTTCTAAATAAGTATCAATGACTCATTTGTCAAAATGGTTATTTATAAATAATTATATTATATAATTATTACATTCATTCTAAATATATTTTTATTCACTATACCTTCAAGGAAACTATATTACCTTAGTGACTGGAGACCTGATAGAAAATTACATAATCCCACGGCAAGGTGCTTCAATCCAAAATCCATTATCACATTAGCATTTAGGTTCAATTCTCTCAGTTTAGAGCATGTGGAAGGGTCTGCATAACCCATCGTATGGCAGCTTCTTTCTGTGAGATTGCAATTATTCAGCCTGAACCAAGCGCAAAAGACAAATCTTTTAAAATATCATCGTCATCAGTTAAACATTCAACTTGAATTTTTGCATAAAGAAACTGGAGGCCTGTTACCATAGTTTATCTAGATTAACAAACACTGGAAGCAGGTGTGTCACTCCTGTGTCTGTAAGGTCATTCAGACTAAGGTCCAGCACTCTCAAATGTGATGGGTTCGACTCTAAAGCAGATGCCAGTTTTGAACATCCGGCGGCTGTAATTTCACAATCTGAGAGGCTGAGAAAAGAAAAGCCATACAAATGTGAACTACTGACCCTTCAGTGTCATTATATTGGCACGTCAATTTTGTGTTCTTCATCACACAGCTCTGTAGTGTGTGTTTATTTGTCTAATTCTGTTACCTCAGTGTCTCGAGTTTACAGAGAGGGTTCTTCAGACCAGCACAAAGCAGTGTCACTCCTGAATCCTCAAGACAATTCATGCTCAAATCCAGATGTTTCAAGCTAGAACAGGTTGACTGAAGTGCTTCGGCCAATGCCGCACAGCTTTTCCTGGTCAGTTCACAACCCATAAACCTACAAAAATGTTTCAGTTAATGTACAATTAATGGTACAGTTTTAAACAAACTCTGAGGACATTATTTAATCCAAAAATGTATTAATATTAATATGATATTAATATTTTAAACTGCATATATAGTTATGCTAAGTAATTTATTATATATTTTATTGTTTAATTTTATATTTTATAATGAAAAATAATAATTTGTTTTATAGTTAGCTGGTGGATTAATTTATTATGGGATGTTCATGATGAAAGAATTAAAAAGATGATTTTAAATCTTCAATAAATTAGGAAGAAAACTACATAGAATATTATTTAGCACTTCACAACATTTAAAAGAAGTCCTTACTGTTTAGAGCCCCCCAATAAAAACCTACCTGACTGTTTCCAGTTTACAGCCTACGTCTGCCAGCACATCAGAAAGCATTTTTACACCTGTATCATGAGGCTGGTTGTGTGTTAAATCAAGTTCCTTTAAGTGAGATGGGTTTGACCTTAGAGCTGAGACTAGAGAGGCACAGCCGTCCTCACCTATGCTACAATTAAAAAGTCTACATGCACAGAGAAGAAAAATGAAGAAAAGTGAGTTCACTGAAAGGAAATGCAATAGTTACTTCTTCCCCAAGGTCCAATGGCATGAATTTGAGATGTTCCTACCTCAAAACCTCTAGTTTACACTGAGAATTCCCCAGTCCAACAACAAGATGGTTTATTCCTTTATCATTAAGATTGCTGGAACTCAAATCGAGCTCTCTCAAACATGAGCCACTTAAGCTGAGAACAGAGCTCAGCCCTTTCCAGACTTTCTCTGTCACATTACACAATCTCAGCCTGATGGAGAAAAGCCACACAAAATGTTTAATACTTGTTCAACGTTGAGTGACACTCAAAACTGTAAGGTTCATTGAATGTCTGAAACATACTCTACGCAGGTTCATGAATGCATTGCAATGCAAGCCTAATTTTATGTGTTGTTGCATTTCAAGATGTAAGGATGCAGATTACATTCTAAGCCTTGTAATGAGAGGAACTATTCTAGTGTGAACTTCTACAATTAATTTTTACATTCAGGTCAACTGCCTTCATGGGACTATCTAGCTCTCTGCCTGAATAATAACACTAGGTTTAATTGCAAAAAGACAAATCAAAGTAACTTTATCGCTCCCTTGAGCAGTCACCTTATGGAAGATTGCATGCTAGGTGGAGAGAACCGGACCATGCACTTGCAATGTGTCAGCCAAGCTTTCACATCAACATCTGCATACCTGCGTAAAGTGTTTTTCGGTTCCGAACAACCCTGTGAGATACTTACTGAGTTAATCGGGATGCTTTGATCACTGGCAGGAGTCTCAACAGTCCCTCATCTGAGATCCATCTCGGATCAATACATTTAGTCAAGTTAAACACATCCAGTTCCTCAGCAGACATCAGCAGAGTGTAGGCCAAAGCAGAGCAGTGTGATGGAGAAATCTTTTCACCTCTAAAGCCGCCTGTCTTTAGGTATTTCTGCACTTCTTCTACCAGGGAATCATCTTTAGTTCACTGAGACAGTGAAACAGACTTATTGCTTTTTCTGCCGAACGCTGGAACCTGATTTTTTCCTTGATGTACCGAAGAGTTTTTTTGCTGCCCTCGGGGTCACTCCATATCTCAGTTAGCAGTGGTTTTAGAAGAGTCTGATTGGACACAAGGGACAGTCCCAGCAAAAAACGGAGTAAAAGGTCTAGGTGTCCATTATCACTTGCTAGAGCCTTATCCACAGCACACTTCAAGAACTCATGCATTGAAGGTTTTTTAAAAGCACTTTCGAATTTCGCATTTGTCTTATGACTGAGGACATTTTGCTGACTGTTGATGAACATAAGGAAGGCGTACAAGGCAGCTAAAAACTCCTGGATGCTAGCGTGGATGAAGCTGAACGTCCTTTCCTGGTGTAGTCCTGCCTCTTCTCGGAAGATCTGTGTGCAAAGTCCAGAAAACACTGAGGCGAGGTTGGGATCAACACCACATTCCCTAAGATCGTCCTCGTAGAACAATAAATTACCCATTTCAAGCTGTTTAAAGGCCAGTTTGCCAAGCAACAAAGTGCTCTGGCTGTCCCAGTTGAAATCTTCCTTGTAATTCACATCGTATTTGTGACTCATTTGCTTGGTCTGGACAATCAGGAAGTGTGCGTACATTTCCGTGAGTGTCTTGGGCATTTCTCTACCCTTGAACTCACCAAATATCCCTTCAAGAACTGTAGCTGATATCCAACAGAACACCGGGATGTGGCACATGATGTGAAGGATTCTTGATGATTTCAAGTGCGAGATGATCCTATGGCACATGTCTGGATCGCTTATCCTTTTGGCAAAGTACTCCTCCTTTTGGGAGTCGTTGAAGCCTCTTACCTCGGTCAGTTGGTCAATAAGGTCAGGTGGTATTTGACCGATCGCAGCTGGTCGCGAGGTTATCCAAAGCTGAGAAGAAGGAAGCAAGTTCTTGCAGATGAGGTTTGTCAGAAGAGCACCAATTGAGACGGCTTCTGTCACGCTGGAGCAACTCTTGTTCTTCTGGAAATCCAGAGGAAATCGACATTCGTCAAGTCCATCCAAGATGAAAATGATCCTGTATTTGCCTGAGCTCAACACGTTTGCTTCTATCTTAAGATCGTAGAACTGCTGGAGAATCTGGATCAGAGTAACTTTCTCTTTCTTAAATCTATTCAGCTCACGAAATGGAAGTGGAAATATCATGTGAATGTCCTGGTTGGCTTTATCCTCAGCCCAGTCCAAGGTGAACTTCTGCACAGACACAGTTTTCCCAATGCCAGCGATTCCCTTTGTTAGCACAGTTTGGATTGGTTTAAATGCAGCAAAAGCTTTAAAGACACCATTCACTGGGATTGGTGTGTCCCATGTGATTGGATGATTAGATACTGTCTCAATCTGTCTGATTTCATGTTCTGCGTTGACACTACTTCCAGCGTCTGTGATGTAGAGATCCGTGTAGATGTTGTTGAGCAGAGCGGGGCTGCTGTGCTCTTCATTTCCCTCAAATATACATTGATATTTGTTCTTCAATGTCTGCTTAAATGAAATAATCCAGATAAAGTCCTCTGTAAAGTTCAATATTGGGCAGAGGTGGTTAGAATGAAGGTAGATAGAATGAAAAATATTAAATTCTGGTTTTGGGGTTATGCGATAATGCTGCTGTAGATATGAATCTATATACATATGTTAGTTTTGAAGACTTACCATTTGAAATCTTTGAACTCAGTTTCTTCTGTTGAGTACTAAAAAATAACCAAAAATATTTAACCATACCTTTATAGGAGCATTTCTTTATTTTGAATGTATTGGTAATATATGATTGTAGCGAGGAAGGCGCGGCGAGAGCCATCAGACAAAGGGGCGGGGCCGTGGCGTGAGTGATAATGGCTATCAGCTGTGCGCACACCGGCTCCGCATTCTGACGGTGGAGATCGGAAGCATAAAAGAACGAGCTGGCAGAAGGTACGACGAGAGAGGACCGGGCCCGGACACATGTTAAGTTTATATTTATATTTATGTTTGTGTGGCCGGCAGTCGACCGTGAGGTGGCTGCCGGCATTTTACTTCCGTGTTGTTGTTTGTTTAGTTTATTAAAACTTTATTTAAATGTTTGCGAGCTTCCCGCCTCCTTCCTTCCTTTTATTGAACTTTGTTACAATGATAAATATTTGGGCATCGACATTTAATGTTGTTTAATGTTGTACACAAAAGTACACATTTTGTTGTATCACAGGTGTTTTGACTATACTTCTATTTGATAAGTGTGCAATTCTATTTTTAGGACAAATACATATTCACAAAATAATGTCAGAAGGGCCTCATTGATTAATTTTGCCTTGGGCCCCCATGTAAGTTCGCCTCTGGCGACACATGACTGTTGAAGAAGGTCTGTTTGGCTTTTTCAGATTTAAAAAGTTTACATACTCAAGCCAAACACTTAACGTGACAAAAAAAATACTTTAGCCTGCTGTTACATACCTGACTTCTGTATCATTGCTTAAGTTGTAAGGATGTCCCATCGATTGATTACTTTTCATTGACACATGAGACACAAAGATGTCAGAGTCCTCCTGCTGAACCAATCTAAAATAAAGATTTTTTAAATTTAATGAAGACCATATTTCATAATGTTCAAATCAAATAATTTTCAAATCTCTTTATCGGCACATTGAAAGTGTTAAAAGATGACTTTTCTCAAATATCAACTGATGAGATGGAGCCTTGTGCGACACATGACTTGCTCCGTGTGAAGAAGGTCTGTTTGACTTGTTCAGCTTTAAAAAGTTTACATACTAAAGCCAAACACTTAACGTGACAAAAAAATATACTTTAGCCTGCTGTTACATACCTGACTTTTGCATCATTGCTTAAGTTGTAAGGATGTCCCATCGATTGATTACTTTTCATTGACACATGAGACACAAAGACGTCAGAGTCCTCCGGCTGAACCAATCTAAAATAACGATGTTTATCATTTGAATGAAGGCCACATTTCATAATGTTCAAATCAAAATCAAATCCCTTTGTCACTCAACCATATACACAAGTGCAACAGTAGGCACATTGTAAGTGTTAAAAGATGACTTTTCTCAAATATCATCTGAGGAGATGGAGCCTTGTGCGACACATGACTTGCTCCATGTGAAGAAGGTCTGTTTGGCTTGTTCAGCTTTAAAATGTTTACATACTCAAGCCAAACACTTAACATGACAAAAAAATATACTTCAACCTGCTGTTACATACCTGACTTCTGTATCATTGCTTAAGTTGTAAGGATGTCCCATCGATTGATTACTTTTCATTGACACATGAGACACAAAGATGTCAGAGTCCTCCTGCTGAACCAGTCTAAAATAAAGATTTTTTACATTTAATGAAGACCAAATTTCATAATGTTCAAATCAAATCATATTCAAATCCCTTTATCGGCACATTGTACGTGTTAAAAGATGACTTTTCTCAAATATCAACTGAGGAGACGGAGCCTTGTGCGACACATGACTTTCTCCATGTGAAGAAGGTCTGTTTGGCTTGTTCAACTTTAAAAAGTTTACATACTCAAGCCAAACACTTGTGACAAAAAAATATACTTTAGCCTGCTGTTACATACCTGACTTCTGTATCATTGCTTAAGTTATAAGGATGTCCCATCGATTGATTACTTTTCATTGACACAGCATGAAAGTCGTCAGAGTCCTCCCGCTTAACCAATCTAAAATAAAGACATGATTAAGGACAAAATGTTAGAAGACTAAATTGTTCAGCACATTTATTTGTCACTGATGTCACCGTGTTGAGACGTTTCCTTTATGAGAAAACTTCCAGGTGACACAGGTCAGTCATGGCTGTTTGGGTTATTCGAGATTGAAAAAGGAAGTCAAATAAATTGGGTTCAACTGGACAGATACTGTGCAACATTTTCTAAACAGGTAACATTACAAACCTGAAAATACTCAGTTCGACGCTAGTGTCTGTGTCCTCACTCTCACTCATTTTGGTGTTATTATTACTGGCCATGGCTCTCCAAGTGTATAAGATTTACTTCATCAGGCTTCATTGAAACTGCAATGAAGACGTGGAAGTTTTTACATTCAGATGAGGTGTAAATAAGCACTAAAATGTCAAGTGAAAGAAACAGTGTCATCTGCATCCTAGACAGCTTGAGGTTAAATTATAGGAGTTCCTGTTTCTATTGAAAAATCAAATACATGTTAACAGTTTTGTTTCCAATAAACAACCATTGGTACAACCAAATATAATATTTATCAAGTTAGAAATACTTTTAATAGCTAAAAAAACACTTGTTTATAATAAAACAAAATCACATTGATATTTAGGATATGAATCACATGCCAGCAAGAGTTCAAAGATCTTTAAGAAAAAGGTTAAGAAAGTTTTTGAAATGAAATGATCAATGATTAAAGTATCATCAAAATGTATTACTTACCTTTTTAAAAGATGGATCTCTTATATTACCAAATAAAAATATAACGTGGCATACGCTGGTAAACGCTGGTAAACATTTCACTGCTTTTTGTTTCCTTGTCACTTCTGTTGCTCTATAACAGGAATGCTGCTTTACTAGATTTACTGCTTACAGTACAACAATCATTGCATAATTCAGCTGTTCTTAAAGCTACAGTCCTACTTTAACTACCTTTAACTTTACACTGTGTCCTAAAAACACAATTATACAAGGTACGGTTGCACCAGCCATTCGTAAGTTCTTTCTTAAATGTGTGCACACTAGAGGCTTAGTAACTACATGCTACTTTGTAACTAAATCTGTATGTTATTCAGTTGCACCATTTGGTCTTAAGGCAGGACGTAGCTAGTACGTACGCTTGCCGTAAAGTTATGCGTAGTCGCATACTATGATGTTTACCTTTAATGTGAAAATTAGAATGAAGTGATGTGAGAACCTGTATGAAATTTGTGCTCTGCATTTAACCCATCCAAGAGCCCACACACATGCAGCAGTGAGTAACACACCATGAACACACACCCAGAGCAGTGAGCAGCCATTGCTGCAGCACCCGGGGAGCAGTTGGGGGGATCGGTGCCTTGGTCAAGGGTGGCACCTCAGCTGTGGTATTGAAGGTGGAGGAGGGCGCTGATCATTCACTCCCCCCACATTCAATCCCTGCTGGTACCGAGGGTCAAACCGGCAACGTTTGGGTTACATGTCTCTAACCATTAGGCCATGACTACTTAGGACTACTTATTTAATAGTCCAATAGCAGCCTTTAATTCGTGAGGAAAAAAGTTGTGTTGCAATGTTGTGAATTTTAAAACATTCTTGATTTAAAACGTATTTTACCTCACATAATAACGGTAAGAAAAAATATTAAATAGAATACTACCTACCATGAATAACCTATTTCAAATTAGATTAATAAACAAATGCGGAGTAAAAACAATACAGCCTTATTAACGCAACAATAAATGACATGCAGTTTGAGTGATTTCATTTTACTGCCAACCGCCAATGAAATAAAAATATTTTATTTTGTCATGCACAACACAGGCAGATATACACACACGGAGCCGTCAAAAAAACTTAAAAGGTAAGTGACTGTAAATCTCAGCGTTATCATGTGTGTGAATCATTGAAGAATGTCGAGTGTAAAAAGAGCTTATTCAGTTAGTTCAGTGAATCTGCTATTTTATGCAGTTATTCCTGACGGGAGGAATCCGTAAATATTTAGTTTATACTTATACGTTGCGCTTCAACTAAGTTCAATGGCGCAACACAAAAATATTTAGTAGTGCGTAAATTGTAACTTAGTAACTTACGCACAGCTGGTGGTGGTGCATCCGGCCCCAGCTTCCTTGTTCTTCTGGGGCGGGTTGCACCAGCTGTGCGTAAATTACAACTTAGCCTAGTTTTGACTTAAACGGGCACTAAGTTACAACTTACGCACTATTAAGTATTTTTGAGTTGCAAAATTCAACTAAGTTGAAGCTTAGCGTTTCGTATAAACTAAATATTTACAGAAGCCTCCCGTCAGGAGTGACTGTACGAATAAAAATAGCTGAACAAGCGCGCCCCCGTGTGTGCATCCATCTGCCTGTGTTGTTGCATGTCAAAATAAAATCATATTTTATATTTCATTGGCGGTTGACAGTAAAATTAAATCACGTATAACATATCACTTATTATGGTTTTGTTATGCTAGCTGTATTGTTTTTAATTAGCATTTGTTTATGAATCTTGTTTTATTTGTAATATGTAATGCTTATTATATTATTCATAATTAGGTAGTCATATATTTAATAAAAACTAATTTTTAACCTTATTATGTTATTTAGAATAAGTTAAAATCACAAGTCACAACTTTTCCTCACGAATTTAAAGGCTATTGAAGGTAAACGTAATATTACATTTACATTTGTGCATTTGGCAGACGCTTTTATCCAAAGTGACTTACATTCAATTCAAGTTTTCAATTGAATTCAAGTTTATTTATATAGCGCTTTTCACAATGTGCATTGTTCCAAAGCAGCTTTACAGGAGCAAATAAGAAAACACAGAGGTAAAACACAGCACAGTGCATATGTTTATAGAACAAGCAAGATCATTCTAATAGATAATATCTAATAAATAAATAAATAGACTTACATTGTATTGTATTTTACATTTGTTTCTGATTATATGCAATCCCGTGGGGTTGAACCCATGACCTTGGCATGCTCTAACTACTGAGCCACAGGAAAGCTACGTAGAAAAGACTACGCATTACTTTACGGAGAGCTTACGAACTACTAGCTTGCTTAAGACCAAATGGTGCAACCGAATAACATACAGATTTAGTTTCAAACTAGCTACTATTTACTAAGCCTCTAGTGTGGACTTTACGTTCACATTTTAAAAAAATTGGCCGGTGCAACGTTACCCAGGTGTACATCTCTTTCGTACCAACTAACATTTTGAAAATACGAACATTTTCATGAATCCGTGTAAGAATTACTTTACAAAGGATTTACAAAAAAATGTGTGTGTATGTCTAAAGCTATTTTTTTAAAGAACTGTATAATGATTTAAAGTAGGGCGTACTTAGTTATCATAATATTGTTATAAAAATAATATTTATTTTTAGTTTTCTATCATTTTACATTTAACTTAATTTCACTTAATAAATTGGATAAGGTAACTAGAGCATTATGTCATTATTTTGCTAGTAAATTGTTTTTGTTGGTTTTACCTAAAAGGAGAGTTATCAAAATGAGATATTAGCCCATGGAGACAGAAAAAAACGTACTAAAAAAACTTACAGTATAATCGTGTTTCAAAGGCTGTTAACGATATCATTTAAAAATAAAAACCGTAGAGAAGGTACATTTTTATGAATTAAAAATATGAGGGGTTTTATGCTATGATTAATTTAATTGAAAAAATAAAATAAATAGGAAAAACATTACAGCAGAACTTTTGCTTTGTCACAGACGCGCTGCCGCCAAGTGTCGTCTGTAATAACGTCACTTCCGCTCATTGGACTGAAAATGCGTGCGGCCATATTGCTTTAGCAAAAATTCGTGGCTGTTTGTTTACGCTGTGAAGTGCACGTTTGTCTTTCTCTCAGTCTGTGTCGAAGTTTAATCGTGAGAATGAGCGGAGGCACGCCGTATATCGGCAGTAAGATCAGTTTGACCAGTAAAGCGGAGATCAGATATGAAGGCATCCTATACACTATCGACACCGAGAACTCTACTGTCGCGCTCGCCAAAGGTCTGAAAATGCACTTTAAATATTACACACACCATCACTGAGCTTTAAATATCCGTATCATCAGTATTATCCATTCCTGCTTTATTTATTGTTATTACTTTATCATTATTACTTATTGTTGTTACTTACGCACATAATCCCCTAAAACAGTTTTGGGCATCGTGTGCGCGTGCGGCAGTCAGTTAACGTCAAAGAATATTGTTCAAACGGTGAAATCAGTTTCATCGACTCTTTTAACGTAAAATAATTTTATGTGGTTTTTATCCAGCTGTTTGCCCCCGCAGCAGTGATGTAGTTTAATGAATCAGTCAAAAAAAATATATATAATAAAAATGGCCGTCGTATTTAACACAGATGCTACACAAAGCCTCTGCCAACACAACATGTTTTTGCTACGGTGAAGTTATTAAACGATTAAACTGTTATAAAGTAAAACGAAATCTCCAAATTATTTGTATATATATATTGTGCTAATCAGTTTTACAAATAAATCTTTGCATTTTAGCATAAAATCGCTTTTAGTTTGTTTAGTGTATATTTTTTACTTCGCCAAAAAAACCGCAAAACCAAAAATGTACACAACATTTTGCTAACCACAACTGAACGTTGAAAAGTAAGTTGGGATATGTTAGATTCTTGTTAGATGATGTATTTGTGTCCTTAAACCTTGTAGTGCGCTCATTTGGCACGGAGGACCGCCCCACAGACCGCCCCATCGCACCCAGGGATGAGATTTTTGAGTACATTATTTTCAGAGGTAGTGACATCAAAGATCTGACGGTGTGTGAACCTCCCAAACCACCATGCTCTCTGCCCCAGGACCCTGCCATCGTTCAGGTACACAAAACTACAGCTAAGCCAGCTTAAAAAGCAGACCAATGCATATAGGGCATGTTTAAAAAAATTGAAGCCCAGATCTTGTTTGGTGGTGTTGGATAGATTCAGCAGGTTATAAATGACATGGTCATGACCTTTTGATTTTCTGCTCTCTCAGTCTTCTATGGGATCTTCCACTGCTCCGCCATCATCCTTCCAGTCGGGAAACTCATACGGGCTCTTCAACCAGCCACCCGTCACCGCCTATAGTCGGTTTGACCCCAATCCATTGGTCAAACCACAGTTTGGGGCTGTAGGACTTGGTAAGTGTCCCTTTTGACATGATCTCAGCTCAATTAGCTTTTCGAGCGCTCTAGATGCAAGCAATAGTTTGCGTGCCTCAGCGTCTGGATCACACTAGTCATATCACTGTGAACTGTCATGCACTATGTGTACTATTTCACTTGTCTATTATTCTAGTAATTTTACATTAAGACTGAAGACAATTATTTCAATAGTCTCTTTATTTCGTTCCATCAGTTTATCGTTGCTTACTATGCATTTCGTAAACCAACTATGTAGGGTTGAGTCCATCTCACATTATTCTTCATGGAGGTGCCAGATAAAATGGGCTTTTGAAGCCCATACAGGGCTCCAGACTGCGACTAAAAAGTTTGAGAACGCACAAGCATTTTTTTTACAAGTACTCGAGCATGTGCGACCAGCAAATTTGAATTTCTTGTATTTGTTATTTCATGTGGAAAGACGGAGTAGAACGCGACCCACCACCAGGGCAGGCTGTGTGTAATAGTCAACCGCGCGGGTCACTCGCGTAAATGATGTTTCCCACTGCTGCGGACGCTCACAGTCCAGGTCGTCATTGAAAAGTTTACACACACAATGTGAGCGCATTACTACGAGTCGCTGTTTGCTGTGACCGATAGCTTGAGCCCGAGGATGAACTATTTGATATACGAGGCCTTTAAAACTAAACTATCCACAAAGGTGTGCAGGAAACGTCATTTATCTGTTGATTACTTGAGACAGCGCTGGATCATTTCAAATCGGTTCACAGAAAGAACGAATGCTCTTGTTACGTTTTATTTGACGTTATAAATACATGTTGTGTGAACATTAGCAAAAGTTTCCTTAAAGGGATATTTCACTACTGAATACAATTTTTCCCATGTTTTACTCGCCCTCAAGGCTTCCTAAACGAATATGATTTTCTTCTGGAAGAACAATGCAGTCGTTGTTATAATCCCAAGTATCATTTTACTTCCAAGCGGTAGAATGGGAGTGGATGGAAGATGACTTTTTTTTAAGGTCCAAAAAGTACATCCATCGATCAAAAAACTGCTCGACATGGCTCTGTGTTCTTAACAAAGGTCTTCTGACGCAAATCGATACGTTTGTTTAAGAGAAATATCGATGTTGACTGCGCTATTAATGTTAATGTCTTCCGTTATCCCTCGGGCTGCGTGCGTACTGATACTTGCTTTCCGGCAAATGACGGTAACAAATGCTTCCGCGGTAACACTTTAGCATAAGGGCCAATTCTCACTATTAACCATATTCTACATCTCTAATCCTACCCAATACCTAAACCTAACAACTACCTTACTAACTATTAATAAGCAACAAATTAAGAGTTAACTAAGCAAAAGTCATAGTTAATAGTTTACTTAAACCGAGCACTGGACCTTAAATAAAGCGAGACCGCTTCCGCATATAGGAACGACATCCTAATGGCTCAAAACGAAAACTGCTGCATTTGTCACCGGAACATACGAAAGCAAGCATCAGTGCACGAGCCAGCCCGAGGGGTAATGGAAGCTAGACATTGATGTTAATAGCGCAGTCAATATGGATATATAAATATATACTTTTTGAGAAACACAATTTCTGTTGGTTCAAAAGTCTCTCTATTTAGCACCAATCAAAAACAAAGCTTCTCTGTAGACTCTCCCTCTCTTTAAATAAGCAGAACCAAATCTGCGGTCATCCAGTAACGTTTCAGTATCAATAATAGTTTTTCTGGGGAAAATAATTGAATAATTGCGTTGCAGGCTGATTTAAGGTGTGCCCATAAATTATTTGCTTGCGCTCCTAAAAATTTCAGTCAGAGGCTCCAGTGCTCCTAGTAAAAAATGTAGTCTGGAGCCCTGCCATATTGATGGATGCTAATATGGCACCTCTGACGTGTGCGACTGCTCTTCCTCTCCTCACAGGAAGTTCAATGGGCTTGTTTGGTAGTGACATGAGCATGATGGCAGCTCTGTCTCGGGGCACTGCTTTCACCAGTGCATTCGGAAAGGAAGGTAAACGCCTACCTGAGGCTGAAAACAAATGATGATTTGGGGTTTATCTCACCAGCTATCAATCATAAAAAATGAATCATTTTACACTTAATATTTAAATTTCACAAGTGAAGATCCTAACAGTCAGAATATGGGGGTGTCTTGTGCAGCACTTCAAAAATACTTACTTTAAACGCTGTCGTTTCTGACTACTACATCTAACTTCTTGGCCACGTTCACACTGTAAAGGATGTGCATGAGTTATTGTGGATTATCTTTAATTAAAATTCTGGTGTCATTCCCTGAATTAATTGGGAATGAATTGAGCCGTAGAATGCGGTTGTCGCTCCTCTACAGACTGCGATTACACGATACACCAAAAGTGGAGTTCATGTGCAGTGTGAACGTGGACTGAATGGGTTTTACATGTGATGGGATTTCTGCACGTGTTCACTGTTTATGATGGTTTTTAAAGGTCTTCAATCATATAATCAAGTTGAACCTGTGATTTTGTCTTCTAACAGCGCTGGTTTTCTCACTTCAGGGTGTCTGCATTTCTCTGCACGGTCAGATTGCATCGCTGGCAATCTTGAAGGTTATAAATCGTTCACTGTTGCGTTTGTGCAGGTCACGCCAGCCCAGATGTGGACCTCCTGCGAAAGACCCCTCCAGTGGAACCTGCCGCCCCATCAGCTCCGGCAGCCACCACCACTGCACCCACACCAGTGGTCCGCAAGAGCCCCGTGTCCACTCGCCCAGCTTCCACCAACACGCAGAAACCTGTTGACCTCTTGGAGCAAAGGAGGGGTGAGCATCCGATGGGAGACCGCACACACTCACTGCACATTCAACGTTTATAGGGTTTATTAAAGGTCTTTAGATTTAGGTAGTAAATGCTTCTTCTGTGATCGCTTGTGGTGAGGTCTCAATATGGGATTTCATACAAAATTTTTATAAAGATGAATTGACATTTACTCTACAAATGCAATGTGGTCACCTCTTTATCCTCTTTCACAGAATAATACTGCCAATTAATACATCTGACGCCATTCGCTACTATTAGCACTGTCCAAACAGGTCAAGAAAGATCTAGTGAAGTAAAATTGAAGGCCCTAAAGCGCTGTACTCTCTTAGGCACCGATGGCCCCAAACCAAACACTCCAGAGTCCAGTCAGCCCAGAGGTGGAAACAGAGACACGTCTAAACGTCCTGCAGGTTTAATCACATCTGCTGTAGTCAATGCGCTGCTGTTAGATGCTAAAACTGCATGATTCCTGCAAGAACCGCTTCCATCTGTGTTTCTCACATGTACAGTGACTTTTAGATGAACAGTTCACCCCAAAAGTTATTTTACTCATTCTCATGTCATCAAAAGAAAGAAAATATTTCCATCCAGGAGGGCTCGAGGGTCGTGAGCAAATAAAGAATTTTGGTTTATTTATGAGCAATTCCTTTAAGAGCCTGAGCCCCTTTTATAAAGTGGAACTTTTTAAAGGGTGAAAAATCTCTTAAAACCGAAGAACATAATTAATTCCAAAAACAGTATTTGTAATCATTTTACATAGGTTTATAGTTATAAAATCAAGGTTGTGACTTATTTATTTATGGTCAGGATAATGTTTTTGGTTGAAAGTGTAAAAAATCTTTATTTTCAACCACACGTCTTGTTGTCATTAAAAGAATGCAACATTGCACAGTTTTTTGCTAATTTTTGGGATGAAATGTTATCTAGACATAGAATGACTTGAAAAGTGTTTCATTGTTTTTAGGTATGTGCGGTTATAACATTATTTCAGAATGCCATTTATATATTTTATAGTGCAATATTACTTTAGTTTTGTAACCCGATACGTCTCAATTTACTTACGAAAAGTCTTAACGTCTCTTTGGCTCCGTGGATGACGCGTTGGCGTACTTTTCCGGAAGAATGGCCAATAAAAGGATTAGATCACTGTTACGAAATAGTAATTTCCGAAACAAGTTGGAGTGCTGGGGGGTGTATCAAGTACAGAAATTCTTCATCATACGTCCCCATGTTAAGCATGAGAAGCCAGCACGTTTAACAGTGTAACGAAGTCAGAATGCATGAAATAGCATGTTACCCCATCTTTAAGACTGTTAAACCATCAAATGTTTTTCCACAAGTGAATTTTTGAAAAATATCCTGGACACATTGCTTATAATGTTGGGGACATGTAAAGGGTAAAGGGAATGGTGACGGGAGGTCAAGCTTTAAAACGACAAATGCACCTTTAGTATAAAGGGTTGTCCTGATCGTGTGCTATGTCTTACTATTAGTTTCTAAATTTGTATGGAAATAGAACTCGGTATTTTTCAAAAATTCAAAAATTTTGCAAGAATGTCATGTTTTAGAAAAATGAACTAAGTTCAATGATGCTTATCTGAACTGAGAGTTCACATAAGATGGGCTGTCGCTTAAAGCAATACTTAAAAGTTGAGAAGCATGCCTGCTTGAAATTCAGTACTTAACAGATTTATGCATCACTCATTTTCTTCTTTAAATGCCACTCATATTGCAAGTATAATGTTTTCGACTATTATATTTCTATGAATGTTTCAATGGATCATTTTTGTCGTCGTTCTCTTTAGCCCCTGGTCCTCCTGCCTCTCGGCGAGGTCATGCCGGAGGTCATCGCGGGAGAGGACGCTACCCCGTCAGGAGAGAAGAACCAATGAAGTTCGAGAAAGACTTTGACTTTGAGAGCGCTAATGCTCAGTTTAATAAAGAGGAGATTGACATTGAGTTCCAGAGTAAACTCAAACTGAAAGGTACAAAGAGGTTATAAAAAAATCACGTGTTCATTAGGATTTTAAAACTGTTCTGTATATCAACTGTCCAGGTTGGAGGACCGGAAATAACTCTCGGGTAAAGTTTTATACATGTGTGTGCAGATGAGAGGTCTGATAAAGCGTTGAACGGCGAGGATAAGGGCGATTCAGGAGTGGACACTCAGAACAGTGAAGGGAACGTGGAGGAAGAAGATCCTCTCAGAGCAAACTGTTACTACGACAAATCCAAATCCTTCTTTGACAACATCTCCTGTGATGACATGAGGTCAGATCACATTCAGTAAACCCTTAAAGCAATGATCTGGGTTCAATACATTTTTATCTCAGTGGGTGGCTTTTGTCAAATAACGGTGACTATCACTGAAAATGATTTGAATGAAACACAACGTTGCATGAACGTTAAAGTTATATTTGTATTATATTGCATTTGTAGCCCCAAACCAGCTGCATGTGCATAAGGTGTGGTTAAAAGCATTTCGTATGAATATTTCTACGTTCTTAATGTCAAACTTAAACCTTTATGCAACTATTCAATTTATGTAACTTGAAAATCTTTGCAAATCACACTTTTAGAAGTTAAACGCTACATAAATGATTTTTTTCATTAATTTATTTTTTATTATTATTGGTTTTAAACAGGAAGGCGGCTGAAAGGTCTGGAGGGTCAGGTTTTCCCCGGTGAGTACAATACAATACAGCTGAGCAAACTACTGTACAGCAATACGTTTGTTGTGACACTTGGTCT
The DNA here is from genome assembly GCA_006030095.1 of Triplophysa siluroides. Lineage (NCBI taxonomy): Eukaryota > Metazoa > Chordata > Actinopteri > Cypriniformes > Nemacheilidae > Triplophysa > Triplophysa siluroides. The sequence goes on along the minus strand of VCII01000030.1, from coordinate 924,382 downwards.
GATGTCGCTTTCTTCTGTGTATCTCAGTGAGAGGAGGCAGACATGGGCCGAGGAGCGGCGGATGAACTCCGAGACATTCGGTATCCCGTTTCGACGTGGTCGAGGTGGCTACAGAGGTCGCGGAGGCATGGGATTCCGAGGGGGCCGGGCTCGCGGGGCAGGCCGGGGGTCGTACGGGTCTTACGGTGGCGGGTTCAGAGGAGCATTCAGAGGAAGTCAAGGAGGAAGAGAATTTGCTGAGTTTGACTACAGGGTAATGAATGAGTCATAGATGGTCGATTCATTGACTTCAATCAATAGAAGAGAAATATGTGGCACAGTTTATGAATAGAATTTTCATTAGTATTGCGTTTATTTTTCACAAAATTCCCTTTTTCCCTTTTTGTTTTTTAGAAGGATAACAAAGTAGCTGCGTAGTGATGACCGCGGGTGGATTCCGAAGACCTGGTTTGTTTGGAAAATACATTATGGCTGACACGTTTCAACGAGAATGAGAAGTGTATGTGTGTGTATAAATCTGTCACCAGCACTGGGGTTCAGCTGCTTGAAACCTGGATGTAAATCTCTTAAGAAGTGAAACAAATGCAATTTTTTCATTGTTTACTTGATTATATCGCTCGCTGGTTTCAATTGCTATGATTTCTCAGTTTTTCCCCATGCTTATTGTGTACAGTTCACATGTTATTTTGATCACTTATGGAATTTATTATAGTATTTTGCAGCTTATTTGCAGAACAGCGAAAGGCTACTTTGATGGCAGTTAAAATTAGTACTCTTACATAATTTTCTACGCAAATTTCAAGTTTCATTACTTTTTCCCAGCTGTTTTGGTACGTGAATGTTATAATTTCTTGTGCGAGGTCTGAAGTTTATCTTAATATTTGCCAAGCTGTTATTACAGATAGTTGTAGGCAAGTGTCAGTATTGCAAAACATTTTCTGAAAGATTTTTTTACATAAAATGGATAAAAACATTGCTACGTTTGGAGAAAATTAAAATGTTCAAGTTTGGGAGAGCACAAATTAAAGTTAAATAACATGAAAGGGTCCCACCTATGCAAAGTGACCTCAGTGATCAGGTTTATATTATATGAATTTAGGGGGTACACTTTGATATATGTAGCACTTTGTAGCAGACATTTGCCTATGATTAAATGACCAATCTTTAATAAGAAAACAATGCTACTTTGTGTGACTATGGAAATCTATGCTGCAGTTACTCAGATATATGGATTCTTTAGCTTTTATCACGTCTTGTTCGGCTATCGTGGAAAATTTGAGCGTACCTTATTCATAACAGCTTTCTTGCAATAGAAAAACAACTGTTGTTTCTAACTAAATTTCAGTGTTCACACCGAGCTAGGGGATGAACTTTGCAACTCTCTGCTAGGTTTTATGTATTTGTACGAGATGTTAAAGAACCTGATCAGCGGCACTGCTTCTCCAGTGAATAAGACCCAATGTGTTGTGCACTATAATACAGACGGCAATTTACTTTAGCTTGTCCATCTTATCCAGCTGCTCTGTTTATGATCTTTAGTTTCCGGTGTAGATCTTCTAGGTAAAGGCATGTGAGATCACTGACTGCAATAGCATGTTGCTTTGATGACCTCATGCTCCTTTATGTGCATACTGGGATGTCTTTATATGTTGGGTTTCATCTTTTTTTTTGGTCATTTTTGTCCTTAGTTATAGGTTTAAGAAAGGTGGAGTTTTTAAGTGGCCAGTATGTCTTGGATATGGTTGTTGTGGGCATCTCAACAATGTGTTTTGATTCATGACTGTTGGCAAATTTGGGAAGGTTGATTATACAATAAACTTTGATTCAAAATTATTGTACGCATTAAAGTGCTTGATATCTATAAAACCTGTGAAAATAGCCTTTTATCTGAAATCTTTTGTGCTTGACCAATTTATAACCTTCTATTCAGATTTAGTAATAGATGCTGTGTTTCAGTAATCCCCATTTTGCAGTATTTAAATCTGACAAAACGAAGCCCAAACAGTTTTTTCACTAAAACTATGGTTGTATTTGTTAACATTTTTAAATGCATTAACTAACAATCAACAATATATTTTTTCTTTACTTTTAATGTCAGTATAATTATTAATTAACATTAATGTGAAAAGATGCAACATTTGAATTTAAAAATGTAAATGCTGAAATTAACATAATTGAATAAATGCTGTAGAATAATTGTTCATTACTAGTGTTCGTTGGTTAATGCATAAACTTATTGTTTTCAAATACAAGCTTATTATAAAAGTGTTTTACCATTTCTACTTTAATGTCTGAATTTTATTAACACTTTTTGATTTAACAGTAAACATGCAGGTCTTAGCTGAAATCATTACACCTGCTTGTGGGTCAATATAGTTTGATAGAAGTGACATACACATTTCTTTTGAATCCCAGCATGGTATCTGCTTGCATCATTTATGTAGAGGTTTTTAGGTGTAAAAATAAACTTTGTACCATCTCTTTGTGTGGTTGTTTACTACTTGGGGGATGGGTAGATTTTAAATTGAATGTATGTATTAATGGAGTTGTTGTAAAATGATCCTGGTGTTGAGTCACCCGATAAAAACAAAATTATATAATGGTTTGGTTCTACAGTGACAATATCTGTACAGAGCCCCGCCCCCAGATAATCTTATTAAATATTGGCTCATACTATAAAACATTGGAATATTATGTAATTTATACATTTTTGAATAATTTATCTTACACATATAATTGATGAAATTCAAATTTTATTATATAGGCCTACATTCACAGAAAGAAATTAAAAGACCACTTCAAATGTTCATTTAATCAGCATTTCTAGAAGCATTGTGGCCATTTCACTTTAGTACCTGTTGTATTCAACAAAATCAAACCTCAGGAGTGACAAAGTCATCCAACAGCATGTGAAAGACTGACAGCATGACAAGACGGAAGAAAACTGATAAAATTATGTAATCACATTTATGTTTACCTTTTCCTAAATATGTACAAATAGTACTGTTGTATTGCTTAAAAGTGAATATGAACTTGTGTTCTTTGCAGTGTTTGAGATCTGAAAAAATATCTTTCCATTGTTATTTTCACCTTTATCTCCAGTTTTCATTTTCTGCAAATAAATGCAACTGGGAACCATATTTTCTTTAAATTTGGTAGAAATATTTCTATTATTTCACAGAATGAAACAAAAATAATAATTTTACCACAACACAGACCTATAAACAGTCATATTTAAATTTAGAAAAATGATACAATTTTGTATGTGAGGTTTCTTCAGCCTTTTGGAGCGAGTTGGGTGATTATTGTTTCTGCAATGTTATACTTATTATATTTTTTTTAATTAAACTTTATAAAACATATTATATTATATTATTTTATTCTATTAATATTTTTATATTGTAACAACTTTATAGAAAACATAAAAATATAGAAATCTTATATATTATTATATTAATACTAACGTTGTATGTTGTTACCATTCTTTGGAACAAGGTTTAAATATGTTACACCCGATTCCTTGGTTTTGTAGAACAGTTAGAATATAAAACGTTGGATGTATTTTATTTGTTTAATTTTCCTGGCTAAATATTTTAAGCTTAAGTTTGAATTTATAAAGAGAAAGCCCTGCTTTCATGCTTATTTTAGAAGTAAATGTTACATACATTTTCTCTTGTAGCCGAAAAAACTATTAACCTATGCGATACAACATTTTTCTCACCCAATATGACACAATGACGCTGTCATTTTGTATTTGTATTTAATTGTCATGCGTTTTATATATGATTTATTGCTTCCATCTAGTTATCAATACCCTATCAAACATGCAAGCGGCAGTAATCCACAACATAAACCAAACCGAATTTTCACTGAGCTAACAGATGAGATGCATGTATTTAAGTACATATTAAAATCGTGTATTGCATTTCCCAAAAAATCGCATCTGGAGCCTTGTTTATCTTGTCAGAGAGTGGGCGTAATCAAACGTCAGTCGTGCAGTGGGCGGGGCCGCGCCGGATTTGTTCATTGCACTTCCTCCTCACGCAGCGCTTCTCTACGCACTGTATGACTGCTGCTGATCGGCTGTAACTCACTTTAGCAGCCTTGGACCTCAGAACAGTTCAATATTTGCATCATGGGGCTCACCAGCGATCCAAACTATCTCAAACTGGAACAATGGTACAAAACCAGCGCTGGAAACCTGAACATGAGGCAGATGTTCGAGGCGGATCAAGACAGATTCAACAAGTTCAGGTGAATTACACATCAAACGCGCTTCCTTCATGTGTATGTCAGCTTTAATATACACATTACAATGACTTTTTTCACACCAGACCTGTCAACAACATATGTTTTTTATCTGAAGTTATGGAGGCTTTACCTTTGCCACCAAGGCCTGCTTAAGCCCATGTCGTGTACATAACGCGATTTATGTGCTGTATTGGTTATCAAATATTTTATTTGAGCCTAAATGTATATGCAGTGTAACACCACGACAAACTATATAGTATAAATGGACGATACGTGAAGGTCAACTTTAAATTTCAGTTTGATTTCCACATTGAGGTTGCAAGGTTATTGCAACATCAGACAGGCCAGTGAGCTCGAGCTCCTCTGCACTGCTGCACCTGCTTTTAATCGTTTATTTTGACACACCGATAGCTTTATTTCTAATCTCATATATATCGATGATCTAAATTTACACACAAAAGGTAATTTTGTCGATCACGAGTGTCTGTGTCATTGATGCACTTATGAATTCTGGCAGCACATATGATTTGGCTTGGGATATTATAGTTTCATAAAAACTGTGATCCAAAAAGTGAACCAATCGCATATGCATATGCGTAACGTTATATACTGCTGTTAAACTACTATATTTAATAACAGTAACTACACAAATATTTAACTTACTGTGGTTGGCTCCTATAGTGATGCACTAAATTCTCAACGTATATCTGCTAAATGAATGAATGAATGTAAATGTTATGTATTTATTATTGATAAAGCTTTATAGTTAAGCTCGTGTGTTTTTTTTAATGGGGATGAATGTTTTATAAATAATGTCCAGCAGGGGGCGTCGCAGCAAAATGTTGTACGTGCCTCTCGACACACACACTCACTGCAGAACGTGTGTGACGGTGCGCGCACCCCGTTTATGATGTTACAATATAAACAATGTTGTGATGATAAGCTTTTGTGCATGTATTATGAATAAATAAAGTAAACCGGTTTTTATTTATTTATTTATTATTATAGCCAAGGGTAAATACAAAAAAAATGCATTTCAATCAAAGTACAGTAAAAAATGTATTAAACAAGAGCAACAGCATCGACATAAAAAACACAAAATATAATTATTCAGTAAAATAATAATATTGCCCTGTGACTTTTAACAAAATATATATAAAAAAAATAAAGTTTAAAGTTTTATGGGCTTTAAGAATACGAAAGAGCCTGAATGTATTGTTGAGTTTCATTTTTAAAAGCAATAAATAACGGCTTTGATGAGAAAATTTGCATCGATGGTTATGAAATTTAGCAAGTAACAGTAGAAGATTGACTATAGAATATTCATTATTTTTTTATATTACTTACAGCAAAGAACCCAAAGAGTATATCCTTAAACAATATATATTTTATGATTAATGCATTTACAAAATCTTTCCAAAATCTTTGTGTACAAGGACACTCGCAAAAGAGACGTGACAAGCTGTTTTAATAGATTCGGATAAAATGCTTTTGACGTCATGCGCTGCCGACGTAATTGGGTGATTTGAGTTAATGACTGGGCCATGTTCTTAAACATATCTAACATAACAGAAACATGTTTCATTTCCTCAAATTACCACACCACAGTGACATACATTGTTTGCTGTTAGTAATAAATTCCTTATGACTATGCATATTTTAAGTTTATTCAATTGGCAAATGTCATTTAAAGTGACTCACAAGTAAAGGAATTAAAAAATGTACCTTTTTATCAGTTTAAAGCTGGAGACGGATGATGGAGATGTCCTGCTGGATTATTCCAAGAATCTCATCAATAAAGAAATTATGGACATGCTCTTTGACATGGTATTGTCTGCAATCTTTCTTCTTTATAATATAAACCAATGTTGACATGAATGCCACTATAAATATGTTAAAATGCATGTAAGTATGGGTTTAAATCTTCTTAGTAGTCATTTAGCTCAGTTGACGGCATTGCTGTATATTAGTCTTAGATTTAGAGCCTCTATAAATCTTCCTCAGAAGCACGTGTGTATACGTGTGTTTGCCATTCTCCAGGTGTTCATTGGTGTAACGTGCCAAAGAACTGCTCCAATATGCACTCCAAAAAATGCTGGGTTATGCGGTCAAAAAGGAACTAACCCAGCTGTTGGCTTGTAATTAACATATACTTGATTGTTTCAACCCAAAAGGTTAGGATGTTTTAACCCGTTGTTGGGACAAATATAAACATTTATTATGTTTATTCCACCAAATGTCTGGGTTCATCCCGTTTTGACCCTGTGCTGGGATGTAAACAACCAAACATTTTTTAAAGTGTGGTATAAGATGCAAAGTTTGTGTCCAATGCATGCGATTAGAGGCTAATATATTTGCTTATGGAGCCTCTGAACCATTTTGAGCCAATCACCTGAGCTTTAAATGTCATGTGACTAATCGCTGTAAGTGAGATCATGAAGAACACACAGTCAACACTTTATTAGCCACTGTCCTGAGCTGTGGTGTTATAGACAGCAGACAGGGAAAAAACTATATAATGGGGATCCCCATAAAAGAGAATTGAAATAAAACTTGTACTATGTTATTATAAAACATGTAAAATATCATTTTTTTTTGCCTCAGTAATGCATGGCAGGGGCCTACTAGACCAGTCAACCCTTGACCCCTGTCTCACAGGAGTGACACAATCAAGTGTGTAACATGCTTGGACATCGTGACGCCTCTTAGAAATATTTAACCAGATACTACATTACTTCTTTTCAGAGAAGACAACACTCAATGATGAAAATCATAATAATGTTGTGAAGTATATTGTATGTATAATTAATGTTGTATGTATAATAAATGTTCACTAAACATGTCGTCATGGTCAGGCACGATCATTGGGCATCGAGGCAGCCAGAGAGAAGATGTTTACAGGAGAGAAGATCAACTTCACTGAGGTAATGTCTTAAAGGAACAGTTCACCTAGAAATGAAAAATCTGTCATCCTTTACTCTCTCTCGTGTCATTTCAAACCTGTATGACTTCCGCAGAACGAAAAAAGGAGATGTTTTTAAAAATGTTGCTAACTGGCCCCATTCACTTGCATTGGTTTCGTGTCCACACAATAGAAGTGAATGAGATCCAGTGCTGTTCGGTTACCAACTTTCTTCAAAATATCTTCTTTTGATTTCTGCGAAAGAAAGCCATAAAGGACAAAGACTAGAGGGAGAGTTATTGATGACAGACTTTTCATCTTTGGTTGAACTATCACTTTAATATTTCATCAGAAAATAGGCTATTTAACATTCTGACGGTGTCGTTTTTTTTAATATATTTTGCTTATGTGTGAGTTTAGATTCTATGCTGTAATTTATTTGTAGAAATGTATGTATTTCCCGTTTTAGTGCTCACTATCATTTTACATAATTTCAGCTTAAATTGTTCAGATTGTGAAAAAAAATCTTATGAAATGCATATCATTGTATTTGTCTGGTTTATTTATTTTTAGTTTAATTTAACCAAATGTACACGTTTAATAGCCAGCATTAACGTGTATCAAAACTCTGATCACACATCGAAACCCATTGCTATTACTACAGTATATATTTATTGAGGTTAAGAACTGTATTTTTGACTGTAGGGTCGGGCTGTTCTCCACATCGCTCTGAGAAACCGCTCAAACACTCCCATTATGGTGGACGGAAAAGACGCGATGCCCGATGTGAACCGCGTTCTGGCGCAGATGAAGCCGTTTTGCCATGTGAGGGAAATTTCAACATCACTTTCAAATCGACACTTGTGCTTCTCCTATTGAACTTTTTAAAGAAATTGAAAAGGTAAAGAGACTTATTATTTTACAAAGGTAGGCCATAAAATGGTGGTGTGTGTGTGTCTGTGTTCAGAAAGTGCGCAGTGGCGAGTGGAAAGGCTTCAGTGGTAAATCCATCACTGATGTTGTGAATATTGGCATTGGAGGATCTGATCTGGTAAATAAACCCTGAACTCATTCCTTCGTTTTTTTATTTACTGCTTTTACAATCATATTATGGTTCAGCTGGTGATCGTTAACTAAACTTCTGTGATATGTGGATGGATGTTTATATCAGGGTCCTCTCATGGTGACTGAAGCTCTGAAGCCGTACTCTAAAGGAGGACCCAACGTGTGGTTCGTCTCTAACATCGACGGCACACACATGGCCAAGACCCTCGCCCAGCTCAACGCTGAGACCACCCTGTTCATTATTGCATCCAAGGTTAGACTCTGGACAAACATACGAAAAGAAGTCAAATACAACTGTTTTTTCAAAATAAAAGTATGAGAATTCTTTCTCACCTGGTCTGTCATAATGTGATGTTTTCGTTTGTGCAGTGTCATGGATGTTCACAGGAGACTGAGCATTTGTTCCCTCTTGTGGAATTGTGATTATACTATTCACGCCTTTATCCAGTGACTTTAATGTTTTTTTGTTTCATTCAGACGTTTACCACCCAGGAGACCATCACTAACGCAGAGACGGCCAGAGAATGGTTCCTCCAGGCTGCTAATGATGTGAGCTTATATTTTAAAAATAAGATGTTAATATCCAATAACTATTTATAAGTATTATATTTATTTTTCTCACCGACCAAAACTGTCAGTATAAAAAGCAATATTGTTAAAATTGTAATGTAAATGGCTGTCTCTTTTCTACCATAGAGCTAATATAAACCTTAGTTTTACAGAATCTTAAAGTGGCACTTTTCACTTTGCACGTCTGTAGCAAAACAGTCCTGTTCACTGCTATTGCTTTGTTATTACACGGCTCTTTAGAATGCTTGATTCTGATTGGCCGGTCGCGACATTTGCATGTTCGTTTTTCCAAGATAAAAACCTCTCAAATCCCTTTTACAGGTTTTTTTGACAAATGAAATATAATTTCTTTTGATGTCTTTTAATAACATATATGACATTTTAATGTTAAATTTATTAAACCAATTTGCCTGTTCGTGACATCTGAAAGTTGTTCTTACCTTAAAACCGAAAGTAAACGGCGTTACCTCACGGAAGGTCTGCATTCGGTAAAAATGAGCTAATAAAATATTTCAAATTCGCATTTCATGTCCAGTTTTTTTCTCATGTGGCAAGTAGCCGTGTAATAAGCAGGAAAATGTACAAGCAGCTGGCTGTTATCGCGAAATAAGCCCCTTAATAACAATACAGTTTCCCTTACTTGGTAGTATAAAATCAACATGAATTACTATGTTGTGAACTGTAACTATGTTGTGAAACCTGCAAATACAGACAAAAATAAATATTTGTGTACGAAAAGTATTTTAACTTGATGTCGTGTGTATTTTCAGCAATCTGCTGTGGCCAAACATTTTGTGGCTCTTTCTACCAACGCAGTAAGTACAGCCTCACGTCTGTCAGCATTTGATGTGAGAATTAAATCTATAAGCGATTTTTAATAAACGTATGTGTGTTTTCTCTTACTTTACCAGCCGAAAGTAAAAGACTTTGGTATTGACACCAAAAACATGTTTGAGTTTTGGGATGTGAGTATTTCCAGCAGAAGTGGATTTTTGCATGAGCAAGCACCTTTCTTTACATTGGCTGAAAATTAGACAAACTTTTATTGGATGCATAAAAAATATCTATCTGCTTTGCTGTGTGGAATTTGCATATTGCTGCTTGTAATCCCAGAATGGTTTTCTAACGCCGAGTGCTCATGTTTTAGTGGGTCGGCGGGCGTTACTCGCTGTGGTCGGCTATTGGTTTGTCCATTGCACTGCACATAGGTATGTCTGCCTTTTACAAAAAATATTCAAGCATGAACAAAGATTTGTTAGATATCCATTTTCAATATACAATTCATATTGCTACACAGGTAATGTATACTTGTGTTGCATTATTTCGGAACGCATCCTCAGCACTATAGACGGTTTACCGCAGAAGCAACAACAATAACAAACGTTACTGCACTTACGTGCATTTGTGGATGGAATTTAACTTTCTGGTACACATCTGAAACTAATAGAGTGCCTTTAGATTATTTCTGACAACAAGCGAAAGAAACTGAGAAAGAACTGTTACTTGGCTAAAAATGGAATTTAGACTGCGATACCAAGCTCAACCACTAGATGTCAATGTTCCCTACAGTTTCTTTAAATGTGACCGTTACATTCAACAAATTGTTTATTTAAAAAAAGTTAATTAGATTAAATATAAATAGTTAAATTATTAGTCACGAGCCAGATCGATGAACAAACACAGACCGGAAGTTAGCTGCAGTCCAGACGCGCGCGTCCCATGAAACCATCTAGCTTCAGCATAAACTGTCTATTTCAACTTTAGATTTTACTTTTCAAAGAGATCTTGCTGAGCATGATTGATCAGGGTCAAAACTTGTTAATCTGCTGATGTGACTTTTCCATTTTGGCTGACATAAAAACTGTCCTTTGTTTTGAACTTGACTTGACTTGACTTTTGGTATGAAACACTTACTGTTAAACCTTTATTCATTCTCTAATAGGTTAAAACCCAAGTCCCTTTAAGCCTTTCATTTGATTCAATACTATATTTTCCTATCAAAATGTGTCACATTATTTAATAACGTAGTTGTGAATGGTGTGTCATATATCTGCACTTGTTTATTAGCATAGAGTTGTTTTGTGCCCCATGTGAAATAAGGCTGTGGGAATGACCGCTAGTGCAGTATCTTAAATGAATTAACTGTTTGTGTGTTTTTTAGAGGAGTTTTAATGCGATTCATTTATTGTCCTGCAGGTTTTGACAACTTCGAGCAGCTTCTTGCTGGTGCTCATTGGATGGTAAGTATGATTACTATAGTATGTCAATGCATGTGATGGGAATTGTGATTTGACTTAAACATGCAAACGATAAGTTTTTATATTTAAAAATAAAAAGTAAACAATCAGTTAAATATAAGTTTTTGAGCAAGTAGATCAATAAACTCTGATTCAATAAACTGATTCAGAACGGTACACTTATAATTATTTGAAGAGTTTGGTTCCAAAATGAGAGCACTCCATTTTTAATCCGTTAAATCCAACTCCATGTTTCCAATTAATATAAAAAAACTAACAATAAAAACTTGATAACATTATAAAAAAACATGATTTTGTTAACTCATTTTGGAACCAAATTCTCCCATTTTAATTTGAGCTGTCAGGTACAATTCTGTGGTAAATGTTAGTTTGATGTCATTTGACATAATGTAAAAATAAGGAACTAGAAATGTTATGTTTCAATCAGAGATGGCGATAGAGAGGCAAAAGTCACGAATTGCATTTAATGCAAAGTCAAAGCACCTTTCTCACCTTTCTTTTGCAAACATTTGAATCATTTATACTCGAGAAGGTATGTAACGATTCACCGTGAGCTGGTTGAAAATCGATCATATTATGTGACGATTCAAGCCGGTTGAGATATTATTTGAATCGCAATACATGTTTTGAACAGCAGTGTTTTCTGCAAACTTGGAAAACGTCGATATGCTCATATTTCTTAAATGTAAGAAAATCCAATAAAAGCGCAGACAAAGTATTAGTTTGTTTATTTTGAAGAGATTTTTGTAATATTCATTTGTATTTGATTTAGAATTCGATTTGGACTTAGTTTTGTTACTTGACATAAAATATATTTTTTTTTTCACAAAGAAACGTGCAGCATTTAAGAAATAATAAAAGGGCAGTTGTTAATTCCTAATTTGTCTCAACTCATTTTGTAAAAATTAATCGTGAATTAATCGTATCGTGAGACCATTATCGTGAATCGCATCGTAAGCTGAATGAATCGTTACATCCCTTTACTCAAGTACTTTTTTCTATGGCACATTACAGAAAATTAAACATAAAAACTCTGTGTCATTTTTGTATCTTTTTATTTTGTTTCATTTGCACCTCATTTCGCCTCTGAGTTTGATTCTTACGTTGTTTTTACGGATACTGGTCACTCTGCTCTAGATTGTTGTAGATTTTCTGCATACAATGCACCCTCAAAAGACGTTTTCCTTTTAAACTAAAACATTTGGCTTGCCATAGTAGCATTCAGTTTATATTAGCATTTGTTTCATTGAAAGAATGCAGACGGTCGGTTTAAAGCACAATGATCGCGATCACCTGATTCTTGTATTTAACCAATAAGATCACCGCAGGCCTGAAGTCAATATTTTCATAATAATTTATATATATATATATATCTTAGGATAACCACTTTCACACGGCTCCTCTGGAGCAGAACGCTCCGGTCATACTGGCCCTGCTGGGCGTCTGGTACGTCAACTTCTTCCAGGCCGAGACGCATGCCCTGCTGCCCTACGACCAGTACATGCACCGCTTCGCTGCGTATTTCCAGCAGGTCAGTCTGGTGATGTCGCGTATCAGGAAATGACATCACAATGTCTAGCTCTTCGAGGTATTGATAGATCTGTGAATTAATTTCTCAGGGAGACATGGAGTCCAACGGGAAATACATCACAAAGTCTGGCACTCGTGTGAACTACCACACGGGACCCATCGTGTGGGGGGAACCGGGAACTAACGGACAGCACGCTTTCTACCAGCTCATTCACCAGGGTCAGTAATCTCAAAACTCGAGTGAACTACGTCCCAGTTCAAGCATCGGTTAGGACGTTTGGCCTGTTGCCTTTATCAGAATAGATCAAGTCTGATCTCTTACGCTTTGTAGGGACTCGCTTGATTCCCGCTGACTTCCTCATACCTGCTCAGACTCAGCATCCAATCAGAGACAACCTTCATCACAAGGTAAACTCATGTGTTTCTAAACACGTTTTCAAGTTTCCTCCTGGTCTTTTTGTACTCCGATGACCCCCTGAGTGTGTCTTAGATTTCACTTTATGATGTTATCTGAGCTTGCGTTCAGCAATGCATTACATCAGGGCTCATCAAACGTTGCCATTTCAATAGCATACAATACGTATTAGAGGGGTATAATTTTGGTTTTCTGATCTGACGTTTACTCTTGAATGATTTCTCTAGTATTTGGCGCTAACTTGAACGTTCATTTTGTTGTTAAATCTGGCACATAGATGTTGAAATTACGTGCATTTCGCGTTCTTTCAACGAACTGTACTTCCTGTGCTTGTTGTTAGATCCTGATGGCAAACTTCCTGGCTCAGACGGAGGCTCTGATGAGAGGAAAGACCTCTGATGAGGCCAAGAAAGAGCTCAAGGCTGCTGGGATGTCTGGAGATGCGCTGGAGAGACTCCTGCCCCATAAAGTAAGGAACTGTACACCAGATTCATAAAACAGGACCGGAGTCTCTTAAAAGTTTTAAAATGGATCTAAATGTAAGAGAATAGAATAGAGGGGTTCACACCAGGTGGGAACGCACAAATGCAAATCTGAGTTAGCATTGAAAACGTTAAGCAACAGCAGATCATCTACATCCATGTTTGTGACTAGCACTGTAGTGTGCAAGCTTAGAATTAACATAGTATCATTATATTGTTATTTTGTATATATTTTATTTTATTTATTTTATATTGATTGATTGAATATCATTGCATTAACTTTAAGATACTATATATTTGTATTGCATTATATATTTAAGTCTTTGACCCTCTTCGTTAAGGACCATCCTGAAAAGTTTTGTCATTAAAGAATTTTTACCGTCCTGCCCAGTCTTTTTGTAGTTAGGTCTAGCGGTTTTCAGTGTTTCTTGAGAGATTTGCTTTTGGACAGATCAAAGAAAAAATGGCAAATTTAGTGAACCTTGTCGTGATTTGTGGTGTATATAGATTTATATGTTGTGATTTGTGGTGTATATAGATTTATATGTTGTGATTTGTGGTGTATATAGATTTATAAAAATGGCCTGTGTATTTACTATTTTATCGAATGGGACATTACATATGAAGTGGAGTATGTGATGTTTGAGTGTATTACAATGCATGTGCATTCATTGTGCAGTGGATGACCAATAACACACTGGTATTTTTTTAGGTATTTCAAGGGAACAAGCCAAGCAACTCCATCATCTTCAAGAAGCTCACACCCTTTATGCTCGGTGCATTGGTTGGTGAGTAATAAACATTGATTTGTAGATGCAGCTTCGTTTCTGAGACCCTCGTTGGTGATGTACTTTATTTGTTTATGTGTTTTAGCAATGTATGAGCACAAGATCTTTGTGCAAGGCGTGATTTGGGACATCAACAGCTATGACCAGTGGGGGTGAGTCCAGTTTATGGTCTTCTCTTTTGCTGGTTTCTTGACCAGCTGATGTTCAGCTAATGTACCAACAAGCACAGGTCAGATGTGTAACGTAGACATAAATCAGGGCTTGCAACCACTTACGTGTGGAACTAAAGGAAACATTACAATGTCTTTGATGCAGTTACTTTACACTGTAGGTTTGTGTGACATTAGTGAAAAAATCTATAAAATTTCAATTTAGCTTGCGAAAATAAAATTCCCCATCATTTTGAATGTTGCGTATTCCTCCAAATACATTTACATTACATTTAGACATTTAGCAGACGCTTTTATCCAAAGCAAATAAATCCTGCCACACCTTTATTTTAATAGTTATTTATTAATTTGGTAACAAAGTAGAAATTTGCTAATGCGAACAGATGTGTAAAGTGATAAATAGAAGTACTATATGTCGAGAATAAAAAGTATCTTTTCTTTCCTCTCAGTGTGGAGCTGGGCAAGCAGCTGGCCAAGAAAATCGAACCCGAGCTGCAGGATAACGCAGAAGTCAATTCCCACGACTCCTCCACCAATGGACTCATCAGCTTCTTCAAGAAGAACCGCTCTTAAGCATTTTCAGACCCCCCTAACCCACCTCTGCTGGCCCTCTCATCTAAAGGGAGTCATGAATTGTGTATTAACGCTTGGCGTAGTTCATATCTGATAGGCCTAGACAAGGAGGATGAGCACTTTATGTCTGTGTCATCACGTATAAGCCATGAGATTGTTGTGTGTCGTGTAAGATTTGACTGTATTCATGTCTGTGATGGAAACACCTGTGTGCACTGTTTATTCTAGATACAATATCATGGACCAACGAACCACAATAAATGTTTGATTTGTCGGTTTTCTTGGTTCATTGTTCTTTTCATTTAACAGCAATTAATTATTGGTGTTTGTTTAAGGTGGGATTTAAAAAGAGAACCAGTAAGAACGCTGAGACTTTGAAGGGAATGTTATGACTTGATCCAACAACAAAAGTAAAGAAATTCTCTGTCAAAAGCAATTTGTTTGATTCATTGGTACTTTAGATCTTTATTTTGAATGCTTGGGCATATTTTCTATACAAAATGAATCTAGAATTACATAAACGTTATACTAAAGTTGCGAAATAAGATAAAATGTTGTCGAGCTTGATAGATAACGCAATTCACTGAACTCGCTTCAATACATTCAGTTATGTGAAACCCATCATTCCTTATCAAATGTTATTTTAGAAAGACGATTCATTTTAGTTGACCAGGCCTTTGCGCATAGGATCAAAGTTTTCTACATTAAAACTGATTGTTTACAACCCATAGGCAGGTTTAAACAAGTCTACAGATACAACACAACGCAGGACAGACATTCACTAGGGGTGTGATTCTGAGAGATTTACAAGATTCACAAACTCCTCAAACAAGCTGAGGAAGATATACGGCTGTAACCTCTCTGACGGCTGTAGATTGACTGATAACATTGACGGGGAACTTCATTCTTGTGTGTGGTGTAGAAATGGAGGGGATGGTTGAAAGCGGTCTGTCTTTAATTTACGTGTTTCTGACGGTTGTAAGTGTTGGATTACTGCTCGTGAGGGGTGTAAAGGGCAGGCCGGTGAGGTGGTTGGTTGTTCTCGTGGTTTCTGAAGGGACATTGAGCTTTTTGGTCCATTCATCTTTTCTTAAAGTGGCATTAGCGACTGTGCTATGTGTTTTGGTGCACTACATAGGGAGAGAAGAGGTCATGTTACCTACCCTAAACAAAGCAGTACTGATCACAGGTAAGATCTGTTTGCTTTTATTACATGGCACATGTAAAAAAATCCTGTTTGATTTCTGTATATATGTACATTTGTAATTTAATGAAATGTTCATTGAACAAAACCTTTTCGAGGCAATTTTTACCTCAAAATCAAAATGGGACACCACATTTGAAGACATTAGAAACTTTCGTAATAATTATGCGTGTTTCCAATACCATAATTACAACCTAAAAAATACAAATACAAATCATAGTTAGAGGAAATCTGCTCAGAATTAGTGAACTTTTATTTTTGGTCATTATTTACTCGCCCCTTTGTCATTTCAAACCTGTATGACTTTCTTCCTTCCACAGAACAAAAAGTTATTTTGAAAAATGTTGTTACTGGTCCCCATTCAATTGCATTGGTTTTGTGTCCGTACAATAGAAGTGAATGGGACAAGTGCTTTCGGTTACCAACTTTCTTCTGGTAGAACACAAAAGAAGATATTTTGGAGAAATGGGGAGGTTTTATGTCCATAGAGGTGACTTCCCCTCCCCTTGTGCTGTAACGATCTTCAAAATATCTTTCTTTGCGATATTTCTGTTGCTTTTGAGGTGAATTGTGACCTAGACTTGTTTGGTGAGCCTTACCCAGTAGAAAACTGTCATCCATCAACATAACACTGCCATCCTAATGAACCTTGCACTTTGACCATAAAACAGGTAGCCAACTGGCCTGGGTCCCACAAGCCCATAACTTAATGCATTCCTGGGATGTCATTGTCTAGTTAGATATGATAAGCATGCAGACGAATATGAATTGTCACGTGAAAACAGATTGTCAGTGAACTCGGATGACAGCTCACCAACAATACCCACAATGCAACGGAACCAGGATGTGTTCGACTGTGAGATTTTGTAAGGTAGTATTGTGTTTTCCGATCGATCTACAGGTTGCGATTCTGGTTTGGGTCACGATCTGGCCAAATGTCTGGACAGCGCAGGGATGAGGGTGTTTGCGGGGGTCCTGGATGAATGCGGTCCTGGAGCTCTGGAGCTCAAGAGAGCTGCATCTTCAAAACTCACCGTTCTACAGTTAGACGTCACAAACAGAAGACAGATCACACAAGCGTATGATTTCATCCGGAGTCAAACAGGTAACAACAGAGCTGGTAAAGAAGTACGTTTACACAATCTTTTTCCATATCTGATCTCTGTAGGGCAAGCATCGTTACTATTTGTGATACTCTGAGATAGTGATCAGGCTGAAACTACCCAAACAACTTACACCTGTAGCAT
Organism: Triplophysa siluroides; assembly: GCA_006030095.1. NCBI lineage: Eukaryota > Metazoa > Chordata > Actinopteri > Cypriniformes > Nemacheilidae > Triplophysa > Triplophysa siluroides. The sequence continues at coordinate 906,927 of VCII01000030.1, read as the reverse complement.
CCATTCAGGACACCCTAGCAACCCCATAGCCGTAACCTAGCGCAACATAGTAAGCCCCTAGCGATGTGTTATTATCTACCATATGTACCCTAGCAACTGCAGCGATACCCTAGCAACCAATTACAACTTCCCAGCTACCTTGGATGCTATTTTTGCGCAGGTGAACAACACAATGAAAAATTTGAAATATAAATCATGTTCACTAATGTGACATTGCAGGCTCTCTACATTATGCATTACTCTTTGCTTGTGTGCAGGTCTCTGGGGACTAGTGAACAACGCAGGTGTTCTTGGATATGTGTGCGACGGAGAAATCCTGCCAATTAAATTATATAAAAAGTACTTTGATGTAAATTTCATTGGTAGTGTGGAGGTGACACAGGTCTTTTTGCCTCTGATACGTCAATCGAAAGGAAGAATTATCAGCATATCAAGTATGGCAGGTAACCGTTGCGAATATGTACAAATCTTTATCTTTGTGTTTACAGTGGTTGGACAATTAAATTGAACGCCATGGAAAGATGTCTTTTTTTCATGGTTATGGCCACCGATGACCATGCAAGACATTAGTCCTCATTTGAACTTTGAACCTCTGTACAGTGAACGATAATCCACTAGTGTGTAGCATGACTTCTGGTGATCAGTATGAATGAAACATTGCATCATCGTTTTTTTAGGAGAAATCCCTCTTCCTGGATTTTCAGCCTATGGAGCATCTAAAGCAGCTCTGACTGTATACAGTGGAACAATAAGACAGGAACTCTCACGCTGGGGAGTAAAAGTCATTGTCATTCTACCTGGGGCTTTTAAAACAAGTAAGACTATGCCAAACTCAACCTTCATGTAATCATATAGTGAATCGCATGAAGATGAAACGCATGAAAATCCAAAAGATAAATATTTGCATAAAGAAAATGAGGTTTTCTAAAAAGCATCTGTATAGCATATCACATATTCTAGCAACGATGGCACAACAAATACTACAATTATTGCACACTCAAAAAAAGTTGTTAAACAAACTTCATTAAATTAAGGAAAACTTTCCACGGAATTGAATTACATTTCTCCAACAAAATCTAATTTGTTTGAAACGATTCTTTATAATCTTGTTGTATGAACTTATTTTTTTTAGTAGTCTTGATTAAATAAATTTGTGTCATATACATACATATTTTACATTAAACCAATGTAAAAAAAAATTAAAAAAATAATGAAAGCACTCAAGAATTTTTTTTATATTATGCATTTTTAACATTAATTAGACATTACTTAATTTTACTTCAATAAAGATATTAAGTAAATAGAACTCAACAGAAATGCAAATAAAAAAATCGCTTTTCTGAACAATGGCAACCACAAAACAAAAAAATAAACTCATCAAAACCTTAAAGATAAATGAACATTAAACACTAACACGTGTTTCTTTTTACTGAAAAATGCATAAACACAACTCCTTTATGTTGTCCCAACATGAATGGATTCAGCTATATGACATACATTTGGTCACATTATTTTTTTCTAAAGTTGTGTTGATTTAACTTAAGCAAGTTAAGTAAATTGAACAAGCAGCATAAATCTTTTTTTTGGTGTACATACACTTTACAATAAATGAAAGAATAATGCAGGTTTAATACTTTTTATTTCGGGTTGAAAGGTTCTTCACAGATTTTCTGATGTACTGAAATTGTATTTGCAGATATTTTTGGCCGCAGAGAGCAGTGGATTGGCGTTCAGGAGGAGATCCTCAGTGGTATATCACAAGACGTCATGGAAGCGTATGGAGCAGAATACATCCGCTCAATGCAGCAGAGGCTGGTCGACATGTCTTCAACGTCAAGCCCCAACACGGGGCCGTTCCTGGAGGCTTTAAAACATGCTCTCCTCTCCTCAAGACCAAATCCATTTTACTACCCTGGGGCGGCAGCGTGGGCTCTTCCACTTCTCTACAGACATTTCCCCACCTCACTGTCAGACAAGATCTTCTCACGAATCTTTATGACTGGTGATGCCAAACCAGCACAACACTGAATTTCTATCAACCATTTTGCTAAAACAACCCTTTTCAGATTTAATACCTCATTCGACAGGATAAACGGTGTGGAAGCTTTTAGTAAACCAGATGCTATGAAAAAAATCCACAGAACAATTCAACATTGTCTAAACCTACTGTATTCAGTTTTAAAACACACGAGAACCATATTTTGTCAAGAAATAATACCTTTGACAGTAAAAAAGGTTGGAAAAACTGGGCTTTAAACTCATGTCACGGTTTTACTTTCTTCTTTTCTTATTTAAGTGTGGGGAAAAAATCAGGGTGTACTATTAAATCCACATACAAATATCTTTTTTCATTTAAAAAAAGAAGGTCTTTTTACACAGCATTTGTTTCTGACACTAAACAGATAAAAAAATCTTAAAAGGTCCGTTGTATATAAAATAAATCATATAAGGTGAACATCTCTGCGAGTTTAAAATATTTCAGTCTTGAGGCTTTAGGAAGGCTTTCTTTGGTTTACAGTCAACAACATTCGAGTTTAAGTCCTCTTCTCTGTCAATGATTGCAGAGCGATCTCGTTTCTTGGTGAACTTTTTCCTCATGCTGCCAACCAAGCTTTCATATCTGAAGAGAGAGACAAACAATAAAAATTTGATTTTCTGATCAAATATGCTGTTCTTTAACATTGTGACATTATTTTCTTACCTTCTAGCCATTTCTTCATCTGTTATATCGGTGGCCATTTTGTTTATACCTCCAATCTCTTCATTGACCTCATCTTCCTCTTTGGGTGCATTCATTAGAACCATTAATCGCTACACAAAAAAGTTCAATTATAAAAGCGTTTTTTTATGAATTAAATTTAACTAAAAAACAAAGCTGTAAAAGAAAAGAGAATAAAGTTGTACCTCAACATCAGGATTAAAGCCTTTGAATGACATTCTGCCATAAACCAAATCCTCACAGGGAACATAACTTCTCTCCTCAATGATGTAGTTCCTGTTTAAAAATACAATTAAGTTATTTCTCTCTTTCTTGAAATATAGATTTTTTCAGTTGTGTAACAAGGCAAATGGTTCATGACAACCTTAAAACAAAACCTGCTGCCTACCCGGCAAACACATACGTTCTGACGACGTCGCCAGTTCGTCTTCATTTGGTCACTGTGACATTACTGTGTGACCTGGTTTTGAGGACGTCTTGGCAACGTTCCATTTCTTAGAATTTTGATAATGTTCCAGAACCGTCCTCGAATAACGCCATGAATGAATCCCATGGAGAACGTTGTAGCAACGTGATGTACTGGTCTTTAGATAACCTAGATACGAGTCATTAATGAATCTGGTCATTTAAATTTATCATGTTATTACATGGTAAATTTATGATCAGAGTAAAATCTGTTATAATGTCAAGCAGAATGCTATAAATCCGACTTCTGACAAAACGATTGTAACAATGTGACTGTTTGGTCGATAGGACGTGCTAATCACGTCCCAGAAACGTTATTTGTAACGTCGCTGCGACGAAAATGGTATGTTCCAGGTATGTCTTCAGGAGGTTATCACCACGTCTCAGCAACATCCAATGTTACGTCGTCACGACAAATATGGGAATCACAAATTTACGTCGCTGGAACGTTATTTGGCAAGATATTTAAATGCCATTTGAACACTTTAGCCACGTGAATAATATAAAAGCACGACGAGTACATTAATTCTTATTATGGTTTTATATAAATTTAAATAAGTTATTTACCCTTTATTGTGGAACTGATAGCAAACGAGTCAGTAATCAATTTTATTCTGTAATTCTCAGACTATTTCACTGACATGTAATCATTTAGCAGAAGCTTCATAGCAATTTACTAAGGAGAGAGAATTTACAGATTATTATGCCGCAGCAGCCAATACCTGAGAATCAACATCTGAATGTACGGTTGTCAAATGTTGATGAATAAATACATAAAACTGTTGCTTAAGAGCATTTGTTCATGTCCCCACACCTCTTATATTTGAAATGGTAATTAAATGTAGTAGTTCATACAATGAAACTGTTAAAATACTCAAATTAAATTAAATTATTTTTTATTCTCTCATGGCATTCTAAACCCATATGGTTACCTTACCCTGTTGAAAAAAAACAGCATATGCTGCTTGGGTAGGTTATGAAGCATGGTAGCTGGTCATGTGCTGGTTTAAAGGGGTCATATTATGGTTCGTTTTAGATGCAAAACAATGTGTATACACGATTTAAGGTTAAAAAACGCTGTATTTTCCACATACCGTGCATGTTTGTATCTCCTCTTTGCTCCGCCTCTCTGAAACGCGCACATTTTTTACAAAGCTGATCGCTCTGAAAAGCGAGGTGTGCTATGATTGGCCAGTTCACCAGTGCGTAGTGATTGGTGGAATACTGCAAGCGTGTGGCGGAAATGTAACGCCTCTTGTGTAACGTGCTTACAGGTGTAACGTGCTTACAGGTACGCCCACCTTACTTGCGTGTACATTTGGGCGGTCTCAGTCAAATCAGACCACGAACTGACGTAGATTTGTGGGGGTGTGGTTACACAAGGCGTTTCAGGCAGGTCTGGGTGAGCATTCCCTTTTAGATAGAACGCATCTTTTGTTCCGACACTTTAATTTTTGCAATTTAACGTGTCCAATACATGCATGGGCAATTTTATAACACACCAAAGACACAGAAAAACACCTATTCGCGCCATATGATCCCTTTAATATATATGGTCATGAGCTAGTTTAAGAAAGTCCTAAACCAGCTCAGGGCCAGCTTAAACCAGCTATCATGCTTCAAAACCTACCTAACCAGCATATGCTTTTTTTCAACATGGTACACTACACAAGAATAGAAATGCTGAAATGAATACCGCTTGTTCACCCTGCAATAGAAGTCAAAAGTGCAGCTTCTGTTGTTGTTTTGTCAACTAAAGTGATAATACTTTTGTATGCAAGTGTCAAAACACTTTCTGGGTCCACTATATTAGATATAAATGAGCAATATTGAGACAGGTCTCACTCTTTGGCCTTGAGCTCAGGCAGATCCAGGAACCAAATGTTCATCACTAATGATTCTCTTCTCCTCTTCATCCAGCTGCTTCTTCACATCAGCATCCAGACCTCTCTGCATGAACTACAGACACACGTGATCAAATCACTCTTAATTTAAACCATAACACATTAAATCACTCCCAATTCACACCATATCACACGGATTGATCTACAACAATGCACAGCGTGTAACCCAAACAACGCATCCTCACGAAAACATTGAACTCGTGTTTTTAACAGTAATTTTTGTAAAGATCCCTATGATTTAATCCCACCATACCTTCATTCGCATTTTTTTCGAAAGTTTTGTTGAACCGTCGTTCGCCATTTTACACTTGAGCAAAGTTCCAGTTGAGCTGTAAATTAACTAAAATAAACTGATCACAGTCGCGTTAATCTGAGTTAAATGTTCCTCGTGAGCAGCATAGCGCTCAAGTTAAAATAAATACACGGACATGTGAAATTCACGCATGCGCTTTTACGGACGCATGTGGTCTGCGCATGCGCGGTGCAGATGCGCGTGCAGGCTCGACCAATCGCACAACGCAGAATCGCTCAACTTTTCTTACTTACTGGATTTGGCACGATAAATTATTGATCTATATATATGAAGGAGGTAGATAATATTGTTAATATAGCTATGTATGAAGAGTTTGGTTCCAAAAAGAGATAACTTTCAAAATATTCAAACATCATGTTTAGTTATTATCGCTTAAATCAAAATAAAACCACCTGCAGTTTGATTGATATTAATTGTAATGCACAATAAAATAACATGTTTTTTGAAACAATTCAAAACGGAGTTATCTCGTTTTGGAAGCAAACTCTTCATATAATACATAGAGTATTATAATAAGTTTCCATAGCAATGAAATTGCAATAACACCCTCACAATTTTATCACAATATTTTAATTGTTTGTTTTACATATTGTTTATTGAATATATAGTGTAGTTGTGTCATGTCACATCGGTTTTGTGCTCTGGTGATGTATGAAGCATTTCTTTCAAATCTGTGTATTCGTATAAAATATGAAATGTTTACACAAGTGTATGTCGTTTCTGTGTTTACTTTACTCAAACTGCTATGGCAGATATGTGTAGTTATTCATGCATCTGGCGTTGTAAGGTGTGGGCATTCCAAATACTCAAATGACACCAACTCTACTCTGGAACAACACAGACTATAATCTACCCAAGGATGGTCTGATTTCATGAGGCCCTTTTTGCACTAGAGCTTTGGTCTTATGGACATCAAAGTCATTAAAATGTGTGCAGCAGAATGTTTCTTTTCTTCTATGTGTGTCCCTGTAATCACATTTATGTTTCCTACACAAACTCTTGCACCACCAGTTCTTTAAGGGACATCAGTGATACCGGACTATGAGGGGAGTCTCTTACTCTGGTCAGCTCATCCTGTAACTGTGCCACAGGCAACTCAAGGCTGTAACCCAAATCAACAAGAGCCTCGAGCAGCGGCCCCTGATACCGGCGGAGCTCATAGCGCCTCACGGTGGGAAGAGCCCTTCTGCCTGTTTGAAAGGCAGCATTGAAGTCCTCTAGATCCCTTTGACACACCAATATGGCACACAAGGTTGGTATCACTAAAGTGGAGTCATGAGAAGACAGTTTCTCCTGAAGCACCAACACCTTCTGTAGGCACTCAAGAGCCCGTGAAAAGCGCCCCCCACGCAACAGGTTATATGCCTCTTTTAGTTCCTGTTGAGTGAAAAACGCCTGAATAGCTTGCGATCGGCGAACGCATCTGATGGAGTAGATCTGAGTTAGATAGTCTCTCAGGGCGACACGCCGCTCTGAGATGTTCTCCTCACAGAAGTTTCCAGTCACTCTCTTTCTGGGCATCACCATGTCTTCCATCTCCTCATTGAAGCCTAGCAGGAGCTCCTGATGCAGGTGAAGAAAGTCGGTGTAGCTCAATAGCCACACGTTCACAGTCGTAGGTACCAGACCGGATAACCACAATCCGATACACCTGTATGACAGAAATATATAAAGATCAGATGAGGTCTTCACTGACATTGGCATGTAACACACATTTTTGCACTATTGTGTAAGTAACAAACCTCAGTAGCCTACTCAAGGAGAAATGAGTTCACTTAAAATGTCGGTGCCATTAAACTTCATGTACAGTTATATGTACATTTGGCTAATGTATCATGTAAACAAGTCAACTTTAGGTAAAAAATGATCCAGGAAAAATGAAGCTAAAATATCCAGAAACGACCGCTGACATATTACGGTGATGACGTCATTTTGAGCCAGAGTCTCTGCAATAATGATCGTAAGAGGAAGCCGTAACATTCCACCCATGTCACCCAGCAGACTCCATGGAAAACACACAAAATGGCCCGGTTTCACAGACAAGGCTTAGCTGAAACCAGAAGATGCATTAAAAAATTTGAATATTTAATTCGCTTTTGTTAAAATGCAATTGATCAAAACATTACTGGTCTGCATCTTTATACAAAACAATGAGAATGACATTTTAAAATATGCCAGGCCTTTTTTTATTTAAGACAGCTCAAACTTAAATTTTAGTCTGGGACCAATTGAGGCCTCGTCTGTAAAACCGGGCAAAACATCTTATAACTATTAAAACCTGACAAATTGGAAAAACGATCACTTCAATATACATCAGTGTGATAAACGTCTATGTGGATAACGATACAGATGCCTTAGGAATGGCTTTCAAAGATACTCTTAACTCTATGGGCATGGTCAACATGTGTCAGGACCCACTCACCTGCGTAATCATTCTTTAGATTTAAGATAAAGGAGACAGAAACACAGGTCAAATATTAAACATACTATAAATTCCTATATGCAATATTAATTATGTAAAACTTTTAAATTCTAAATAACTAATTTAATTCTAAATGCACAAATAGTGCAAAAACAGTATGCAAACAGCTTACAGCTTTCCTGTAGCTCAGTGGTAAGAGCATTGCGCTGACAGCAAGGGGATTGCAAATACCTATGTAAAATGTATAGGATAAAGCAATGTAAGTCGCGTCTGCCAAATGCATAAATGTAAATGCAAACGGTGGCGAGGAACCCAAAACTTCAATCGAGAAAAACCTCAGGGGAACCCAGGCCCAACCATGGGGATTTCAGTTCCCCTCTGGCAAAAGCTGCTGCCTCTGCACAACTCGACAGTGCTTGCACAACAAGGCTAAATAAAAATAAATACATTTACTAATAAGGTAAATTATGGATTTAAGTTTATCATTAATATTCTAGTAGCATTTGAACATTTGGTAGTGAAGAGGTGTCAAGTAGCTGCATCCTTTATCGAGCTCTATCATCTCAGTTATTGTCAGGTCGCTGCTTCCCATTCTCCACTCTACCATCAGGTCTGGACATGAACTGCATCCTGCTCGCTGTGATAACCTTGGAACAATGACACAAGACTGGCTGAGAGTAGAGTACTGTTCTTCACTCTTTGATGCAACAATAGATCAGTTGTTGTTGGAAGTGTTCCTGGTTCCGGTTGATCCAACTAATGCAGCCTAAACCCCCAGAGGACTTATATTATGGAAGTGTATTGTATGCAAGATTAAAAAGATGCAGCTTTAGTCTAGATTTAAACTGACAGAGTGTGTCTGCCTCCCGGACAGTGCAGGGAAGACTATTCCAAAGTTTAGGCGCTAGATAGGAAAAGGATCTACCGCCTGTACTTGATTTAGAAATTCTAGGTATTACCAACTGACAGGACGCCTGAGAGCGTAATGCTTGTGAAGGACTGTAATACAATAGAAGTTTGCTCAAATACTGCAGAGCTAAACCATGTAGGGCTTTATAGGTAATAAGCAAGATCTTAAAGTTAATGCAATGCTTTATAGGTAACCAGTGCAAGGTTGACAGAACCGGGCTAATATGCTCATACTTTTTTGTACGTGTAAGAACTTGAGCTGCCGCGTTTTGGACTAGTTGGAGTTTTTGTGCTCAGCCTGCCTGGCAACCACCTAACAGTGCATTACAGTAATCTAGTCTTGATGTCATGAATGCATGAATTAACTTCTCTGCATCCAACAGTGACAGGATATGACGTAGTTTAGATATATTCTTAAAATAGAAAAACGCTATTTACGCTATACACTGCTCTCAAATGACAAATTACTATCGAATAGAACGGCAAGATTCTTAGCTGATAACGAGGGATTTATGGAGCATCCGTCAATAGTTAAGCAGTATTCTTGGTTGTTACGTACAGCGGTTTTCGGTCCAATAAGTAACACTTCTGTTTTGTCTGAGTTCCGTAATAAAAAGTTGTGTCCAGTTTTTTATATCGACTATGCATTCCATTATTTGATGAACTGCTGTGTTTCATGAGGCTTAGAGGAAATATAAAGTTGAGTATCATCATCATAACAGTGAAAGCTAACTCTGTGTCGCTTTATTATATCTCCCAGAGGTAGCATGTATAATGTGAAGAGCATAGGCCCTAAGACTGAGCCCTGTGGTACACAGTACTGGACTTTTTTGGACAATTTGCGTGACACCTCATTATTTATTGCTACAAATTGAAATCGGATAAATAAGACTTAAACCATTTCAAGGCTATTCTCTTAATGCCGACGTAATATTCGAGTCTATGTAGGAGTGTGCTGTGGTCAATGGTGTCGAATGCAGCACTAAGGTCTAGCAATAGCGAGACCAATAACGAGATACAACCTCGGTCAGACGCAAAAAGCAGATAATTTGTAACTCTGATCAAAGCAGCCTCTGTACTGTGACATGCTCTAAATCCAGACTGGAATTCTTCATTGATGTCATTCCTTTGGAGGAAGGAGCATAATTGAGTTGAAACTACTTTTTCCAAAACTTTAGATATGAAAGTTAGATTCGATATAGGCCTGTAATTCCCTAGTTCTTTAGGGTTGAGTTGGGGTTTTTTGACAAGGGGCCCTATAACAGCCACCTGTCAGAGATGAGTTAATAATACTAAGAAGAGGATCTATAATTTCTGGGAGCATCTATTTCATTAGATTTGTAGGTATAGGGTCTAGCATGCATGTTGTTGATTTAGATGATCTAATGATTTTAGACAGTTCATCGTGATATACGGTTTCTCCTTAGGGGCTTTGCATTGTCATAATTTTTTCTCTAATATCTTGGATTTTACTTGTGAAGTAGTTCATAAATTCATCACTGTTATGCCGATATCCAGAATCTGAAGTCGCTGACAATTTATTCTTTGTTAATTTAGCAACTGTGTTAAATAAAAACCTAGGGTTGTGCTGGTTTTCTTCTATTAGTGAAGTAAAGTAAGCGGATCTAGACGTTTTAAGGGCTTTCCTGTATTTTCGAGTACTATCCTTCCATGCTGTACGAAATGCCTCTAATTTAGATTTCTTAAAGTTGCGCTCCATTTTTCGGGCCGCTTTCTTTAGAGCCTGAGTGTGTTCATTATACCACGGTGTTGAGCTGACATATTTAATCTTCTTTAAATGCAGAGGAGCAACTGTGTCTAGTGTTTCCGAGAAGGTGGAGTTAAAATTTTCAATGGTAATGTCAAGATCTTCAACGTTATTTTTCATGCTAGAGATTTGAGACAATTCAGGCCGATTATCGAGAAACGCATCTTTGGTAACAAGGAGTTTGATTTGCAGCCGTAGGCCAGTGAAGCAAATCTAATACCAGATAATGATCCGAAATATCTTCACTCTGCTGAAGGATTTTAACGTTGTCCACATTTATAACGCAAGACAGTATTAAACAGCTTTCACTGTGCATGCGCGTATATGTGTGTTATTACGTGTGCATATTGTGTGTGTGGAGCGTTTGTATGTGGGTATGTCTGTCTTCTGTGTTTTCACCTTTTTCTTGTTTTCACAAGTATAACTTTAATTGTTTTGCTTAAAGTCAATATTTCTCATGTACAGCTGCTTTGTAACAAAATAAAAATTGTAAAAAGCGCTATATAAATAAACTTGAGTTGAGTTGAGATAAGAGCTAAAATGGCAGCATCTTTGGCAAAAATGAATTTGAATGAGATTTTTTAGTTTTGGTCACGACCCATTCGTTTACATGGCGAGGTTTATGACCTATAGGCTGGGGGGATATTCAATTCAATTCAACTCAATTCAATTTTATTTATATAGCGCTTTTCACAATGTGCATCGTTCCAAAGCAGCTTTACAGGAGAAAATAAGAAAAACACAGTACAATGCATGGTGTTTGTGCACAAACCAGATCATTAAAGCGCTGTTAACAGAATTTACCGAACCTTTAAGCGTATCTAATATCTAATATCAGCAGTCTCCCATTGAGCAAGTCAACACAGCCCAATGGCCGAGGAACCCAACTCCAATGATAAAAACCTCAGGAGAAACCGAGTCGGGAGGGCCAGGTCCTCTCTGACGTGTCACAGCTGGACTCGGTGACTTTGATTAAAACTTTGATTATTACTGTTTATGAATTATAGGGAGAGCTTAATCGTTGTGATTTAGGAAATTTCACTTCAATTGCTTCAGTACCTGTCCTGCATCCCTGCTCCGCCACAGAATCTTAGCTATCTTGCATGATTAAAAATGTAAATGATAATACCCTGGCCTGCATCCTAAATGTGTACTGTAACACTACATACATTAGATAAAGTACTTACTTTTTATATTAAATCACTATGTTCTATATAGTATGTGTAGGTTCAAAATCATAAACAGTACTTAAGGAACAAAGAGTAAGTAGGTGAATTGAGCGCAACACAGGTCTTTGCAGTTTTGGCATTCTAACAAGGTGACCAATTTTGATGCAGAATGCGTCACGTAATAACCTGCTCTACATTTTTAAACATCTTTGTGTTATAAGCAGTTGTTTATACCACATATTTGGAGAGAGTTTGGTCGATGATTCGGGCTGAAGGGATGTCAAACAGCAGTTTAATGCTTCTGAACTCCTGTTTCACGGCCCTCCAGTGCTGCTGCAGTTCTGCTGTTGTCAGACAGGAGGCGCTGAAACCTGGATCAGCATCTTCATCTGTCACAGTACATGAAATTACCACAATGAGACACGGACAACACGCATGTCACAAACAAATAACACACTGAGGATATTTACATGTTTCCTGCTGCTGCCGTGAGGAATTCTCTGCATCTGCTGTGCTGGTGTCAAGCGCTTCTGGCTGTTCCTCCATAACAATCTGAAAGTTTATCTCTGAGAGATTTAAACAAGTGTTCACAAAAGACTCGAGAAGTAAACAGACAGGAAAATACTTAAAGTGACACAGTTCACCCCAAAACTAAAATTCTGTGATCATTTACTCATCCTCTTGTCTTTTCAAACCTGTGAAACTTTCTTTCTTCCGCAGAACACAAAAGGAGATATTTTGAAGAATGTTTAAATTGGCCCCCATTCACTTGCATTCGTTTTGTGTCCAAACAACAGTAGTGAATGGGGTCAAGTGCTGTTCGGTTACCAACTTTCTTCAAAATAGCTTCTTTTGTGTACTGCGGAAGAAAGTCATAAAGCTTTGAAATGTCAAGAGGGAGAGTGAATGATGACAGAATTTTCATTATTTGGGTGAAAATCACTTTAATCTGTAAAATAAATTCTTAATGTGAAATTTAATTCTTAAAGAAACTGCACTTTTTTTAGCCTCACATGTGTTGATTAAGTCAGCGTATAGAACCTTCCTGTTAACTTTCTAAGCTGCCACTCTTTCTAAAAATAATAATAACATGCGACAAGGCCATCCTTTAAACAGAAGTGTCCGCGCGTGGCCAGATGACTGATGAAGGTAACAGGATATAAAGACTGACAATCTCATGTCATTCAGGGTCACATTGCATATCCGTTTCAGCACAATAGATTGTATGAAAATGAAAGGAATGCTCTCTTCTCACCCGTGTTAAGACAATGATCCCAGATAAAGCTGAAGATGATGATATGAGAGGTTTGTTGGATCTTTAGAAGTGATCGAGTTCATGACACATAATTCTGTGTTTGATGTTGGTTGAATCTTAACTTTGTTAAAGAGGAACTGAAACCAGAAAGAGGGAGTGATCGACGTTTTTTTTTCTCAAAGATTTGTCCAATAGATGGTGCTGTCCAGTTATATTATACCACAATGACAGACTGCACCAACCTGACTTATAAAGTCTACTTATTTTGGTGGTTAACTCTTTCCCCGCCAGCCTTTAAGAAAGTTTTTTTAGTGAAAAACATTTTCACTAAACTTTGATGGCTCACAGTACAGCTGATGCGAGACAATGAGAAACTTTTTTCTCTTTCTACTTTTTTTTTTTTTTCCTCCTTTTTTTTTTAAACATTTGGTTTTCTTTTTTTTTTAAAAATGAAATGGACAAACATATTTGCTAGACACCTCACACCTGTATTTCTAAAATTTTTTATTTTATTATGTTTGGTGGGTAGTATTCTTAAAAAAATACATCACTTTGATTAAACAGCTGAGATACTCCACCCAGATGTGACTCTAAACAATAATTAAAAACGGATAAAATACTGTATACTGTACGTTCTAGCTTCAGAGATTCTATACTTTTTCCAAAGGTGTGTAACAGCGCCACCTGCTGTACAACAGACCAAACACCGATTGCCGTAATAAATCGTCTTTGGCAGGGACCGTTGGTTTTTAAATGACGAGATAACTCGCCAACTGGGTTTGAACCCATTTTCATTTGATGGTCTGATCTATATTAAGGTTAACCCTGATGAATGCATCCAATACATGCAAATAGCCTACTTATGAAACTATGAAAAGTATTCATCAGAATGTAAAACAGCTGTCCACAGTTGCGTGATTTATACATAATATGCAATATTCACATGATCTTGAATGTCCACTAAGGTTTTTTTATGCATAAGACATGTAGCTCATGAGCATATAAAAACACTTAGAGGTTAAATGACTCCAGACAGTTTTTGATCTCCTGAGCTGATATAAATGTAAGCCTGATGAGATTTATTTCAGTGCATTACTGAGTTCTGATGCTTTGTTGTATTAACATGTGAAGAAACTGCTAGATGTTTTCGATTTTTTTTTTTACCAAATGTATTTTATTTGTAAATAAGTTTAAATGTAGGCCTATCATAGATTACATTTATGTTAAATGCAGTTAAGATTAACTTTTGAGTGTTTTTAACCCACTTAAGCTTATTGGGTTTAAAATATAGTGAAAGTGTACTGCTCAAAAGAACTGACAAGCAATTAACTTAAATATATGTCAATTTAACATACACTTAAAAGTTAATTAAATGTATATCTTGAAAACCCTAATGCATAGGCTGCTTCAAACTCAACTCTGTTTCAATGGCTCAAGTGTTCTTATCAAAACACTAAAGAATTAAAAGAAACTAGTTAAAAAGCCCAACTAAAGCAAACACTGATCACAATAACTGTTGTTTTGCAACATTAATTGCAGGTACAAATGTGATATTGAGGCATTGTAATTAATGTTAAGTGATTGCTTAATTACTTGATCAGTAAGTATTTTTAAGTTTAAAGACTTATAAAGCAGTACACCTTAACTATGATTTTAACACAAAAGAAGCAATTTTGAAAGTAAAGATGGATTGAAGTCCTACTTAAAAAAATACTGCAAAAATGGATTTAGATAGTCGAAAACACTCTATTTAATATTATATGTAGAAAAAAAAGTATATTAAAGTGCACTGTTTTCCACAAGAAAACATTATGAAGTTCACGGGAAATAAATTAATATATTGATATTATCAGTAGCTGATAGAAGGCATGTCCGCTGTACTGTTAGTCTTTGTGAATGCTATGATCATGACACAGTATTCTAAATCTGTCTAGCCACTTCAACTGCCTAATGTAAAGCTGATTTGCAATGGATAAACTGTGAAAAGCGCTATATAAATAAAATTGAATTGAACTTTATTCATCAGAAAATGTCTTTCTCCTCGAGTTTAATGTGTAATTTGTTTCCTGCTTATTATTTTTCACCCTCTTATCTCAGAGCCCGGTTAAAGCAATAGTTCACTGGAAAATTTACTTACAGTTGTGCCATACTATATATATATTTCACTTCCATTCTTCAACCGAACACAATTATCTTATATTACAAAAGGTTGTCACATTATCATCTATGTGGTGGTTAACATATTAAAGCCCCAAAAAGCCCATAATAGATCATTAAAATAATTATCTAAATGACTCCAGTGAGTTAATAAATGTCTTCTGATATTAAACGAAAATAACAATAGAGAAAAAAAATATATTTTGAACTTATATAGCCAAATATCAAAGCATTCAGATCTGAGCACAGCACACACGTGGCATGTCATTTATTTATAATCTCATTGGTTCTTGCATGTGTTAAGACTAAACATATCATCAAATGCATGAAGATAACTAAATTAATAAATAAATTGCTTTATAGTGTCATGTTGTAAAGTTAAAGAAATCATTTGAGTACAAGTAATGTTATAAACCTGAAGAAAAACATTTTCAAATTAAATGCATCTGTATAAAATGTAACCACAAATCTTGCTCGATATCAGCTTTACACAAGCACACCAGCCCTGGATTTATAAACTTTTCTGAAACTTGGGTATTTAAATGTGTATTTAATTTAGTTTGTTAAATAAAAAAGACTCAAAATTTTGTTGACACAAGTTGATATACGCAGGACAATATGCAAATAAGAGATATAATCTGAAATAATACATGAGACTTTCTAAAGAAAAACAATTCACAAAGATCAAGAAGGAAGTGGAATTTTTTTTAAAGTAAACAAATGAAGGGAGATGCTGAAGGGCAGAAACAATGTAATAACATACAGACAGAGAAAAAGAAGATTCAGAAGAGAAGCTCAACAAGTAAGAACAATTTACATTCTCATTTACATTGAAATGATGACACAGTTTTATAAGGATCGTGGATTAACGTTTAAAATTTCTAATGAAACTTTGTAAAGAATTGGTATAGAGTTATAGAAGAGATGTGAAAATGTTGAATTATAGCTTCAGTGACATTTACGAAACATGACAGACACTTAACAAACTTTGAGGTCAAATTCACAGATTTATTTTCAATAAAAGTTTAGAAATCTACTGCTTTCTCCTAACTGTGTTGATAGAGTGATAATGTTTTAAGCTATTGGTTGAGTTGTAACACTAAATAGCCCTATGATATGGTCTCTTATAAAAAAAACCTTGTCAAAAAATGTCAGATGTTAAAACAAATAGTGAACTATAATTCATAATATCCTATAATTTCCTGTTTTCTTTTTCTTTTTTACTGTTTTCCCTTCTCTCTGTTTGTGCTAATTGTAATGCTGCTTTTGCAACAATGAAAATTTGTCAAAAATGCAAGAAACAAATGTTAATTTAATAAAACTAATCAAAACTGACAAACAAGGTGAGGGAAATTTATATCTGAGTATTTTAATGTCTTTCTTCCTCAGAAATGGATCAAACTCTATATTTCAGGCTTCATTTCATCGGTGAGTTTGTGTTTTTGGTTATATATTTGCTTATAATATCATGAGAATTTATGAATAAATAATCAAACTCTCTATATTTCATAGCTCTCTGCTCATTATCTGAATGCATTCAGCAGCGCTATCACTATATAAACATGAATAAGACCTGGACTGAAGCTCAGAGTTACTGCAGAGAGAACTACACAGATCTGGCCACAGTCCACAACATGAATGACATGAAAGAGCTGATAAAGACTGTGAATAACAGTCAGGTGCACGTCTGGATTGGACTGAAGAATACAAGTGTTTATAAATGGAAGTGGTCTCAGGGTAACCCTGTGAACTATGAAAAATGGGAAAATGGACAACCAAATGAACAAAAATGTTTACTTTTGTGAGAGAGGGCACATGGCGTTGTAAGGACTGTAATAAATTGTTGAGTTTCATCTGCTACAATGGTGAGTGACAGCAAACCTTAACCTAACAAAACATGTAAATTCTACTGACCAACAGTAAACTACACGTGTGTCAATAAAGTTGATTAAACTTTTCTCTTTAACAGACAGCAGTATAAGATACATCTTTGAAAACTCTAGTAAATCATGGAGACAGGCTCAGAGTTTCTGCAGACAGAATCATACTGATCTGACCAGTGTGAGGAACCAGACTGAGAATGAACACATCCAGGAGATCATTAATAATAAACATACATCTGTCTGGATTGGTCTGTTCAGAGACTCGTGGGAGTGGTCAGATAACAGTGACTCCACCTTCAGAAACTGGATCTCTGGTGAACCGAACAATTATGATGATTCTTCTGAAGAATGTACAGAAGTCCAGATGAGTGCTCAGGGACAATGGAATGATGCTGGTTGCAGTGACTCTCAGACCTTTGTGTGTCATGAAGGTGAGTCATAATAGTCTGTGTTTTATAACAGAACCATCAGTTCTTCATTATCAGTAAGATATCAAGTTCATCAACAGTCTCTACTTTTTAAGTCTATAATAATAAGTGAAATGTTCTTTAACAAGCGTTTTCACAGGAATCTATCTCTTCTGTGTCAGAAACGACCCCTCATACTGAATATCTGACAGACTGAGCTATCCGAGACAACGAGTGCCTTTAAGAAAACAAGCTTTGCTGATTCAATTTATTGTTATACCATTGTCAAATAAGATGTAATTGGATAATGGGGCTTTGGGTCTGGAGTCAGGGTTCTAAGAATCACAAGTCTGCTGTGATGTCTCCGGTTAAAGTCACATCTCATGCGTATATTTCCGGTCACTTCTCCACTTTCATTATGATAAATATCCTATACGTGTGTCTCATGACAGAAGTTTCTTCATTATTAAAATGGCAGCCGTTTTCTGTCTGTTTGTTTTGACTGCTCTCATGTGCAGGTTTGTTCTCCCTGCAGATAAGCTGGTATTGATCAAACAGAATCTGAGTTGGACTGAAGCTCTGATACACTGCAGACAGAATCATGTGGATCTGGTTTCAGTTGATTCAGAGGAGATTCAGCGCTGGGTGACAGAAGTGGTTCGACACGCTTCTACTGCTGAGGTTTGGCTGGGGTTACGTCACTCCTGCACTGTGGGCATTTGGTTCTGGGTAAGCGGAGAGATTGTGTGCTATGAGAAATGGGCTGAAGGGAATGAAACAGCAGTGGAGAACTGTGAAACTGTGACGAGATCTGGAGCGGTTCAGACTGGAGGAGATCATCGCTGGATCAGCCTTCCTGAAACTGAGAGACGCAACTTCATCTGCAGCAGATATGATTGAGAAGTGTCTGTCATTTACTGAGATTCACAACTCATTGTTTCTTTTCATTTTTTCTTTAGCTGCAGTGACAATTTAAAAGCATGTTATGGATAAAATACAACTCAAAACCAAGACTCTCAAATTTATTTAATATGTACTGTTATTTTGAGAATTACTGTATTTTTTGTGGTAATCTGCAGAGGACAAAGAAGATATTTTGAAGAATATTAGTAACCAACAACACTGGACCCTGCTGAATTCCATGAGCACAAAAGAACAGAGACATTTTTTTAAATATCTTCTTTTGTTTTAATTCCAAAGCCGAAAGAGTCTTTTGCAGGGGGAATAATTGGTTGAAGAATTAATATTTTGGGGTGAACTATATGTCTTTCATAAAACAACATTTCTTTCTGGATCTTCAGAGAATCAAATGTAAATTATTTTAAAAGTTAAATACTAACAGGTAATACATGTGTGTTTGTATACAGGTGTAGGTTCTTCTTTCTTGCCTTTCACAACAGTTTTGCAGTTATTATCTTAAGAAATGTTGGTTTGACTTGGATTCTTTAAACTCTGACACTGAATATTCTGTTTGCGCCTAAAATAAAGTGAACGTTGGATTTGATGCTATATGTGTGTTGAACTACTGTAAACCAGTTTATCTGAGTAGTTTCAACCTACCTTATGTGGTCCGTTATATTGCATTGCTTTGCCTTGCCTTGCTTGTATTGTATTGTTTTGTCATGCTCTTCATTTTGTGCCCCAAAAGTAAAAAAAATAATACACTTGCTCTCTCAAATGTCACTTTAAAGCGACATCAATTAACGATGACTGTACACAGCTGGATTTTGCACATGAAAAATATGAAAAAAGTTAACGCCTGCTTTAGTAAGAGTTCATAGCTCCACTACATTAAGTTTTAAGGTTTAAACCTATGGCTGCAACTTTGTTCATGAAATACTAAGTTGGAAAGAGCAAGTGACAGTGTCTTTTTTAATCCAATAGATGGTGCTGTTCAGTTAAATGACACAACAATGACTACACTAACATGACGAATTTAACTAAGAAGGACATGAATCAACATTGTTCTGGAACTACTTTTCAAGTAACCATCAGATTGCAGTTTAAGGGTAAATGTTAGATGCACTGTGCTGAGGGCTTTTATAGCATTCCTGTCAAAAATATTATTCACTTGAAAATAAATTTAATCTAGAAAATCAAATATAAACGTTTTTGACCCTTGTGTAAAAGATGCTTTCTCTGTTTTGTGGACGATCATCAGGCTAAGCTATCACAAGGCTAAAATACACTACAAGACTTTTGCTCGAATTTTGCCCAGATTTTTCAGTCTGAACTTGTTGCAGAAAGTATTTGCCAGTCTGCAGATTTGATCAGTTACTGTGTTTCTATCTGAAATTTTCAAAAAGTCTGCAAGTGTGCGATGTCTAGTTAAAAAATCTGTTCAGATTTTAAAAGTCTTGTAAAGTGTTCCAGCCATTAGTCATGTGGTCTTTGCAGTCTTGGTGTATTTCCTGTTTTTGGTCCAAGTGTTCTAGTGGGTTGGAAGAACGTGTGAAGTGTCCAGGTGGCAGCAGCAGCAGCAGCAGCGGTTCTCATTGTTTTTTTTTTTGTGTGTTAGTTTGTGTGTTAAACTTAAACAAAACACAGCGACAGCTGACCTAACTTTGATTTCTGAGGCTTATGTATGTGAAATACATTTTCACGGTTTGTTTTTGGTTTCAATTTTGTCCGTCTAAGAATAATTAATAAACGTCACACTGATGAAAGTACATCCTTCATCCTGTATGGTGTATTGCAAATGGTGTTTCCAGACATGGGTAGCCTCTGTCACCTAAAAGAAAATACTCCTGAAAATACTCCTGAGGTTAAACAAATGTAATTTGAAAGAGTAACTATTACACAGTCCTTGAAATTACATTTCATGCAGTGTGTAATTTTGCTGTGTGTGAATGTAAGCAGTCTGCTAAGTCGTCTGTCGTTCAAATTTTTCTATCCGGGTCGGATTTGCGTCACTCCGTGTAATGGCCACATACATTCCATTTGTGACACTGCGACGGTTTTACGTGGTTGGCCATCACAGCAGACTAGACCATCTGACCAATCAGATCAGAGTAGGCTGACAGAAAGGAGGGGAATAGCAGATGAATCGCCAAACGTATCATTTGAGAGTCGGTCAAGAAGTAAGGTAATAATAACTGCCTATTATTAGATGTTTTTACACCTAAACGTAAACTTGTTGTTAGACACTCCATAAACCAAAGTAGGACCTTAAAAATCACAAAATATTTACTCTTTAATAAATCACTACTAATAATCTCTCCTCACTATCCAAAAACATTTACTCAATAACTTTTACTCAAAGTTACTAAGTGCAGCTGTAACACGTCAGAGGAGACCTTGTCCTCCCGGCTGAGCCTGGTTTCTCCCAAGGTTTTTTCTCCATTTATCAGGGGAGCTTGGGATCCTCGCCACTAGGCCGGGTTGGCTTGCTCACCGGGAGACTCCATTAACATTTTTATACCAGAATGGTCTTACTCTTTCGATGATATGTACTGTATTGTATTTGACCTTTCTCAGTGTTTTTCTTTTTGTTTAGTTTTACTTTCTTGTAAAAAGTACTTATAAATAAATTCAGTACAATTCAATTGAATTGAGTTGGATATTCAGCATTTAGCCAACCATTAATGGCATCAACTGCTTTGCTGCTGCTGCTGTACTTTTTGGATAGTCTCAAGTCACTGAACAATTCTTAAACAATTGATTCTACATTTTTTTGTTATTCTTTTGATTTCTAGTCTGATGCACTAATAATAAACTAATGGGAATGGTGGATAAGGCATAGATGCAATGTTTGGGTTGAGAAAAGGATTGGGGAAACACTGCCAAATACACATTTAAAAAGTGTAAAATAAAACATCAATGCTATTAGTGTACCACAACACATTGGCTGATAATATACAAAACAATTAAATATCAATAAGTGTTTATTTATTTATTTCCTGTCTCTGACCCCATCATATTTGGTTTCGGTTTATTTTCCTGTCAAAAAACTGAGAGATATACCATGAATGCATACAATTTAAGTACAAAGATTACAAAAAAAAGAAACTGTAAAAGATGTAACTGAATACAAGTACATACACTATATCATTCTTAACCGATTGTCCTGATAAAATGTGTTTTAGATGCTGATATGTCGGCTATTGACTAGTTTAATTACCAATACTTCCATGGTCAACCAGCTGCTGCAGATCAGGTTTGCTAGTTAAGCTAGTTAAGTTTAAGGGTCACTTAGACCGTGTTCAGACTTGAAATAAAAGTTGACAAAGACTCTTTTTAGTAAAAAAAAAAACCGCTGGCAGCATTTGGTTACAAATAGCAGCCGAATGGCATGACTTCGGAGGCAAGAAGGCAGCCTGTCATGGTTCCGCCTCACCATGTCAGGTATTTCTTGGTCTTGAGGCGGAATCAGATAGGATCCCTTGTTTTATGTTGGAGAGAGACTATTTTGGCACCTATTGGTTGCCATACTCTCTCTCCAGTCTTGTCATTGTTCCTGCCCTCCTGTTTCCTAGTTAGTGTTAATTGGTTTATCCCCTGCACCTGTCCCCTCTTGATTTGGTTCCCTTTATATTGACCTTGTGTCTCTTGTCTTGTGCTGGTTCATTGTTTGTGTCATGTGGGTGAGTTCTTGTTCCCTGGTGGTGTACTGTTAGTCTAGTTTCTTATAGTTATAGTAGCATTAGCATTAGCATTAGCATTAGCATTAGCATTAGCATTAGCATTAGCATTAGCATTAGCATTAGCATTAGCATTAGCATTAGCATTAGCATTAGCATTAGCATTAGCATTAGTCCTAGTCTAGTTAGTCCTTGTTCCTGTTTTGTTCTGTTACCCCCTCGTGGGTGTTTGTTTTGTATTTATTAAAGTCTTGTTAACCCCTTACCTCCCTGTCTGCACTTGGGTCCTCTGTCCCTCACCACCCACGTTCATGACAGCAGCCCAAAGAAAAAGATATAGGCAGCGTAACGAAAGTCTATTAGAATCTTTGCGTCTTTGCAATTACTCATCACATATTTAAAAACTACAATACTTGTTTCTCGCTATAAATGCAATCAGAAGTTGTTGAAAATGAAACTTACATTTATACAAAACTATGCTCCGACGGGCGTTTCAGCCACCATTTTATTTTTTCGGGTTTGAGCATTCTCGACCAGTCACATTCCTCGGATGTTGTTATGGAAACGGCAGGTCTCTGTCATTGGTTAGCTGTGAAAAAGGAGCTTGATATAGGGTGTTTTTTCAGAAATGTTAAACTTTTTTCCAACCTCGAAAGATGCTCTGAGTTGCAGAAAAAGACGCAGGCGCTGGTGTTTAAAAAAGCACTCAGGACATCTTTTGTAAAACACGGTTTACTCCATAGGATTACAATGTAAAACACATGCTAGCATCTTCAAAAAAGAAGTCAAGTCTGAACACGGCCTTAAGAGTACTTAATAGAAAGCGGCTTTTCAGTTGGTGTCCAGTAGAGGGTGTGTGTGTGAGTAAAACGGAGAAGATTGTGAGGCTCAGCACTGTATGAGACAAGGACAGCTCTGTGATCTCCATCTCATTCATACAGACATAACCACATGAACCCCACACTGCACAGAGAACAATGACATCAAGCCATTATTTTCATTCACTCCTTTGTTTCTGATGTACCAGGCTGAGCCTTGCAATCTATTTATTAGTTTTGATACATACATATTCTATTGTTCGCGACATAAGTCCTGTTTTGTTCGTCTGGGGCAGTGTGGGGTCAGGACGATCTGTCCAGACCAGCTGGGGACTATGTTATTGAGAAGCTATTGTGAAGATGCTAATAAAAACGTGTCATTATAAATGTACAGTATTCATGAAGAATCTTCTACATGTGCTGGGACACAACACTTTTATTTTAGCAAATAATAAAAAAAATGATAAAATTCTATAAAAAATGACTATTGTTTAAAAAATATTTTTGGAGAATATTATTGGTTAAAGTTATGTTAAACCCTATGGGTTTAAAAAAATGAAGACTCACTTACAGACATCCATATTGTATCCATAAACTATATTAAGGTTAAGGTAAACTGAATGAATGAATCAATACATGCAAATTATGCTGTAAAGTATTCATAAGAAAGTAAAATAGCTGCCGACACAATATATAATGAGATCAAGTATAGGGCTATATTTGAATAGATAACAATGGATGATTTTATTTATATTTCAAGCTTGTATAACAGGAATATCTCTATCAAAAGTTTCTAAAATATATGTTATACATACTGTTTATTCTCATTAACTTATCCTATCCAATATCCACTAAGGTCTTTGCATAAGCCCATATAGGCACATAAAAACCCTTCAAGGTTAAATAACTCCAGACAATTTATGATCTCCTGAGCTGATATGAATAACTATATGCCAATTTGTCAAACTGATATGTTTTTTTTGTGCATTACTGAATTCTGATGCTTTGTTGTATTAACATACTGTATGTACTCACACATGTGTCTGAAAATAAACTGCTGGATACATCAGTTCTGCTCGTGTGGGTCAAAGGAAAGATCATACCTGGACTATTCTGGGTCACACCATTCACAACACGACAACTGATTAATAATGATGCAAGAATGATATATAGCTTTATCTGCACTGGGACACTATGAAAAGAGGAATAGCCGTGAGGCAGCATTGTAAAGTTCAAGGGAAAGTAAATTAACATACTGATCTTATCAGCAGCTGACAGAAGGTGCTGTGTGTTTGGCATTGTTAAAAATTTTCATATATGACACAGTATTATGATTCTGTTCAGCCATTCCGACACCTTCACGTCTTTTATTTTGAATGTGTGCTTTGTTTCACACCCCCAGATCTCAGACCCCTACAATTAAACGAATACTTCACTGGAAAATAATAAAAACCCCATAATTTACTCACCCTCATATCATTCTGGATGTATTTCACTTTTCTTTTTTATAATAAAAAAATTTGATTATAATTCTGCCATATTATTGTCTTTATGGTAGTTAACATGCAAAGCTTTTTTCACTTCTTTGACATTATTTTGGCTTTTTGGAGCCCATACAATGATAACATGATGGCGTTTTAATATAAAATTATTTGCAATTGTGTTCAACTGAAGATCGTAACTCATATACTGTACCCTAACTCATATTTCACTCTGACTATGTCACAGGGTGATCATCTCAGCCGAACATAACAATAAACAGAAACTCATAAATATAACAAGAAAAGCTCTAAACCAAAAACCACATGACATGCATACTCTGCCCAAACAAAACCTTGCTAAAAACATTGAAGAGATGACTGTGCCACACAACAACATAAACAGTTATTTTGCAGTCCAGAGGGGTATTGCACAAAACCAAGATAAGGGATTAACCGGGATATGTTGGTTTCCTGGCCTGAATTCCAGGCTAACAGCCAGGCTAAGATTAATCCTAGTGATTCACCTGTATTTCCACCGTCAATCCTGTGAGGAATGTGTTTTGCATGCAGCTTTTTTGGAGGATGTACTAGATGAGGAAGCCCTAATCCTCAGACGAGCATTTAGGCATGAAAGAGTCTTCCGGGACAGGTCAGACCCAATGGCCTTTGGAGATGACTATCTCATTGAGAGATACAGATTCTCAGGTGATGGACTAAGATATTTATGTAGGCTGCTGGGTCCAAAAATACAGCACCAGACGACGCGAAGCCATGCTCTCACTGTACCACAGATGGTCTTGTGTTACATTGAGATGGTTTGCAAGTGGGAGCTTTCTTTATTCTGTTGGGGATGCAGAGAACCTCAATAAAGGAACCATTTGCCGCACAATAAGACGCGTTTGTCTGGCGCTGAAGTCATTCAGCAACATATTTATTACCTTCCCTGGCCACAGAAGACCCATACATCAAGGAGGAGTTTTACAAGATTGTAGGCATCCTCAATTTCAATGTGCAACCATTAGTTTCTAATTTGATAAGTCACAGTAGGATACTCACTGTTTTTTTTGCTTTCCCTAACATCATTGGTGCAGTGGATTGCACACACATAAGTATCAAACGCACCTCAGGAGAACATGAAGGAGATTACATTAACAGGAAATCCTTCCACAGCATCAATGTTCAGGTAAGAGTGATTTGTGGTTATTATGACCTACATAAATTAATTCTGTGCATTAAATGACCTAAACTTAACATTTCAGATGATCTGTGATGCTGACTGCCTTGTCAGCAATTTAGAGGCAAAGTGGCTGGGCTCAGTGCATGACCAGAGTCTTTCGGGCTAGTCCAATTTACGAGAGACTTTAACAAGGTAAGCCACATATTTTACTTGAACTCTACGCACCTTGGACATCATGAGTGTTTAACTCTGCCGTGTTGTTTACTAAATGATATCTTGTATTATCAGGTGAATTCTCTGGTGTGCTGCTTGGAGACAAAGGATACGCCTGCAAGTCATTCCTCTTGACTCCCCTTGCGGACCCCCAAACCCCACCACAGCAGGCATACAACCATGCATACAATAAAACAAGGGCTCGAATCGAGATGACCTTCGGCCTTCTGAAATCTCGGTTTCAGTGCCTGCACCACCTGAGGGTTTCCCCAGACAGGGCCTGTGATGTCATTGCTGCATGTGCAGTACTGCATAACATTGCAGGCCTAAGAAAAGAGAAAACCCCCCGAGTGGCTGTTGATGTTGACTGGGAAAAGGCTCCTATCTTCCCAGACAACATTAATGCCAGACTTGTCAGGGAGCAATATATTGCAAGTTTTTTCTCTTAATATTTGGATTTACCCTATCTTTAATTAATAAAAGATCTTAAATGTCACTTTTTGCTGTGTGTGCGCATTTTGTTTAGCATTGGTGGTTCTCTTTTAAATTCTTCACATTCATGAAAAAGGGAGGACACCACAATGTTTTCTAGTAGAATTTTTTTTTTTTGGCAGTCCTCATTTGTCTGAGTTGCTTGGATCCTGGAATAGAGAGAGCAAAAGCAACAACGATTAAAATACTATATTGCAGTTATGGTTACTGTGTGCACTGAAATACTCACTTCTCTTTGAAGTTCCAGGTCCAGTTTCCTGAGTGTCCGCCGTTTAATCTCAAGATCCAGCTCCATTTCTTGGAGCTTTCTCTTCTCGAGTTTTATTTTAACGTCTGCCACCACTATCTGTCTCTCCAGGTGCTTTGCATACAGTGTTCTGACAGTTTGTGAAGTCTGTAAAAGAAGCACAGCAGGATTTGGCCATAATGTAGATTTACTTTGGTTTAATTTAATTTAGAATACTCACAATGTTACCAGGCTGCTTGGGAGACTGTGAAGCATCTGGGTCCTGTTACATATATTTTCTATTAGCACCACATCACTGACTAAATCGGCAGGATATTTCCATAAAATTGACCTACCTCAAGCCTTCTGGAGTCCAGTGACACAGTCTCCTCATCTTCAGAAGTGCATTCTGCAGCTGCATATGAGCATTCCCCCTGCATATACATACATGTATTGAGATAACTTGAATTAAGATTTCAAAAGACATGCCAAGCCTGTGATTTCAATACAATGTACTAACTGGAAACTTCTGGTGGCTCTAAAAGTGTGAGCCTGTTCCCAGACACTGCAAGGAAATCTAAAGTCAGACTGTATAATATATTTATTTGATTGTGTTCCATGTGCAGTAGTACTGCAATATGTACCTTGTATGAAGCGGACGGTTTCTGTGGCTGGGACAGAGTCTGTTACTGGCTCTCCCTGGATCCCCTCCATCACTGGCCTCCCTTTATTTAAATCGAGTGCCAGCTCCTCCGCTGGGGTCATATCCTGGCTTGGTGGGCTGCCCCCTGTGCCAGTTCTATGGGCTTTTTTTTATAGCTACAATCATTCAGACATTCAACATGTCACCAGACACCTTATCTATTCACCTCATTTGTTCACTGTTATCTATTTCAGAGTCACTTACCAGCCTGCAAAATGTTCTTATATTTATTATTATTGTTCTTTATGAAGGAGAGAAAGATAAAATGGATAAAAACGTAAACGTGCAGCACACCTGTAATTATTAATCAAACCTGAACACCTTGATTAAATAGTTCAGGTGTGTTTGATTGGGCAGCCTGGTTGAATTGATATGATTGCGGCTGACTTTGAGGCAGGTTGGTATGGTGTCTTGTGTCAAAGACTGATTACAGACCTGTGAGAGCTGATCACAGATGTCCATAGTACCTTCTCAAGGTTCACTGACCTGAGTACCCATGTCAACTTATGCTCCTGTAGGTGAGTGTGCATATTAGCTATTGTATTATTGCTCCTGTATGACATATCAATTAATGCTCCCTGAACTCTCTGTAAGTCGCTTTGGATAAAAGCGTCCGCTAAATGACTAAATGTAAATGTATTAGAGGCTCATTTAGCCCGAAATTCATGTTGGAGCATTACTATTAATTCATGTGCAATAATAAACGTCCAAGAATTTTCCTGAATATTTCCATTTGCAACTATCGAAAGCCTGAACTCACATAACAAATCCTTATTTATACCCTCCTACAATTAATTTAATAATCTTACTGCTGAAAAGTTTAGAAAATAATTAGAATATTAATACAATAAAAGAAAAGAATGTCACAGCAGGTACACCAAGCTGCTTTAGATTATTTGAATGTGTATTTAATTCTGTTTTTTATAATAAAATTCACAGCAGAAACTGTAAATATTGCTGATACAGGATGAAACCTGAGACAATATGCAAATAAAATATCTAATCTGAATGAGACTTTCTAAGGAAACACAATTCGCAAAGAACCAAAATAAGGAAGTGAAATATTGAAATCGCTTTTGTTTCAAATGAAGTAAACAAATGAAGAGAGGTGCTGAGGGACAGATATCATAACATACAGACAATCAACAGATTCAGGACAGGTACACACAAACTCAACAAGTAAGAAAACTTACTACATTTTCATTTGAAATCATAATTTTGAAATACTGTTTTATAAAGCTTGTGATTTAATGTTCAATAACTTGTATGGAATTGATAAAGTCTTACTGAAGAGAGAAAGGCATTAATTAAAAGGTTTACTTTAGCTGCAGTGACAATTACAAATCATGACAGACTCTTTAACAAGATTTGAAACATTTTGGAAAGTTGACAGATATACCATACATGTGTCTTATGATGTGACATAGCAAACATTTAGAAAACAAACGGGTAATAATTTTAATTTTATAATATAAAATAACTATGAAGATAAATCTCTCTAGTTTTTTTGCCGTCACACCATATTCAGACATTTATTGTCGACTACCCATTTCCAGATTTTTTTTACAACATGTTAGTTTAGAAATCTGCTTGCTCCTAAACTCTGGTGGTTTCATAGACAGTGTCAATGTTTGTCGAAGTTATTAGTTGTAACAAAAAAATGACATTTTAAATGTGCTTAATTATGTTTTGGGTCGATCTATAAGACAGATATTCTTTCTTAAAAACCTAGAACAGTATTACAATCCTACAGAATTTTTTTTTTACAGTTATTACTGCATCTAAGTGTACATCTTTGTCACAAAATGAGTGGAAAGAACCCAATTGCAGGCAGCAATGGTGAAGGGGTTAACACAAAGATTTATTTAAAACAAAGAACACGAGGGGGTAAAGCAATAAACACAGGGGATAATAAAACAGGTAAACAGAAACGAAGACTAACTACACACTAGACTAACCAAACACTGGACATGAACTAAACTCAACACTTACTGGACTTGACATGGAAACAGCAAACAAGCACTGATGCACGATTGACTATGAAAACACACAGGCGGCACACTGAATACAAACGCACAAGATATACAGACAGACCGAACACAGGACAATGAAACATGAGGAGTATTTAAAGGGACAAACTCAACAGGGAACAGAATTAACAATAACTAGGAAACAAGAGGTCGGGAAACACAGACGAGACTCAGGGAGAGAGTATGGTGACCCCCGAGGCCCAAAACCTCTCTCTCTTCAGGAAACAAGGGATCCCGTCCTGGTTCCCAACCATGACAATCTTATGCAAAACAATCTGCTACATTTCTGTTTAAGATCTTCTTTGTTCTCATATCTATACTTTTTTTTACCTCTCTGCGGTTTAATGTAATATGTATTTACAATAAAATGGCATTGTAACAAAGCAAAATTGTGAAAAGTGGAACAGAAGTAACTTTTTTATTTGAATTGAATGCATCAAAACTAATAAACAAAGCTGAAGAGAACCTGAAAGTGCGTTATTTTCAACATCTTTTCTTTCTCAGAAATGGATAAAGCTCTATATTTCGGGCTTCTTCTCATTGGTGAGTTTGCGTTTCTGGTTTAGAATTTGATTTATGGTGTCATCGACTACAGCATGTTTTAATAAAGAATCAAACACTTTATTTCATAGCTGTCTGCTCATTATCTGAATGCATTCAGCACCAGTATCACTATATAAACAGACCTTGAAGCTCAGAGTTACTGCAGAGAGAACTACACAGCTCTGGCCACAGTCCACAACATGAATGACATGAGAGAGCTGAGGAAGACTGTGAATAACAGTAAGGTGCACGTCTGGATTGGACTGAAGAATACAAGTGTTTATAAATGGAAGTGGTCTCTGGGTAACCCTGTGAACTATGAAAAATGGGAAAATGGACAACCAAATAACACAAAAAATTGTACTTTTATGATAAATGGAACATGGCAATCTAAGATCTGTAATGAGAAGTTGAGTTTCATCTGCTACAATGGTGAGTGACAGCAAACCTTAACCTAACAAAACATGTAAATTCTACTGACCAACAGTAAACTACACGTGTGTCAATAAAGTTGATTAAACTTTTCTCTTTAACAGACAGCAGTAAAACATACATCTTTGAAAACTCTAGTAAATCATGGAGAGAGGCTCAGAGTTTCTGCAGACAGAATCATACTGATCTGACCAGTGTGAGAAACCAGGCTGAGAATGAACACATTCAGGGGATCATTAATAATACGGATAAATCTGTCTGGATTGGTCTGTTCAGAGACTCGTGGGAGTGGTCAGATAACAGTGACTCCGGCTTCAGAAACTGGATGTCTGGTGAACCAAGTTTGGAATCTGATGCTATATGTACAGAGGTCCAAATGGAAGCACAGGGACAATGGAATAATGCTGGTTGTCATTACAATAGTACATTTGTGTGTCATGAAGGCAAGTAATAAAAGTCTGTGTTGTATGACAGAACTTTCTTTATTATCAAAATAATATAATTTCATCCACAGTCTTTTATTTCAGCTTTTTAATAATATATAACATCTGTAACAAGCTTTTCTGCAGAAATCTATTTTATGTCAGATTTAAAAACTTGTGTGTTTTGATGTCACCCAGGTGTAAGCCTTGTACGGATTATTTGCCAATCTGTTCCTGTTTATCTACAATATTTTCCTGTACATTTGTGTTTAGACTGCTCTCATGTACAGTTTCTGCCTGTTTGTTTATTTTGTGTGCAGATCAGCTGATATTGATCAAAGAGAATCGGACTTGGTCTGAAGCTCTGAAATACTGCAGAGAGAATGATATGGACTTGGTTTCAGTTGATTCAGACAAGATTGAGAAAAGGCTGAACATAGTGGTTCAACACGCTTCTACTGCAGAGGTTTGGCTGGGGTTACGTCACTCCTGCACTGTGGGCATTTGGTTCTGGGTAAGCGGAGAGATTGTGTGCTATGAGAAATGGGCTGCAGGGAATGAAACAGCAGTGGAGAACTGTGAAACTGTGACGAGATCTGGAGCGGTTCAGACTGGAGGAGATCATCGCTGGATCAGCCTTTCTGAAACTGAGAGACGCAACTTCATCTGCAGCAGATATGATTGAGAAGTGTTTTATATATATATTAATATATTGTCTGGTTTTCATTTCTAATGTGTCTTTTAGCTCCTATCAGAGTTAAATTACATTTATTTATGCATCTTAAAGGGAAAGCTCACCCAGAAATGAAAATTCTGTCATCATTTACTCACCCTCAGATTGTTCCAAACCTGTATACATTTCTTTGTTCTGATAACACCAAGGAAGATATTTGGAAGAATTTTTAGTAACAGAACAGATCCTTAATTTACTGCCATAATAGGGAAAATAAGTTATTTTGAGTGAACTACTAAATGTGTGTTTGTTTACTGGTGTAGGTTTTTCTATCCTGTCTTTCAGCACATTGTGTTTTGTAGCGATCATCTTTACAAATGTCTGGTTGATATGATCATGTGATATACTGATCTTCAGGGCATTCATATGTGGGGTCCCTTTCATACCCGGACTCAGAATCGAAAGATAAAAGTCTGTCAAGTACGTCTAATTTTGTTTTTTGTGAATTTTTGGGGGGGTTGGGTTAAGGGGGATGGGTGGTAAAGAAATTGTTGATAAATACTGCTTATGTTTGTATTAGAAATAAACGAATAAATAAGAAAGAAATGCCTGATTGAATCTGATTCTTTAAGCTCTGACACAAAATATTCTGTTAATTAAATTAATATAGTTTATCTATTTAATATAATCTTAAATTGTGCTTTATATAATTTATATACATATAATATTTGTAATAATTTTAAATAATATAAAAATACAAAATAATCATTTGTTATATAATAATAATAATAATTGAATACAATTATTTAGAACCTTCACACCCAACAAAAACTTTGAAGAGACAACTTGCAGATGTCTCAACAGTGATACAATTTGGTAGATAAGGTGAAAAGCACACTTATAAAGCGTTTAAGCTTTCTTCGGCCTCGTGTCGAAGGCTTATGCTGCTGTGGGTCAAGGCCATCCTGCAGGTCCATCAGACCAAGGCGCTTCAAAGCTTCAAGAGGGAAGGACATACCCAATCACACTACGTCCACACTTATGGTCAAAGAGCGACACCTCTGGCTCAGCCCATCTCGCAATGTGGGCTGTTCAGTGACACCGCTTAGGACTTTTTACAGCTTGGTGTCTTGTTCTACAGTAGACACCCTGGTGCCTGGCACAGCAGAAGAGGTCCTCGACCACCAGAAACAGCTAAGCGGCCCTGACAGGTGGATGGAGTATTTTAACACAAGGCCTGGCCTGGGGAGGCCATGGCATCTCCCCTGGGTCAAAGTGGGATGGATCTTACCTGGTTCCCGCCGCAAGGGCCTTCTCAGGGCCTGGCGCCCATCTCTTCACAGAAAGAGCGGGTTTCTTACGCCCTGGGCATTTCTTCTTGTCTGGGCAGTCTTCCAGGCTCTCGCTCTGCCAATGGCCATTAAGTAGCAGTATCGGCACTGTCCACTTGCCCTGGGCGACCGCTCTATGAACCACGCATACCACCAGCAGATCACTACCCTAGTTCTGCTCATCTGGACGCATTGTAATAAATTCCCAGTCCAATGCGGTGGCTAGTGAGGACAATCTATCTTGACTACACAATCCAGTTATCCAGACACCCACCAAGGTATTGTCTTCAACTCTGTTCGAGATAAGAACTCTGAAATATATAAATGTTTAAAGAGTACATAACTAGGGATTATGAAGGTCCTACTTTGGTTCATGGAGTGTCCGACAACAAGTTTATGAACATAGAAGGTCTAAAAACATTTTTTTTTCATAATAATAGGCAGTTATTCTTACCTTACTTCTTGACTGACTCTAAAATGATTCGTTCCACAATACATCTGTCTTATCCCCTCCTTTCCTCTAGCCTAG
This sequence comes from Triplophysa siluroides, assembly GCA_006030095.1. NCBI lineage: Eukaryota > Metazoa > Chordata > Actinopteri > Cypriniformes > Nemacheilidae > Triplophysa > Triplophysa siluroides. Next base: position 873,906 of record VCII01000030.1, on the reverse strand, counting down.
TCTGATGTGATTGGTCAGATGGTCTAGTCTGCTGTGATTGGTCTACCGTGAATGAGGCTCACGAGCTAGAGTGTTTGGGGGTAAAACGTGAAGTTTTTGCTGGCAGTCCTAGCAAAACATAGGAGGGGACTATCTACGACGGTTCGCGAAGTGGACTAGGGACGACTCATGTGCATGATTCAGAGTCGACTCTCTTTTTTCCAAGCCAATAACTTTGTTATTCATTCACCTTCGGATTTACAACTTGGCAGACTGCTTACTTTCAAACATGGCAACATTACCCAATGCATGAAATATAATTTTCATGATCTCATGTTATGTACTCTTTAAAATTTAAAAATAGACGTTTTTGCATTGTTGAAGCTGTATAGAAACATCATATTTAATTAGCAAATTAAGGAACAAATAGACCTTTCTAAAACATTAGTTAAGGTTTGTTATTTTGAGGACCTGCACTGAATTAGTAGTTTGAATATTTAATTGTTTCTTCTTATACAATAAATTCACCGCAGCTATTTTGCTGATACACATTTACACATGTCAATATGCAAATAGGAGATCTGGAATACAGAAGAAGACTTTATGAAGTAAACAGCTCAAAACATAAGTGTTCTGCATTTATCTGACTAACAAATAACTGTCTGTCTGTCTGTCTAAAGAAAAATATTTTGTTGTTCAATCTCTCCTTTGCTTACTCCAGTTTTAATCCTCCTAGTAGCATGGCCTTGTAAACTAACGGTACTGTTTAGCGTGTTCACAAAATGCTTATATGCTCTCCTACTTGTAAGTCGCTTTGGATAAAAGCGTCTGCCAAATGAATAAATGTAAGATCAGCCTTCCTGAAACTGAGAGATGCAACTTCATCTGCAGCAGATATGATTGACAAGTGTCTGTCATTTCCTGTAACATAACGTATTTGTTCTCTGTGAATTTCTGGATTTAAATTTTTTGACGATGCGACCATTTAAAGACATTTTATAGATCACCACTTTGTGTCATCGTTCACATCAATTACAACTTATTCAATACATGCTGTGATTGTTATTTCTGTGGTGATCTACACTGTAAATTATTTTCTCTAATACATTAGAAGCGGTCGCGCCTGTCAAGTCAAAAAAGAATAATGAGAAGATCAAAGCACCATGGTACAATAGCACCACTCGCGGCCTAAAAAGAGAAACGCGTAAACTGGAGCGCAAATGGAAACAAACCCATTTAGAGGTCTTTAAAATTGCGTGGATAGAGATTGCGAACTGTTATAAAAAGGCACTAAAAGCCTCAAAAGCCGAGCACCTCCGTAACCTCATAGAAACTAACAAAAACAATCCAAGGTTTTTATTTAGTACAATTGCTAAACTAACAAACAAACAGACTTCACCTGACCTGGCGATTCCACCACACCTTGGTAGCAATGAATTCATGACACTTTTTACAGAAAAAAACGAAAAAATACGAGACGACGTAGTTAAAACCTTACCTCCAAGTGTGTCTGATGAATTAGTATCAACCATCACCCAAAAAGAAAAGCTACAGTGTTTTTCACCTATAAAACAGGAAGATTTAATTAAACTTATTGCAACATCCAAACCCACAACATGCTTATTAGACCCCATTCCAACTAAATTACTAAAAGAGTTACTACCTGTTGCAATTGAGCCCATTTATAATATTATCAACTGGTCAATTAATCTAGGCCATGTCCCAGGACCCTTTAAGCTGGCTGTAATCAAGCCTCTTATCAAAAAACCAAACTTAGACCCCAGTGAACTTGGAAGCTATAGACCGATTTCAAATCTCCCGTACTTGTCTAAAATACTAAAAAAAGTAGTGTCCACTCAGTTGTGCTCTTTCCTACAAAATAATGACATGCACGAAAAATTTCAGTCTGGCTTTAGACCGCATCATAGCACCGAAACTGCGCTCGTTAAAATTACAAACGATCTACTTATGGCATCTGATAAAGATAACATCTCACTCCTAGTCCTGCTTGACCTTAGTGCTGCGTTCGATACTGTAGACCATAAAATACTTTTAGATCGTTTACACAATTATACCGGTATTCAGGGACAGGCACTACAATGGTTCCGATCTTACTTATCTGACAGATATCAATATGTCCATTTAAATGGGGAATCGTCAAATCTAACGCAAGTAAACTATGGATTACCTCAGGGATCGGTTTTAGGACCCTTGCTTTTCTCCATATACATGCTGCCCAGGGCAACATTATTAGAAAACATGGAATAAGCTTCCACTGTTATGCAGATGATACTCAGCTTTATATCTCTTCAAGACCAGATGATTCCTTCAAGCTATCCAAACTGGCAGAGTGCATCAAAGATTTAAAACATTGGATGACTAGTAATTTCCTTCTTTTAAACTCTAACAAAACAGAAATATTACTTATAGCACCAAAGACACGTAAACAGAATATCTCAGATTATAACCTGCAAATCGAAGGCTGCACTGTTACTCCGACAAATACAGTTAAAGATCTAGGCCTTATATTAGACAGCAACCTGTCATTTAAAAATCACATCTCAAATATCACAAAAACCGCCTTCTTCCACCTTCGAAATGTTGCCAAATTACGAAATGTTTTATGTGTTGCTGATGCAGAGACTCTTATTCATGCATTTGTGACCTCAAGACTTGACTACTGTAATGCTCTTCTTAGTGGTTGTCCTGCTTCTACAATAAACAAACTACAGTTAGTTCAAAATGCAGCTGCCAGAGTTCTAACCAGGTCAAGAAAATACAATCACATTACCCCAATTTTATCATCCCTTCACTGGTTACCCATTAGGTATCGTATTGATTTTAAAGTTCTTTTAATTACTTATAAAGCCTTAAAGGTTTAGCCCCTACTTACTTAACAGAGCTTCTATCACATTACAAGCCATCACGCTCTCTAAGATCTCAAAACTCAGGACTTTTGATAACACCTAGAATAACTAAATCTACCAAAGGGGTCGAGCTTTCTCATACGTAGCACCTAAACTCTGGAATAGCCTTCCCGATACTATTCGAGGGTCAGACACACTCTCCCAATTTAAATCTAGATTAAAGACACATCTTTTCAACCAAGCTTTCACTAATGCATAGTATATGAACAGCAGCTACGCTAATTATTCTCTTTCTGCCTCCGCCTCGGGATGCCCAGAGTTCCGCCAGGCCCAGATGGACATCATATGCCCATCCCGACCTAGAGACTACGCCAGCTGCGGACTGACTGACCATCCCAGCTCCATCCAAGGAAACTCCATTACCACCCAAGAGAAAGGCGACCATCTGACCATCCCAGCTCAGACCATTCTATCCCCAACCAAGAGCAAAGACGGACTACTTGTCACATTAATGCTAAAAGTTACAATGCTTGGTATTTAATGCTAAACTACATCACATGTCAGCAGTTTGAAGTTATAGCTGCATTCAGTGGCCCTGATTGGGGGTTGCTGGGCCGGTGTTCGTGAGGGGTGGGGGGGGGGGCTCGTTGGTTGTGGTTGGGGGATCTTATTCGTTGGGGCTGTGTGGGTCTGGTTTGGTCTTGTTTTGTGGTCGATGTCAGACAGCAGAGGAATAAGGTTCCAATATGCCATTACTATTTTCCTTGGTTGTTCCTCTGTTTTCTGGTGTCGATCGTGGAGTGGGAGCGGGCTGGACGTGCATGGTTTCGGAGAGTGGGATTACCTGGGTCGCGGGCGGTGGGCTCTCCCTCTTCCTCGTGGATGTTTGCTCAGTGACTTGGTCGGGGTCACCGAGTGCAGCTATGACACGTCAGAGGGGATCTGGCCCTCCCAGCTGAGCCTGGTTTCTCCCGAGGTTTTTTCTCCATCAATCAATCATTGGAGTTTTGGTTCCTCGCCACAGCAGGGCAGTGTTGGCTTGCTCACCGGGAGACTGCATCTATGTATTTATTTATTAGATAGTATCTATTAGAATGATCTTGCTTGTTCTATAAACACTATGCACTGTGCTGTGTGTTACCTCTGTGTTTTCTTATTTGCTCCTGTAAAGCTGCTTTGGAACAATGCACATTGTGAAAAGTGCTATATAAATAAACTTGAATTGAATTGAATTAAAAAAATCCTGAAAAAAACTGAATTTATCTGGCAGATATAAACCGTAAAAATGACATGGTTTCTTCCGTTTTTATTGTAAATTTGCATCCTTTTATGTAATTTTACAGTTTTTGACCTAGTTAAAAAAAAATCACATGAAAAAGCAGGAAATTTTCTGGCAGCTGGGGCACCAGAAATAAACCGTAAGAAGGTGTAAAATCTGTAAAATCGAGTAAAAAATAAACGAATAGAAAAAAAACACGTATAGAAAAATAAGTGGTTTCCCCGTTTTTCTTGTAAATGTATGTTTTTGTCTGTAATTTAAAATTGTTTATGATCAATCAATCCTGTATGTTTTTTTGTAATGCTTTGTGATCTTGGCCATTTAAGATGTTTTATTGATATGTATTTTAAGGTTATTGTTTTAAAGAGGACACGAGGGGGAATAAAGGATGGCATTTTTGGGATCTTTAGAGAATCACATGTTATATTAATGAAATATTAACAGATGATACATGTGTGTTTGTTTACTGGTGCAGGTTCTTCAATCTTGTCGTTCAGAACGTTTGTTTTGAAGTTCTCACCTTTTGAAATGCCTGATTTAAACCGGTTTACTTAAACTCTGATAGAATATTCTGTATTTGAAATGAAGTGTAGTGAACGCTAGATTTGAGTTGGTTGGATTAGTGTAAAATAGTGATGGAGAACATCAGTTTAAATAACCCATTTACAATTATTTCTCTCCTGATGCTTTTTATTTTCATATTTCATTTCCTTATTTGTATACAAATCAATCTACCTCACTGTTGTTTGTTATGGCTGTGAGGATAACATCACTCAAAGGGCAACATATAAGGTGTCAGTTCTCTGGACTGGACAACAGATTCCTCCAGAGACAAGAGTGATAGTGCTTCGGGAGCGTAGATTCTGCTGCAGGGCTTAGACGACGGTGAGCAAAGTACACTTCTTCGGAGCAGCGAGGAGATTGCACTGAAGAAGAAAATGGTACCGAAGGGCATTCAGCCCGTACAAATGTAGGCAAACCGCTCCACCCGTAATGGCGGGCTCGAACGCCATTGGTCTGTAAATTTCACAGCCATAAACCAACATGTCTGAACCATGTCTGAACCAACAATGCCAGGAAAGAACCATTTTTTGTCTAAACTGTACCGTAGCCATTTCACAAAAGTTTCTTTGTGGTGGAAAAGGGATCTTTAGATTATAAAAAGTAAGAAACAATGTTTTTTTATGAACTGTCTTTGTTAATGGGGGACCGATATGGTTCTGCTATGGCATGGCTGTATACGAAGAACCGTTTGTAGCACTTTTTCAGAGTGGAAGTTGAATTTATCAAGGACATTCCCAATGGACTTTTGAAACTTCAGGAATATTAGAAGTCATTATTACCATTAAATATTTAAATAGGAACTTCAAGTGCTCCTGGAAAGTTCCTGGGTATACTGTAATTTATCCGAAAATACAAATGTTTTTAGGAGAAATATAAATAGACACCTATTATTTTATAACTTATTATTATTTCATTTATTCTTTAATATATATTTTACTTATTATTTAACGTATATTTAATATTTGATTATTTTTATTAGAATTCTTCTAAAGATGTGTGTGCGTTGTGATTGTTTTAAATAAATCAACTTTAGGTAATTCTTTAAGATGTAAACAACACTGGTACAGAAGCACTTCCAGTTTCAGTTTTGTTACAGTTGCTGCACAAATATACAACAAACAGAACATTTAGAACGCAACCAAAATGTCAAACCAACCGCTTTAAGAGTTGTGAAATAAAAAATAAATAAACAGGACCTCTGTTCTGTTCTGAACCCGTGCTGTTTATTTTTTGCAAAATGTCTGACAGGGATGTTTTACAATATTTGCTTTGAATGCCTCCTTTAGGAGGTGTCTGGTACAAAAGCTAAACCTTTAAGGTAAGGTTTTTGGCATAAAGACAAAATGTATTAAGCAATACAGCTCTTTTTCTAATATACAAAAATGCATAAAAAAACAGAAGGCTCATTGGAAACAAAAGCAGACATTTAACTAATGTTATTATTATTATTTTAGTCATTCTACTGGGCCTTATCTCAGTTACATAAACGTACAGTGATGAATCTTTCACAGTAATGCCAGATGCGTGTAAAGTACCCAGTATACTACAGTTTATAAGGAAGTCTATGATTTCATCATCATACATTTTTCTTTAGCAAACTAGCATCAGTCACAACAGTATAGTGTGAAACAATAAAATAAATGTAAGAATTCCTCAACATGCCTGCCGGTGAGCGCCTGACCAGCACAGGGTTGGCAGTATAGCCACGGGTGCTTTAAAATGCTTTATAAATGTGTATGGAGGCACATATTGTCTCTGTGAGGAAGCGGAGATCAGGTGCGCTGTTTATGATATAAGCCTGCGATGACAAGGCTTGATGTTTATTCAGACAGGCAGAAGTCCCATCAGGCCCTGCAGCCAAGATCATCCACACATATATTACTGTCAAGGTCAGGTATAACCTGAACACTACAAGAGCCTTACCTCATGGGCATGTTGATATGAAGTTAAGTTCTCATTGTTAAAACAAGATGCTTTCAGAATTTGAACTCCAGAAGTCCTATCAGGTGAGATCGGTTGCGTATTCTTGTAGAATGCAGTCAACAATGGGTGTTGGTCAAGTCAACACAGAATCAGTTTCCTAAATATGCATTTTTATGAGTTGGAAATGTGTTGTTAAAATTGCCTGCCAAATTTTATTATCAGGAGATATGTGGTCATAATTCTGAGATATGTCTGGTGGACAGCATAGACATGCATTGTCTGTGTCCTTGGCCCCCAGACTAAATGTCAAACAATACACCATAGACGGCATATTTACCTCTCTGCAAATAGAGAGTTGTTCAGTGCATGCTGGGTTTCAATACCTCTTAAAAGTACTTACATAAAAGCCTTTTAAATGCCAGAAGATTCAGCTATACCATCTTTAAAACAACAAGTGTTATTCTTTATAGCCCCAACTCGAATAAATCACGTTTGATTGAACACAATGAACAAATTTATTTCAGCCTTTGAAACATTTAACACAGCTGTTTAAACTGGTCTGAGCATGTTACAAGGGGAGCAGCCTTGAAACCCCAAACTCAATTGTTGTGGAAAAAATATTAGGATCTAGCCTACATTAAGTTACTAATGTCGTAACAAATAGTTTGACACATAAGTTTTAGTTAAATCGATACATTAGTATTACATCAATTTTTGTCAATTTTTTATTTTATACAAAGCAAGTAGTGTCAACAGATCCCATGACTGATTTTTATAGGGCATTATAACTGAATCACATTGGCGGTTGAAAACGAGAAGTTAGCATGTAAACAGCTCTCTCTTTCAGATTTTTCCTCCTCAGTCTCACGCCTGTCGAGAAGCATTTCAAGATTTCAATGACAGATGCCCCGGTGCAATTTGCCCCCATCCTGCCTTCATGTCACCTCCTGTGGTACAAGTGTTTGGTGTTTTGTGATGCTAATGTAGCCAGTGTGCGATATGAGCTGACCGGAGGTGATTATGATGCTGATGTGTGTGGATATAGACGGCACAGAGAGAAGAGAAGAGTACTGACAGATTCATGTCCATTTCAGCTGTCCACACCTCTCACCTATAAACTCTTAAAGGAATATGATGTTACAAACTTTTTGCCTGATTTTAGAACAAAGAAGAATTTGAAGAGTTAGTTTCTAAAGCCATATAATTATGTATTTAGCCACTTCATTAATATAGATTAACTAATGTATTGAGTGGTGTGGGAGATAAGCTCATCTAATGCCACCAAAACGTTTTCCTGAGGCCAATGGTTTTTGGTTCCAATGTTTGCAATGGCAGAGGCCTCAACACTGATGCTTTTTGTGGGTTTTTTAATTGGGGGGATGTCACTTTTTACCTAGCTGTCCAATCACAGAAGAGGCAGGACAAACACCAACCATCATGCATATTTAAAGGGGTGAAATGACAGGGCTAAAACAAATATTATGGTTTGTTTTAGATATAATGTAATGTGTATACACGATTTAAGGTTAAAAAATGCTGTATTTTCCACACACATTTGCCCCGCCTCTCTGAAACACGCTGATTTTGTACAAAGCTCATCGCTCTGAAAAGCGAGGTGTGCTATGATTGGCCCGTTCACCAGTGCGTAGTGATTGGTCGAATACTGCAAGCGTTTCACCGAAATGTAACGCCTCTTACCATATTCAGAAAATCATGTTCCCACGCAATTCTCCTGACAGGTGATCAAATGTTATCGGTACTTCCTTATATTAATTTGAGCCCAAACCTGATACGGAAAATGAAGATGATCAAGCCGATACATCAACTTTGCCAGCGCGACTTGAGCAGGATGTAAAGGATTGGTAAGGTTTTATTAAAAAAATATGATTATAAATAGTTAAAAACTATAGCTAACTGTTTTACCTTTTATATACGACGTTATAAAGACTAAACAAACAACCATATACATTATACATAGTTTGTGTCAGATAGAAACAAGCTTGCATTACAGCAGGGAATGGTACAAATAATTAATAACGCGAGGGCTCTGGCCCTTCTTGATCAACCAGTGTTATGCCACGTCTCTTCGCGACTCAACAAAGACAATAAACCCAAAATAAATACTAAATATAAAAATACATTATAATATACATTTTTTTGCCTCTAGTTGGAACATTATTACTGATTATTAGGACCTATGTTGTCTTTTTTCACGTTGCGTGCGTGTCTGCATTTGAAGATCACAAACACACGACAAACTCAACTTGCGTTAGTCCGTAACAAAGTCTTTTACATTGAAGATATACTTACAGGCTGCAAATCTGATGCGCCAGCAGTTTCAATGGTTGAAACGGCCCCACTTTTTAACCAAAGCTTTAGGGCATAGCCGGTCTTAATCTCTCTCCCACGTTCGTGAAAGCAATCGTCGGTGAAATGCGCTGCACAAACTTGAACATTCGGATTGTACTTTTCTGGAACAGTGTTGTAAATAAAATGTTACCATTCATTTTTAGTTGTCTCATCTTTAGGCAGGGCAAACAAAGAGTCTTTCTTTTCGCAACGAAACACACAGTTCAACAAATCATGGTACGAAGTGACGTACATTCGCCGGGGTGTGGTTACATGAGGCGTTTCGGTCTGGGTGAGCATTCGCTTTAAGATAGAATGCATCTTTGGTTCCGACACTTTAATTTTAGCAATTTCACGTGTCTAATACATGCATGGGCAACACACCAAAGACACAGAAAAACACTTATTTCCGCCATATGACCCCTTTAACTTCTTCATCCGTTTGTTTGTGTATGGTGATTAAAAATCAATGCATTCCATTTTTATACCCGATGATAACTCGGGGCTACCACAAATTATATTTGGTTGTATTATTAGAGTATATATTTGTAGCGAGGAAGGCGGGACGAGAGGCGTCAGACAAAGAGGCGGGGCCGGTGGCGTGAGTGATAATGGGTATCAGCTGTGTGCGCACCGGCTCCGTGTTACGACGTTGGAGAACGGAAGCATAAAAGGACGAGCTGGCAGAATATTCGACGAGAGAGGACCGGGCCCGGACACATGTTAAGTTGATTTATGTTTGTGTTGCCGGCATCGTCCGTGAGGGGCTGCCGGCATTTTACTTCCGTGTTATTGTTTGTTTATTTATTAAAACTTTGTTTAAATGTTTGCCGGTTCCCGCCTCATTTCTTCCTTTTATTGAACCTTTTACAATATTATATCTTGGTTAATATTTGGTTATTAAAAACACTATCTGCAAAATCAGATACAGGAGCACACTATTTTGGCAAATATTCTGTAGCAACTAAAGCAGCTTGTTTTGCGCCCATGGCCGGCTATTTCAGACATATTTGAAACCTTTTTGGGCTAACTACTGTACGATCAAACTGGCTTTTCAGGTTACATTTTTACCTTTTATATTTTACATTCAAACTTACTATTTTACATTTTGACCAGTTGTGTGTTGCTGTAACTTATAAAAATAAGTTGAAATGGCTTGTCAAAAATCATCTACAAATGTAAAACAGCAAGTTGATGTGGCTTGTAACACCAATTGGATTGTACTTTAACATTTAAGGCAGCAATTTTTATATCAGAATTGAGGATCAGGTTCCAGAGGAATGTCAGAGAAGCCTTTCTTCTTTGAAGAGCTATATATCTAAAAAAGGAAAGTTGGGCTCAGCATAACAATCACTTTCATAAGTGACTCTTTTCCCGCTAATCCAGACCTGGCACGTATCGGACACCTTAAAGGGATAGTTTACCCAAACATGACTTATTTACTGGAAGAATGTAAGCAATTTACAGTCCACTATCATGGTAACCATGGTTGAACACAAAATGAGATATTTTGAAGAATTTGAGAAAACAAACAGTTCTGGGGCACTTTTGACAACCATTTAATTGATCCTACTATGGCAGTCATCAGACTTGCTGATGTCCCAGAACTGAAAATTGCTAACCTTCTACCAAATATCTTTCCAAATCTATCATTTATACAGTTATGAAATGACATGAGAATGATTGAATGATGACAGAATTTTCTTTTTTTGGGTGAACTATCCCTTTAAAGGTGCCCCACTCCCCTCCCATTCCACAAATCCAGGGTGGGATCACAGAGTTCACAAAGAGTGAGCACTAACCATGTCATCCATGTAGTCAAATGAAGGCCTAATGTGTATAATATGTTTATTCTCCCCTGATCACATCTCAAACAAGCAATAAGTGAGACATTGTAAGTCGCTTGGTTCTTGTTTCATGGCATCAGACTTTGTTGCCCCCCCCATCAAACTTCATTGGTTTAAAATTCTACCCCACTTGACTATAAAGTATTTTCACTTTAATTGTGATCAAAATATTGTTGGAAACTTTGGGTTAAGGCTGAAGCAAGCAAACATTTTTAGCCATAGTGTCTGCAGTGAAGAGGCTCGAGGACAAGACTTAACTTGTGGTCTAATGAACGCCCTACTTTATCATTTTTTCAACTACTGTATTAGTGGTATAGAACAAGAAGCGGAAGGTAAAAAAAGGGGGGGAGACAGGGATAAAAACAAAGATCAAACAGAGAATAATGGCATAGCAAAAGGATAGCAGCTATGAGAGCATCTAAATGACTTCATTGCGATGACACATGCATGAGTTCAGACACAAGAGGCATGAGGTCATTCATCATCACTCTTTATCAAAACAGCGCTCGTTTCATTGAGTCCACTGACACGCTGACACTTACAAATGACCACAGCATGTTTGCTTGCATTTCTGCATACATATTTAGTGTTTGAGTCAATGTCAAGGAGAACCGCTCTGTATAATGGTCGTCTTCATGAAGATAAGCATTTCTTTATACAGGTGACTGATCTTTGGTACACACAGATCACTGTATCTTAAGGGAGAATGAAGCTGAATTTTATTTTTAATAAAAAAAAATTATGTCATTTTCCAAACTACACTATTTATTTAGTTTGAAAATATGTTTAAGAAACAAAAGGGCACTTAGCAGTCATAAACACGGTTTAACTATATTTATAAATACTATAACAAAATTATAGCATTATTAAAGCATCCTGTTATACTCAAAGTGATATTTATGCCACTTTTTCAAACTGTATGCTCTTTAATGACTATAAGAGGCCAAGTATTTGGCTGAAGTGGAATTGTATATATATTCATATATATATGCTCATTCGTGGTTTGAAAAGTCTTGGTTAAGAATGCATATCTACTGTATAAAATACATTAAAGGCATTTTATAAAAATAGGAACATAAAGCATTATCCTTTTTACCTCTCATAAACAATCTTATGCATTTATTTATCAATTAATTTATAAATTAAATGCAAACTTTATATTTGATCTTTGGCCTTAAAGTTGCCAAAATACAAATTTTACTCTGAGGATTACAAATTAGTATCAAGTACCCAAAATGCTCTGATACTAAATTATTTAATCAAACTAAATATCATTAAATAAAATAATCTGATGAAGGAAATATAATAAAAACAACTATAATGTTCAATAAATCAATCAAAACAATGCTGAACCAATGCACCACCATGCATTCGCCCTATATAAACTCAGACCTCTCGTGTCGTGAGTTATTCTGTTACATAGCAGTGCTGACTGATTCCACACGCATCAAAGAGTCGCCACAGCGTTTATGATCAGATATGATCTCAGCCGTACGGATGCCTGACACAAAGCCATAATCGCACTGTTATCAATAGTCGGGTTTGGGGTGATACATTTAAGCCCTGCAGGCGATTTGGCCGTTCCACTGTTATTGAATATTTCCATTGTCAGGCCAACAAAAAGCGTGATGATCCCAGGGAAAATGCTTACACAGGGAATTCTTTCTTTGCATTGTAAACAGTGGCTGATGTCAGCCGTTTTGAAGAGAAATATGTGATGATTGGAGAAACATTGTTTTGTTCTTCTGTAATGAGTTTCAGAAAAAGCATCCAGGCCTGTGGACTGTTCGACGGCTCTTGTGTCATGTAGCTAGCCTATATATAATACAGAATACAAAACAAAGTATACAAATCCTATTTCTAATCAGATTTATGGGTCTGAAATGTTTGTGAACAACAAAACTTTCCTGCAAATAAAAATAAAGCTTTATTAATTGTATTATTTATATATGTATTATTATGTGTACGTTGACAGAAAAAGTAGCTAGGCTACATACTGAAATTATGCACTTTACCTTAGCAGAGTATCACTCATTGTTTCTTTTGGCTATGAGATGAAATATGTTTTTGACAAGTTTCTTAAATTTAATCCTAAAGTTTTTTAAATAAAACAAATGTTGAATTAAATAAATATTGTATTTAAATTAAGATTAATTAAATTCTTCAAAAATATTGATTTTGATTGAAGATCTGACAAATCTGACATAAAATATGTGACATTTCAGTCATTTTCGCAGATAACTTATGCAAAAGATTTACTCTCAGTGTGGTCTAGAAGACATTAAAGATATCCCATCTATTTTTTTCTTATTGTAAATTTCATACTTTTCGGATATACTATAAATCATTTTATTTTGTCATTTAAATTGTTTGAGAAAAAGGTTGAAACAGAAGTGATCTTTGTGTTCCTCTCTCAACGCATTCCTTATGTCTTTACTCGCCTAGATACAACACAGTGCTTCCCATCTGTCTAAATCAGATATCCAGTGAGCTTTATATTCCCTGGAGCTTCATTCTAGCTGATTGTTCATTTTATAAAGCTAATGATGTGTGTGTGCTGGGGGTATAGGGTTCCCGTCAGCTGGTCAGTGCTACTGGAAAGAGTGTTTCGTGGATTTGACAGTTTGGATGGCAGATCTTATTAACCAGGGGATTTATGTGGTATTATTGCGGTAACACTCAATGGACATATTCCTGAATGGACATGAGTCAGATGCTTTTGGCAGTACTAAAGCTACTCTGCACAAATATCACTATGTAGAGTGGAGATACATGCCACAGCAACTGGAATTCATAACTATTTTACGCGGTGGCTTATTCCTATCAATTCGTACGTGGTGAATCGTACAAAAATACACTGAAGCCCCACCTTTAACCCCGCCACTAGCCCTAACCAGTGTTGGGTGTAACTAGTTACTAAGTAATTTGTTACTGTAATTTAATTACTTTTCCCTTGAAAAAGTAAAGTAAGGGATTAGTCTTATTTGTCTATAATTTAATTACAGTTACTTCTGAATTAATTAAACTTAATACTGTGTGTAATATATGTGTGTGTGAAATAGTGGAACTGACATCAAAATTCTAAGTCTAACTTTAAAATCTTTGCTTTAATGTATAATTCTCACATTTGTAATACTTTGGTCAGCTAATAATACTATTTTATATAGTTTTATATTATTTATTTAAATGAATTAAAAGAGCTGTTTCATGTCTATGCTTGAATCACTTTACTAATAGAGGTTGATATAAGATATAATTAGTAATAAGTAATTAAATAGTTTTTGGAGAGAGTAGTTTGTACAGTAATATAATATCAATATTGAATATGTAATTAGTAACAAATTACTTTTTCAAATAACTTTCCCAACACTGGCCCTAACGTAACTGGAGGGAAAGCAAATCGTACTAAAATGTACGGATCCGAACGCACGGAATCATACAAATTAGGTAAAATTTGCCAAATCGTAAAATAGTTATTTTGTCACAAGATTGTGTTGAGACTTTAAAGTTAGCTAATAAATCACAGGGTTGATGCTGTTTCTTGTTTCAAATTGACATTTATTATCCTTTTTCTGAGCTTGACAAAAGAGGTTCTGATGTTGTATGACTATATACTGTACATATACGAAAAGATTCTACTTTTGCATTGAAACAACAGCATACAGGTTACAGGTTGGAAGTCAAATGAGGAAGAGTAAAAACACTTTTGAGAGTTTTTTCTTCAACATTGTCAGGTAGAACCAATACTCAGTAGGGTTGACATATGAAAAATACTGAATAATTAAACAAACTATGTTTAAAACGTTTACAAAGTAATATAGACAGCAGCATTTGCAATCGGACAATACAGCATTTTATCACCAATGAAATAGATATATCAGGAGTCCAGGCAGCAAACGCCAAACCGTTACTGACCATCTGTCTGTGTGGTTTACAGACGTGTGGTCGTACCTGCTCGATGAATGGTCTCTATTATTCTATTAGGTTGTAGAAGTATCATCTTCCATTGGCAAAGATCATTGCGTATTAACACAATGTCTTATTATTGTTAAATTTATTGAAATGTAAATGTAGGGGACAAGGTGACCTAGATTTTTATCAGTAGAGAAAGGACATGAATTCTACTCATGTGGAGGTGGACAAGAATCATGTCTTTGTTAATGGTAATTAGTTGAAAAAGGAGACCAGTGCTCCTTTGAGCAGGTCTATACAGTCATGTGGTACAACTTACGTTATATTCGGTAGTTTCAAAAGCAAATTCCCATTGATGTTATTTTAATGGAACAAGAAGATGATGTGCATTGTGGCAAAATGTAATGATACATAAATTAAACCACAGTGTAGAATAAAAACAAAACAAAAAATGCTTTGAGAACTTGAAATTGCAAATTTATACATGACATGATGCTACAATCATGAGCATGTTTACAACGTGTAAAAATAAATACTATAGTTTAGTGTCCACACTTACTGTTACATACATTATAAATAAGTATAACAAAGCACAAATGTATTATAAATATGAATACAAACAAACTAAACCACACCAAACATTTAGCAAATGATGAATACTTCCATGTACAAAAAGAACTTCTTTCCCAAATGAAAGACTGTTGCTACACAATAACAATAGTTTTTCTAAATTCAAAAAAATCCTACACAGAACTAATTAAAGCTGCAATTTGTAACTTTTTGATTAAAAACACAGGTTGTTGACGGGTCAGTATTCTGTGGGAAATGTCATTTGTTTTGAACACATTTGAAGATAAGTACACAAAATATCCTGCAATTTTATGTTTCAAACAGAGCTGGCGATAGAGAGGCTATCAATGCAACAAAGGTTACAGATTGCAGCTGTAATACCACTACGACTCACTCTACTTCAGAGAATATTAGACAGCATAATAATTTATTAATGTCACTATACAGTAGTTATTGTATGAACAAACCTAAAGCATATCAAATAACCAGGAAATTGCATAATTTTGTATCCCAAAAAGAACGCCCTGATCCAACAGCCTTAATTTAAAAATTAAGGAAAAGCCAAAGTAAAAGCTCGGTTGAGCTGAAATTTTTCTAAACTTTCGAAATGTCCGGCAGACAAGTGACTTATGGCACCATTTTGAATGACAGGTATCTCATTTGCTCTCAAGGCCAAACCACTAGTGAGAGAGGCAAAGTGACTCCATAGACCTATGGAGTCCTCACTATTCCCTCTACCCACAACATCTTTTGAGGGAATGTCTTGAAATCTCTCAGGATTAGATCTAAGAAACTGACCATCAACAGATAGCCTATGACCTCGTCTGGCTGGAGAGCTGCTCCACATGTGAGTTCCCATATGAACCTGGGTGGACAAGAAAAAAGTGCAGGTACTTAGTCAACAAGCATCCGAGAGGATAACATTGTTTACATCAACCAATAAAATACTAAATGGCGGTTTGAAACACCTTAAGAACTACAAACAAAGTTTGTAATACTTTTACCACTTTTCACTGCTTTACCTTCAAATTTCCTTTAGTGGTAAATGCACGTCCACATATATTGCAGGCAAATGGTTTCTCACCAGTGTGGGTTCTCTCATGAATCTGCAGTGCACTCGAGGAAGAGAAGGTTTTCCCACACGTGTGGCAGAAGTGCTGTTTAGCTGATCGCGGAAGGGGTGCTGTTGTTAAAGTTGCTGTGGAGAGTGTGGGTAATGTGGAAATGGAGGAGCTAACTACACCTGCTGTGGAGTCTATAGGGTATTTCTTAATGACTCTGTTTGAACACATGATTGGTTCTGTTGAAGTCCGAAACTGGTTTGGGGCAAAAATCTGATTTTCTGGCTCAAACAACTGTGAAGGTAAATCTTGCATCTGATGGGTGAGCATGTGTTGCTTGAGGTTCCCTTTGGTTGAGAACCCTCTATTGCATGCACTACAGATGAATGGCCGTTCTTTGGTGTGACTTCGGTAGTGGATCTCCAGAGCACTTTGACAGGCAAACGTCTTGTTACAAATATCGCAAACATTGCTTTTCAGGTTTTCCCTCTCTCTGATAGAAAGAATCATGGACATGCTGTCTTTTGAGATGTCTCTAGAGGTCCCATCTAGTAACTGAAGGTTATGATATGAAAGACTTAAACTATGTGACTCAGCAGATGATGTTGTCAGGTGTCTGTCAGATATGGAGTATTCATGTAATTCAGAAGTAGAGCTGTTGGAAGAAGGGGGCTTCCAGATGTGTGCTCTCTCAGTGTTGGCTGAATTATTTCTCTGACAGACCAGATTTAATGAAGACGATTTCTGGGTTAGGCAGTCTCCATGCATAAATCCATTCTGCGTAGTAAACTTGGTATCCATGTTTGAAATCTGACACTCTGGTCCAGTTGCTCTGGCAAACTCTGAAGAAGCAGGAGATGACCTTAGACTGTCTGGGAATGCGTCTGGGTTTTTACAATCCGAAACATCTTCGACAACCTCCATGTAGTCAGTAGAATTATCAACTCTTGAGTTCTTTTCATCTGGTAGGTCAGTGTCCTGGTCCATAGAGTCAGGGTGGTTATCGTCAAGTGGGAAATTGGGGATGTGACCAACCATATGCATGTGAATATGCTGCTGTAGGACAACTGCATTTGTGAACTTCTCTTGGCATATTGGACATGAGTGCTGTATTCTAAGGGGTGGCATGGATCGATGAATACTGTAGTGTGTCTTCAGATTGCCCTTGGTAGTAAAAGCCCGTCCACACACTCTACATTTGAATGGCCTCTCTCCGGTATGTGTGCGGTAGTGCATTTTGAGGGCACTTTGACAACTAAGAACCCGATGGCAGATGACACACTCATTGGGATCAGAGGACTTCTTATCAATGTTCTCTACCAGACGCTCCAGCTTCAAAGTCTCTGAGCTTCCTGTGAGATCTGGATGTCTTCCCAAACGAAATTTGGTTTCAAGCTGCTCCAGTTTTAGCTCAGTTGTTAATCTTGAATCCATTGTATTTGTAACGATGTGGTTTCCTGAACCTTCTCCTGAAGAACTTACAAAGTTGCCAAGGCTCAACGCTGGGGTGACCTCCTGAAATTTCTCTTTTGAAATTAAAGAAGGGATATTGCTAGAACCATCTTGATGCCCAGTACGTCTCACACACACCTCACTGACACTGAAAGAACTTTGAGGTTTAGTTATTGATACCCCTTCCTCCTCTATTTTAATGGGTGGAAGACTTGGCAAAGATGATGGAAGTATAAAGCCAAGTGAGTTACCTGCTAAAGGTTTATTTTCCAGCAACATAGGGACAGGCTTCTCTTGAGGCAAAGACATGCCATATGGGATACCTGTGCTAGTTGGGATGTTATCCAAGTGCTCTGGAACTGGAAAAGGATTCATCTGTATGTTAGGATACTTTTCTTTATGACGCTGGAAGTGGACTTTAAGATTTCCACGTGTGGAAAATCGATTTCCACATATGTTGCATTTGTAAGGTCGCTCTCCAGTGTGAGACCTCAGATGTATCTGCAAAGCGCTATCGCTACCAAATACTTTGGCACAGAACCTGCATTTGTGTTTGAGTGTACAATCTTCACCTTGACTCTTGTGGTTAAATAATGTCACATTTAGTGGTTTGCCTTTCCTCTTCTGAACTAATGCATTCAAAGCATTCAAGTCCTCAACAATTGCACTTATACTCGGCAAGGCATTGTTTTGTTTGTGAAGCAATTCAAGTTGGTTTACAATGCCATCTGTAATCAAAGGATGAGCAGTGGGTTGGTCTTTAAAATTAGTTAGGCTAACTTTATCATTCACTGTGTTATTATGCAAAGATTGGTTACTACACAGATCACTGCTGACTTTTAAGGGCATAGAGTTCCCTCTGTTTTCGTCAGTGACTTGGGAGTTTTCTTTATCACTCCACGAGTCATTTTGGGTGGTCTGTGAAATATGTTTAGACTGTTTAGCATTAGCAGACTGACTTGCTAGGTTTTCTGCTAGCTCAGCAGTTGCTGCTAATTGCTCTGAGACATTTGAACTAAGTTTTATCAGTGAACTTGCCACTGGTGTATCAGTATTTTGGTCTGCTAAAAGCAATATCTGCCATTGAATTTCTTCAATTAGTTTGAGCTGCTGAATCTGTTGTTGCTGTAGATCTAACAACTGCTCGATCAAACCAGAGGTGGTAGTTTTGCTGCTGCTAGCGTTCCTTGTATTCTGAATACTTTCCTGTGAAAACTGAGCCACGGCAACTTTGGTATTTTCTAGGTTTTCAATGAAAACATTGCTATTAATGACAGATAATTTACACAACTCAAGTAAGCGGTTCTCTTGAGGTAGTGCTGTATCCATTCCATTATCGTGATGTGAATGGGAGTTTTTGGCAGTTTCATAAGTGATGTCATCAAATGTATTTAAGGATTTGTCCATTTCTACTGATGTTACATCCTTTAAAAGTTCACCAAGTTCCTTTGTATTGTTGTTTTTTGTCACACCATCCAAGGGCTCTTCAGATCTGAAGGGTGATGAACATGTGAGGGTAGAAGGTTGAGAATCTGGGCTTTCATTTGCAGTTACTAAGAGAAACAGTTTTAAACAGTTCTTCTGATGTTGGTGAAGGTCTGTTATATTGGCAAATTCAGCACAGCATCGTTCACAGATATGGATGTCACACATTGGAGTTGAGAAGTTGTCCATCGTATTATCTAAATGTACAAAAACAAATGAACAAAAATATACATTTTAATAGAAATTAGACATAACCTCATACCTTTTAGCAAAAATAAACCCAGGAAGCATCTCAACAGATGTAACAATATTCACTTAATCTTATAATGTTGCAAATTTGGGCATCTAAATAATACATTTAATTTGGCCTATTTAAATTGTTCTCAAATTCAGTATTTTGATTTGATATTAAGTTTTGTCCAGATGTTTAGTGAAACAATGCATACGAGGAACATATTATGAGACCATTTCAAATACTTTTTTTCAGTTTTTCTGAATTAACTATTTATAATTTATTTATAATTGATTATTATAATTGTTTTATTTTGTGTTACTATTACAGTAACAACATTTCTCCCAAATTTCACACATAAATATTGTTTATATTTGCATTTATTTGCAGAAAATGACAACTGGAGAAAATAACAGAAAACATGCTCTGTATTTTTTCAGACCTCAAATATGGCAAAGAAAACGAGTTCATATACACTTTTAAGCAATACAACAGTAATATTTGTATATTTATTTATTAGGGATGCACGATCAATTATCGGCCATATCGATATCGGCCGATAAATGGTCATTTTCAATGTTATCGGTATGGGTATCAGTATAAATTTATAATTAAATTTAGGCCAATATATTATAGCCTTTAAATTATGAATAATTTCCTCTGGTTGAACCACTTCAGCTGCATGTTGCTTACAGTTAAAATACAGTACTGTTAAGTCTTTCTGTCATGATACTGCTATTAGCAAATATTGTTGAGTACGTAGATATTTATGTGTAAATTATAGAAACAAAAGCATATTGTTTGAAACCGACTGCTGTCTGAATGCTTTCTTTCTTGAGACCTGTTAGACTTGTGGCTTTTGTGAACACCTTTCTGGTTGCACTGGAAGAACATCTTTAATTTGTTTATTAACTAAACATTATATCAGAAATGTTTAAAAGAAGAATTAAAGAATCTTTAATTAGTGTAAAGTAGGCTTGGTACATGATTTTCAGGAGAAAAAAATAGGAATTTTCAGTCTCAAATCTTTTTATATTATTTAGATACGGTATATCGACCTATATATCGGTTACCGGCTTCCAATGTTCAAGAATTATCGGTTATCGTTATTGGCCAAAACGTATATACCCGTGCATCCCTAGTATTTATATGTGATAACCTTGATTGTTATCACAGTTTTTAAGTCTTTCACATTGCGGTTGAATGACTTTGTCACTCCTGAGGTTTGATTTAGTTGAAATTCAAAAGACACTGGACTGGAATGGCCACAATACATCTATAAATGCTGATTAAATGACATTTTTAAGTAGTCTCTTAATTTTATACAAAAATATTTTGTTGTTTGTTATTAATGATTTTAATGATTTTAGTACCATACCAGCTAACCACAAAAACCAGCAATACAATACGTGACAGGGATAGGGAAAGTTGCAACAGGTCAAGAAAGTTTAAAGCATTTTCTGATATTCAGCAATATTTTAAATGGCTGTTTTTGTCCATAAATCAGTAATGTGATGTGTAAAAAGTTTATTTGGCCTATTTTGTTCATGTCATCTGTGACTTACACAAATGATGTAAAGCTCAAAAACAGCTGTAAAAAAACCAACCAGTAGCTGTGGGGTTATGCAGCCAAACGTTCTTCAGTGGCACAAGAGCTTGTCTTAGCTGATTGATACAGTTAACGACTTTTTTATTATTTACTGTTAAGTCATCACACTGATGAAATTACACAAATGGCCACATGGGAACTACTGTATGTAGTGACCATAGGAATGCTAAAAAAAACTCTATTATATTTAAGTTTCTTTAAAGTTGTCAATCGTTTGCTCCACTACAGCCCTGCACACTTCTCTTAACCAAGCAAACAGTAGTGAATGATGGACGCTGGACACTTGTTGACTGCCTCTTTACATTAAAGGGAAAAAAAATATATATGAAGGTACAATTTATAAATAATACATTAACAATTGGGGTTTAGTGTTGGGATGCTATGATGCAACTCTAATTCAACATCCTGGTGTCTGCTATCCTTTAGAAAGAAAAAAAAAGTATTAATAGAAGTGAACATTAAACAATAACTATGTTTTTGGCGGAGTGATTCTCATTTGTGTTTTTGTAGTGTAGTTTTACCATAAATAAAATCTTTAAAATATGGCTACTGTAGTGAGATCATAATTGTAAACTACAATACAGGTTAAGTAAAACCATATTCGATTTTTTATAAGGGTACATTCATAGATTCTAACCCTTAAGGTCGACAGATAGGCTATAGCTTTGCTGTGAAACTAAAGTACAAAAACTCTTAGATTTATAATATGGTAATACAGAAAAGTGTCACAATCATCCCCATTATTTAACCTTAAATACACAAACTCTTTCGCGTTTTACGATCAAATTGCAGCATAAAGCCTTCAGAAAACTTACCGGTGAGGACATACTGTGGTTTTGCTTGTTTCCTCCGGGACATACTGAAATGAAACAATGTTGATCTCCTCAGGAATATCCACTCATGACAAGTTTCAATACCAAATCCATCCGTGTCAAAAAGTTACTCGTTTATCATGAATGAGAAATAATAAGTTTGCAGAAATTAAGTTATGATGATCACATTAAACGAGTAATGCCGCACATTCTTCACGTATGTGTCGATATCCACATTTCATTAATTCCCACAATTTACGTGACAAATCCACGAGGACGCCCACCGACAGATTCAGTGCCCCGCCCACAGGCGCTTCTATTGGCCAACTTGTTTTACGGTCCGCCCCTCGAGGTTTTCCTTCGTGAGGATGCTGTAAAGAGGAGGAGCCTGGGTTCATAAAAAGACAGGCAACGAATGAATCAGTGGCTGGAAATGTGAAGGATGAGTGTTTTACACATGACCACATGTCATGATGTAAGTTTGACATGAAATTTAAAAATGTTGTACTTCTCATAACATCAGTTATGTTGCTAAGCTGTACAGACATTTTTTTTGTCAAGAGAATTTGCAGCGATAAATTCCTATAGATAACTTTAAAAACCTTGATATTTTCAACAGTGGCATACAATGTAGTAACAGTTAAGCTGTTGTTGTAAAACAAAAAAATATTTTAAAACATTTAGTGCAGTTCAACCAGAATAAATGCATTAAAATTATTTTTAGCATGTTGTGACATTAGTTGGCAGCACAAACACATTATGACTGTTCATTATTTTTTACCTCACTTTTCAACTGTGAATCCACACACACACGCATACACACACACACTTTCACAAAAAATGACCGTGTACTGCTGCTAATGGTCATTACAGTCAAATGCATTAAAAGACAATGAAACACACTACCTTACTGAGTCTAATTATGTATTTTGCATAGTTTTATTAAAGGGCACCACGATGTAAACAAGTTATTTTTCTCTTTCTTTTCTCAGCAGCTTGTGTTGCGGTGAACAATGATGTGTTGACCAGGTTACCTTACACATGAGGAATTTTTCTGCACTCTTTGATGGTGCATGAACATAACTATTACTGTCCACCTGATATTTTGATTCATGGTTCTTCCGTGCTTTACACAAATACATAAATACATATGTCATTTATGTTTTGTGTGAGAGTGGTGTGTGTGAACAGGAGCACACCAGGTGCTCTGTAGTATGAGTCATGTTTTACAGTACGTTGTATGAAGGGCTGTGCGGGGCGGCTATTATCTTTGCCCTAGGGTCCTTAGCAACACACTTGATATGGACAAATGACACACTTACTAAAAAAACAATCACAGCATGCCAGCACTGTCTGAAACCAATATTTTTAGACTTTTCTTACATAATGAACTTCCCAGGTGAGGTTTTCTCACTACTATCACCTTATAAAGTTTTTCGTTTATTACAATAGTGGCCTTTGACTTTCTTATTATTTATACTATACAGGTAACTTATATGTATTCATTTATGAATATCATTCATTCCTACTCATAATTGTATATTTTAAATACTCATAAGATTGTTTATGAAAATTTAATTGATATATATATATGTATTTATGTATGTAAATGCAATACAAGTGAAGCAATGAAGAGTCTGTTTAAGTACACCTTTAGACATTTACCAAATACCAATATATTTTTCTATAA
The DNA here is from genome assembly GCA_006030095.1 of Triplophysa siluroides. Lineage (NCBI taxonomy): Eukaryota > Metazoa > Chordata > Actinopteri > Cypriniformes > Nemacheilidae > Triplophysa > Triplophysa siluroides. The sequence continues at coordinate 850,275 of VCII01000030.1, read as the reverse complement.
AGCTGCTGTATATGGATTGTGAAAAGCACTATACAAAGAAATGTGACTTTAAAATTAAAATATTAAACTGATGTTTTAGTAAAATAGTGGCTCTGAACTAGTGAAACTATAAATTACAAAAGTGACATTATTTGAATAAATTTTAATGTATAGTTATAAAAACATTAATTTCGTTTGTACTTAAAGCAATTCTATATTGTGTTTTTATTTGCCACTTGATGTTCAATGCCAATGTTATATTACTGTTAACTGGGTCCTGAAGCAAAATCATTGTTTAATGTTTACAATTTAAGATGTATATTGTGTGTTTTTGTTTAGCATTATTCATAATTGAAATTTATCAATAGGCACAATGTAAAATTGTCTGCTGCCTCAAAAAAAATTGCTATCAAAAATTTTATTTTATGTTTTTAATCTTCCTTTAAGTGCGCTTTCCTTGATTGATGTCTTAGATTTGTGGATTGATGTCTGTCAGTGTTTGGTCTGGGAAAATTTCCTTCATCAATATCCTGTGTAGATTGAGTTCAGACAGCCAATGCACCAGACGACAGATGTAATAATTGTTCATTTCACTATGTTAAAAAAGACAAGAACTTCGTTCTCCTCAAGGTGAAGAATAGAGGAAACATTCCTGTCCAATGTTCTGTTATATGTTGTGTATATATGAAGAGTTTGTTTGCAAAAACAGGTAACTCATGTTTTTTATAGTGCATTCCAAGTATTACAATTAAACTGCAGTTGGGCTGTTTTGATTAAGTAATAATAACTCCACCAAAAAACCAAAATCCCAATAAAAAAACATGATTTGTAAACATTTTGAATTTGTATAATGTAGTTATCTGTTATGCAAATTAACTCTTCCAATGAAGATATGATGGTGAGCTCTCCTTCTCAGCAATGTCTCTAGAAGAGATCAATTTCTTTTTATTGTGATTTGCTAAGATGTCTGCATTTAGAAGACAGAAATCCTAATACGTTCTCATCAGATTCATAGACTGATATTATTTGTTACATTCATTTTATAGTCGTATACTCCTACTGTTGTCTCAACATCTAAGACGAGATGATACGGATGAAACTCATATATAAAAGAGCTTTTCCTTCCTGGCTCCTTTTTATGGCTCCCAGTAGTTACCCACAAACAGGCGACTTTTCAGGTTTGACCAAGGACACATTTTCCATGGAAATGTTTTTAGATGGCCATGTATATAAATGAAAGTGTTCCTGCGAGTTTGCTTATTTTGTTTTTACGAGAACACATATCGACAATGTTTCATACAGCCATTCTGACAGAGCAGTGTTTGACATCTGCATAAACATATAGCGCATATTTATGACGTGTCAGCTGTGTTTGGCAGGCTGGACATCGATGTGTGCTAAATCTAGACCCTAAAGCTGTCTGCGGTAAAGTGCCAGTCAGAGGATTGACAGGTCTGTGAGTGACAGAATGAATATTTCTTCAGAAATATCAACTTCATCAGCTTGTCAACATATATCAAAACACCACAGTGTTTTCATTAAAGAAACACATTTATTTTAATTGTATGTTTATTCTTCCATTCAATATTATATAAAAAAAAAATCTGATGATACGATCTGCATTTGTAAACAAAACAAACTGAGAGCCATCATGAGTATAACATTAACACATCTCTTCAATGATGTGATAAAATACAGCTGGATTACAATGATTGGAGCATGACACAATGAATGATATAAGGTGCATGTGTGTGTACGACTCAACACTTTGATCTGTGATAAATAAGCAGATAAATAGAACTAATAATAACAAGAGGGAGTGTCACAGATGGGACATAATGGGATGTATGTTTCGGGATGTCTCTCAGAGCACTACCGTTAATTATTATTATGGGCTGCAAAATCCTTACGTTTTGCTGAAAGTCCATTAGTCACCGCAGACAAATACCACAACATTTCCTTGATCACGTTTTTTTACAAATATAATGCACAGTCAACCCTTCTGTATCAGTATTTTTGTCTTTCTTTTAGTAACATTCTTAAAGCAAGATCTCTTTTCTCAAGAAGAAAGTCACATTACATATTCCTACAAGAATATTTAAGATATAAGACATTTTGAAAAATGTTGGCAACCAAATCCGTTGGTCCCCATTACTTCTATTGTATGGACACACAACCAATGCAAATCAATGGTGACCAATGGCTTTTTATCTTCTTGTGTGTTTATCTTCTTGTGTGTTCTGGAGAAGAAAGAAAGTCATACAGTTTGAAATGACAAGAGGGCATGTAAATAATGACACATCATTTGTTTAATATCTTTAATAAAATAGCACATTTGATCAGTTAGTTTGTTTCTATCTAAAACTTTCAAAAAGTCTGCAAGTGTATGATGTCTAGTTAAAAAAAATCTGTTCAGATTTTAAACATGTTATTGTGTATTCCAGCCACTAGACATCACGAGATTGAATGGAAAAGCAATAGGAACTTTTTGAATCTCCATTAGAGTTTTGCAATCAGAAGTCAATATTATTCACGTTTTCAACATTAGCTAATTTCTCGTCAGATGTACCCAAATCCAGAATATTTTACCTTTTCAATCTGCATTAATTTTACACATCCATACTCCTGAATACCATTTTCCTCTAGGTTATGATTTGTTAACAGAGACTGTATTTCAAATTAAATTAATCTAGCTCTTTGTTTCAACATAAATCTAACATAATTCGGTATATGCTTTATATTTAAGAACACTTGATTAAGGCCGTTTGCGTTCAATATGCGTTCTTGATCGGTGTGTCCTCGTGTTACGCCTTTAATAATAGTCAAAGTCCAGTTCCAGTTCCCAAGAACAGAGAACGCATGAAAGTACCCGGATGTATCATCAATATCAAGGATGCATCATGCAGCCTGCGGCGGTGCGTCCATCCAAGTTACTTCTTCCGAGGCTGCCTCGCAAGACCAGTCTCCACAAGAACACAAGTCCGTTTATTGCGTTCTTAGAATTGAGAATCGGCCTAAATGTTTTATTACACAGGGTGACAAACACACTGTGAATAAGAGCAGCGTGTGGTCATATTTCAGACGGTGAGGTCACACTCTGACTCGCACCCTCAGCTATGGCCGTCTTTCATTGACTCTCAGTTATAGCACGCACGCACGCACGCATGCACGCACACACACACACACACACACACACAGAGTGTTTCCCAGCAGCTCTGAATCATTTCCACAATGATACTGCAGGTCAGATCAACACAGGTGTCCTTTAGCAAGCATTCATCCTCTTGATGTATAATTACTCATAATAGATTGTGCTATTCCCAGTGATGACTAAGACGTTTTACGACATACCCCATATAGGCTATAATCAGTACAAAAATAATGTGTAGCACAAAATAAATCAACAACAGATGTTCATTCAAGAGATGCTGTCTTATGTGCCTGCTGATAGGCTACATCATGAAGTCATGTGAAAACGAAGCGTAAAATAATACATACGGTACTGTTCAGGCTACTCGGTTTAGCAGTAATCCTTTAATTTTCTTTGGGAATTAAGATTTAATAATAAATGAAATGGGTATTTTTTGAGCAATGTTGAATCATGATAGATGAGTCAGGTCTTGAGTTCACTGCTGTTACTGTGAGCTTTGTTATTGGTTATTGTGCTCTAGATATTATACTTCAGACTGCTTTGAAGTATGATGACACATACAGTAACATGAGCTGCCATCTGTCCAGACTGCCGGTTGTAATACAAGTCTGAATATCCTTCCACTAATGTCGCCGTAAGACAAAAGCTCCTATTTTCTACTGCATTTTTTATTATTAAAGCGCCGCTTCAACAGTTTCCCAAATCCATAAAACAACATATTTATGTTCAAAAAATATATAAAAATAATAAATAACATTTTTTTTACGCAAAATGTATGCAGATGTCAAAATAATAAAAAAATGTATCATGTGTAACAGGAGCAAGACATAACTCTAGTCCTCCATCTGCTGGTAAAAATGCGTTAAAACAATCATTCACCACATGTTGAGTCATAGTAGAGAACAAACGCATTTTTCTTGGCTCACATTTGGTCTTGTGACTAAACAATGCCAGTATATGTAATTTAGTTCCGAGCTATATGTAAATGGGTAACACTTTACATTAAGGTACCCTTTATAAAGCATTTATAAATGTGTTCATCAATGATCAATAAGTAATTTACAAATGCATTATAAAGCAGTTATAACTGCATGAATAAAAGGGGGATTCTAACGAAATACCTGCCAAATACTGAGTAGTTATAAGAAAAACAACATACAACCCTACAGTGTCCAGTCTGACAGCCTATATTGCAAATAACATCAGGATAATAAGGAATCTGCTTTCGAGTCAAATAAATAATGAATAAGTACATTAATTAAGCATTTATAACATGTGAGTTAAAATGGCTCACTATTTGGCAGGTACTTCGTTAGAATCCCTCTTTTTATTCATTCAGTTATAACTGCTTCATAATGCATTTGTAAATGACTTATTTATCATTAATGAACACATTTATGCATGCTTTATAAAGGGTACCTTAATGGAAAGTGTTACCATAAAAACAGCACTCGGAACAATATTAAATAATATATTTAAATAATATTTAAATAATGACAGAGCTTTGACTTATCAGGGATGTGTTTATTCTTATTAATGCTAAATGATATGAAATTTAATGTTAGCCTGCTGTGTTAGGGTAAAGAGAGGTTGTCAGGTCCAGAAGAAAAGGCACTTACAACAAACAAATACACATGTCATATGTCAGAGGGAAGAAAACAAACTGTTGTCAAAAAGCACTATTGGATGCATTCCTATCGGAAATGAAGAAAAACTTACATGCAAACAAACAAATACAGACAAATAAATATGAGCACTGACTTTCTGCTATGAACATGATTGCTACCTGATGTCGCTCTTCAAACTACCTTTACTAAAGTTAGAAAAATAGCATAAATATATAAACCGAGCACGCACGCACATACAGCAAATACATAGACACATCGCAAGAGTTCACACACATCTCTCATTTCTTAAGATGAACTCTGTTACTATACATTAAAAAACCTTTTAGGAAAAATAGCTTTTTATAAAACGCACACATGATAAAATCAGCGCCAGATTTGCGAGCAAATCCTTTGTTAAGTGCTTCAAATCTCCTTCAAATCTCATCATGAGCACATCTGACAAAAGTACACAAACTCTATGTCTACAAAAAAATCAAGCAATATCATTGGTTGGCTGATTATTTAGATTTTTTTCATAAAAGCTTATCGGCCTGTGAAGAACGGGAACTATGTATGTGTGTTTGCTTTGGGTAAAAGCGTCTCCTAAATGAAATAAAAATCTGTTACATTTTCAGTTTCTCTAACTTTGTGCTAAAAAACAAATTTATTAATGTGAAGAGCTGCGGTCATTGGCCACATCCTGCAGGCGTCTCAGAAGGGCCGTCTGGTTCTCCTGACAAAGTCTCTTGGCTGGAGACTGTTGGTCTTCCTCAAGGGCGATGGTTCGCTTCTTAGTGGGCGTCTCGCCTGTCCGGATCATAACGTTGATCTCTTGCAGGCGCTGAGGAGGAATATGAAAGGTACAATTTTGTGTAAATCTGATGAAGCAACAGAATTGAAAATTGTAGTTGTTGGGATGGTGCACTATGGTTGATTCCTGTTGTTTCTAGCCAAGATATGAAGTGTTGCTAATGTCTCATGTTTTAAGGACTGCGTTTTATGACATAAATATAATCAGAACAGGAAATGTTTTACACTGTTGTTCTGTTATCTTACATTAGACGGGCTAGAGCTGATGTAGTAGAAGATCTTGTCTCGAGGTGGAACAGGACTGGGGCTCTTGTGAGGAGATATGTAGATTGAGTGATTGTGGGAGAGGAGGACCCGGCGTGGAGAGCCAATCCGGAGTGATGGATACGGACACAGAGGAGGGCTTCAGCCTGCAAACACACAATTGTACAAGTGGATTGTAATATTATCTGAGGACAACGTATTATCTAAAAAATAATTGGATGACCAAAGCAGACCAGATGGCTGCAGTAAAAACTGTTAAATACGTTGAACATGTATTGTAAATGTACAAAGTAATGTCAATAGTTGCAGTCACCCCATTTTTCGTCGAGTTGCCGGAGTAACGCAGAGCGAACTGTTTGATCTGTTTGATGTAGACGTGGTTGTAGAAACGGATGAGGTCTCCTCTCTCCTCTTCTTGCCCTTGGGCTCCGAGGGCCCGCGTCGGGGTAGAAGGGCCGCTGCTGGGCTGAGGAATTGGAAGAGTGCTGCTGGATCGCACGGACACAGGACTGCTCTCACCGCTCGCTGTAAACCAGAAAAACATGCGATCCATTTTTACTAAACACACAAAAATTGTTAACCTACAATGGTTAATATATAAAATCTGTGTTAACCACCTTGTTCTTGCGCTCCCTCTGTGGGCGAACTCTGTCTGTGTGTGTTTTCACTGTTCCCTGAGTGACGTCTCTTCCTCGCCGTGATCAACACACTCCTGTACACCTGAGATGACATCATCACCTCCATTAATATCACCGCATTATCATCTTCATCCGCATCTCGCGTGAAATGAGGTCATACTTACGCTGCTCTTTGCTTGAGGTTGAGATCTGTAGCACTTCATGATGTTCTGAAAGGACTTGTCCTCTTTAGTAACCTAAACAACAATCATAAAGTTAGAGGAAATGCTTTATGGAGAACTTGAGATCACGCAATGACATTTTTTAAAATCTTCATTATAATGTCATTACAACCATCAATACATCTGACTGCCCACAAGCACGAAGATCCATAAACTACACCAGTGCATGCAACATAATACAAAACACTAAAATAAAGTGCAACGATAACTTTTGTAGAAGGCACATGTTTGGCTGTAATACCTTAGTCATGACATAGATGGCACACATGAGCAGCTGGTCTAGATGGCGGTCCATCATGAGGTCAGTGCAGTGCACAAGTGAATACTCAAAACACGTCCAGATCTTCCTGCGCAGGTCTGTACTGATATCCAGTTTAACGCACAGGTCTCTTAGGCGCACACTAGCTAGGTGATACACCTGCCGGAGTCGATGCCGTTGTATTTGGTTAAAGTCATTTAAACAATATAGAAATAAACATGGATGATCTTTCTACCTTACGGAAGAACAGACAAAGCGACCCGGTCTTCTGTGCGCGGCTGGTGGGCGTCCCTTGCTGAGGGCTCTTTCTGTCCTGTTTGGCAGGAGTGGCGTTGTTCTGGACGGTCCTGGCAGGCGTGGCGGTCAGCTGTTGGGCGGTTAGGGTGCCCGTCATAGAATGTGCACTAAAGGTTGGCAGACCACCCCCACTCTGACCCGTCACACTCACTTGCACTGGGATGAATGTGATACCACCACTCTCATTGGCTATACCTGCAAACATAGATGTTGAATCGATTTAAAGCAGTAGCAACTTATAAAACAAATATTCTGCTTGAGCTATATTTGTCAACATAAAACAGCATTCACAACAAATCATAACTTCCATAATAATTTATGTCAAAAACAGGATTTTTAACAAAAAAAATAATGGGCGGGACTATCAGGAATTGAAAAATGACAAAAGGCATAAAAAAGAGTCCAAATGACTTGTGGTACCTTGGACGGGTATGGTGACCGTCTGGCCGTTGTTTGCAGTGACAGTAGCTGTTGCCATGGTGACCACAGTCTGTCCAGCCGGGATGGTGGTGACCAGAGAGGGCTGAGCCAGCTTGACAGGTTGGGCGGGATCAGAGGTCGTCTCTCCATCGACAAACAGCCGGCGTCGAGCCATGCCTGTAAGGGGCGAACTGTAACGCTCGTGGAGAGAGGTAGGGGACGGAGAAACTCCTGAGGAGGAATCGAACGACAGATTTGAAGATTTAAAGACTTAAAACATTACAGGTTGTTGGGTATATGAGAAGATAGACTAAACTACAGTTCTGTCAGGTTCACTACCGTCAAAATGATTAACAATTGGCATACAGTTTAGATTAGCGCTATGGTTCTGTTCCGGGCAAAAAAAACCTGCCCACCCATGCAGCCAGCATGAATAAGAGCAGCGATAACCCCCCTTGGGGTAAACAGAACAGAACAATATATGTAAATAGTTCCTTATGACATTTAAGTGTATCACATTAGGCCCTATTTTCACGATCTAAGCGCATAGTCTAAAGCGCAGGGCGCAAGTGCACTCATAGCGTATCCAATTATACCTTTGCTAGTTTAACGACGGGAAAATGGTCGGCGCATCCGGGTTCATGGTCTAAACGGGTTGTCCCGATTCTCATAATGTGTAATGGGTGTTTTTTGGGCGTAATGTGCAGTAAACCAATCAGAGTCTCATCTCTCATTCCCTTTAAGAGCCAGTTGCGCTTGCGCCATAGCGGATTCGCTATTTACACGGCGGACTGTGCAAGAGCAAAGACTGGACGCTTCTCCAGAGAGGAAAGGCATCTACTGGACAAGCCGTATTTTTATCTTTATGTCCACAATGATCATATTTTACATTGTATTCCATTTATTTGTAAGTAAATGAGACTTATGAAATTCAAATCCCATTTGTAAATGCGTGGTGGAGTTGGGGATGGAGGAGGGTAATTTGCTCCCGAGAAACGCGATAAGCTGCTGTTAGCTGAATGAATTTTAAAAACCTGCCAGAACTAACGCCATAGGCTAGATTTTTGTTTTTAGTGTATTACCTTTCCCTGCCGTTGGGATGTTGGCACTGAATTCCCTCTTGTTTGAAGTGACTGTGTTATTTTCTGAATTGTCCTCCAGGTGTTGAGGAGGCATCACCTGTATTGCATATAAAACAGCTTCACGCTTCAACGATAGCTCTTTTTTGGATGGACATGAATGTGTTAAATCGTTTAAGGTTTATTCCGCTTCTGAGCAGTTGTATTGTTCTGACCTCCTGGCAGGCAGGAACGCAGTTCTTGGCCTCTCGGATGCTGGCCCATAGCAGAGAATTTGCTTTCCATGCCAAACTTTCCAGTACCTGTTCCTCTACATGATTAAGATGTTTGACCACTTCCCGGAACAGACCCTCCTCAGCCCGGACCAGCACTTCAATAACCTTCAATAATAGTTGCAAAAAATGGTTCAATAAACACACACAGAGGGATTTTATGGCAGTTTTCTATTTCAATTTTCATTCATTGTTCTGTGTTCATTTACCTTGTAAAAGTGATAAGCGGGAAGGTCAAAGATCTGTAAGACACGTGGGAACTCTCCCGGTGGTCGATACGAGAAGATGACGATCTCTAGACAGCAGGCGATCAACGAGCGGTGAAACACGTCCTGTTGTAGAATGCCCTGAGACACACAGTGTTATGTTTAGTAGACATTAAAGATCAGTAATTAAATCCACCAATCACTGCTTACAGATCCATTCTTTTTTTTTACTTACAGACAGATCCACGTCTCCCAGCCGTTTCTTCTCCTGGTTGATTATTGCTTCCAGTGATTTGTAATATAAAGCTTCAGCCAGACAGAAATACTTTACTGCGACATCTGGCGTATATGACCAAAATAGATATTCGTGTCAGAACAGTGCCGAAAACTACAAAAATAAAATGATATTAAAATATGACAGAACTTGACACCTCTTGCCAGACACTTGTTATCTTCACCTTTTCCTTCATAATTCTGAAGATAAGTCTCTGACATCTCCTTCAGTCTGGCTGCTATTGACTCACTGGGGTCTCTCCCACAAGATCTGATTTAATTTGAATAAAAAACACCTGTGAATTTAGTTCATTTTCACTGCATTCTAAGTTCATTTCATTGACTGAATTCACATTTTGCTGCAATCATTGGTTGTATCACAAATCATTTCAATCATTTTAGTGAACATGTGGCTCACTGCTGTCAATGGCATCACATTTTATCGGAAATATTGGCCTTACCAGTGACTGGAATAAAAGCAACAACTGTGATGGCATTAATTCAAGTCAAATGTGATGGGAGTGATTTCCAGTAAATTGTAATGGCAGTGAAATGTGATGACATTGATTCTAGTGAATTGTAAATTGTGTTTCCAGTGAATTGTAAATGTGATGAAAGCGATCCCAGTGAAAATCAATGCCAGTGATTATGATGGCAGTGATTCCAGTGAATTGTAATTGCAATGAAATATGATGGCAGTTATTCTAATAAATTGTGATTTCAGTGACTTGGGATGGCAGTGATTCAAGTGAATTGTGAAGGCAGTGATTAAAGGAGTTCACCTTCAAAATGAAAATTCTGTCATCATTTACTCACCCTCTTTCTTTTGCAGAACACAAAAGAAGATATTTTGAAGAATGTTGAACAGCACAGCCCCCCTTTCACTTCTATTGTAACCAATGCAAGTGAATCGGGGGGGGGGGCTGTTAACAACATTCTTTAAAAAATATCTTCTTTTGTGTTCTACGAAAAAATGAAATATAGAAAGCCATGCAGATTTGAAATGACAAGGCGGCAAGTAAATTATGACAGAATTTTCATTTTGAAGGTAAACTACTCCTTTAAAGTGAATTGTGATATAGTGAATCCAGTGAAATCTGATTTCAGCGAATTGTAATGGAAGTGACTGAGTGAATTGTGATTGCAGAGAATTGTGATGGTAGTGATTGAAGCGAATTGTGATGACAGCGATTGCAGTCAAAAGTCTGTACTTAAGCTTGAAATGGGATTACCTGAATGTGTCTCTAAGTCTCATGCTGGGTCGGTATTTAAATCCTGTCAGCAGAGTGTGCAGGCGGCCCACACTCTGCATCGCCGTGGAGACGGGGGTACCGACGCTGCTGTCTGGAACGTACCTCCTTCCTGTGAGTGGAGTGGAAACCCTAAGAGCCTGGGAAACAAACACATCAGACAACATTATTATTTTTCATGAAAACAAACAGATAGTCAAAAATGTAATTCATGCGTATTTTATTTTTGTGATTAGGTTACACGTACTGTCAGAGAGTTCTGAAGGGTGTTGGCAGATCTCTCCTGGTTCTCTATACCCTCACATAAACAGGGTCCGGGGGTACCAACGTCTTCTCTGGCTGCCTCTCCTAGAAATATTCTCTCATCCAGAGAACCGGATGATAACACATGTTCCTCGTACACTCGGTTCAGAGATGAGCTTGAAATAAAGAGGAAAGAAACGAAAGATTTAGGAGGAACATCTAAACATCTTTATGTCGAGTGTGTTTGACTGCAAACAACTTACAGACTGTCACTGAAATTCACTGGATCAAAGAATCCTGTCAGCGTGTCTTCTTTCCCTTTTAAAATCTGTTCATGGGGAAAAGGTATTTTATTTACAGGAATTTCTTTACAATTAAAAAAGTTTTAGAGAGAAAAATAAAGTGAGTTTATAGGATGTAAAGTAATTACATAGATGTCTATTGTGTGCTATTTGAGGTACCTTGCGTTCAAATTGTTTTTTGATGAAGGGCTTCCAGAAATGCTCCTTCACTCCTTTGGCCTCCAGCACCAGACCATCATGAAGTTCACACAACTGTTCTATGAAACATAATGAACCCGGGCCAGGTTTATAATCCTTACTGCTAAAATCCTCCGGCAGTGCTGAGGACAGACAGACACACACCGACACTGTTATTTTATACAGTGTGGACTGAAGAAGTGATTTGTTTATGGTTTTATGAAGGATGTGAAGGCACCTTTAAAAGAGGGGTTAAGCAGATCTTTACGACTCGAACACAGCAGTGAGTTGCAGTAAACCAGATCCAGAGCACACAAGAGCAGATGATACGAGTTCACCAGATCATCACTGATCATAGGGAAGTTTCCTACACCATAAAATGAAAAAAGTTGATGGAGTAAAGTCAAGTTCACTAATCTCTACCCAATCTCTCGGTTTGGAATGTGAATCGATTTACTCTTGCTTTAATCGATTACTACAATATTTAAAAATATATATTTTTATTATAGAAAAAGTGTTTCATAACATGTAAAGGTACTTTTCATGTTATGGTCTTGCATGACATCAGACAGTAAAATCCTTGTTGTTCAAGACTTAAAGCTTAATTTTAAGTTGTTGGGTTGGAACATGCTTCTTCAAATGAGGCTGTCAAAGAAAAACGAAACAATTGTTTTCGGCAGAAAAATCATATAAATCATGGTGACAGGCACCCAGTTCAACCTCATCTACTTTACCAACAGGAAAAGTCTGCAAAAATGAAATGACGCTGTTAGGCCACAGTGTTTAGATTTATTATTTCCTGTTTAATTCAGTTTAAGAGTTGCCTGACTGTGTAATGCAAAGAAACCATTAGTTCTATATGTAATAACGCTGCTATAACACAGCAAATTTATGTAACTAATGGAAAAATAGAAATTATAATATTAACAAAATGCATATTTTGTTATGTTTACTGTGTTCTCCTAAAATTTTTAATAAATTGGTTAAAAACACCAAATAATATTTGCAATTCATCTTTTTAATGAATGACATAGCACCATAGTACTCATGAAGATAACCAACCCAACTAACCAATGACATTTCTCAAAATCTGCAGAACAGGTATCCCACAATGCAATGCACTCGACTTGACCTGAACCAAGAATAAACCAAAAAGAATATAAACCACAACATTTTTAAACATCCCCATCATGAATTATAATTTGATTGGTCTGTCAAGAGTTGAGGCATTTTACAGAAAATTTGAATAAAACACCAAACGCATTTCTTCTAAGATGATAACTGGACTCCACTCACAAAGTTAAAAATGCACCTAACAAGGTCATGTGATAATGTAGCATACTACTGTATGAAGCAATCTTCAATTTCGGTTTCACATATTAATGTAATGATAAAACTAACACACTGTTGTGTGAACTAACTGTAAAAACTAACAAGGCCTTTAATATGTCCCACACAAACTTCCCTTTCTCATTGAAATATCAGGTAAGAAACAGACATGTCAAACCACATCACACAGTCTTTAAAAGACAGACAGTTTCCTAAAAACAAGCACAGAAATGCTGATAACATGCACATACAGTTAAAATTAATGTATGTACGGTTCTAACCCTGAAACCGATAGCCTGTCCTCTATACCTCTAACTATACAAGTATTTTTCTTTTCGTGTTGATATAAATTGTCAAGTTAAATTGAATAAAGTTAATCTGCATTTAGTACTTACATGCAATTTCTCCTTCAATTCCCCAACACTGTGACAACAATAGACAATCACAGAGTATCCTTACACCATGAGCTGCAGAATGAATGATTTTTCTGCAGGACATGATGTAAAGGGACACAGATCGGCCCCAGACAAGCCTCACACACAGACAAGCCCTGACTTGTCATCTGGGCTGGTTGCTATGATAAGTGACGCGTGTTACACATGAGGAAATAATGCGCTCAGCCAGCATGTGCTCTGCTGATTTCTGCTTTATTAAAGCAATGACTTCTCTAGTGTGTGGAGCTTATCAAGACAGCCATTGCTATTACTATTGCCTACGCTTGTATTTAAGTTATGGGCTCATTAAAAGTACATTCAGAATTACACAAAAAATAAAGACATTTACAAAAACATCACAAGACAAAATACAATTAGCATGATGTACTCACTTTCTATGGAGCCCATATGTTGAGATCCCATGACCACCTGAATGCTGCTCACTTTATCTCAGCGACCCTCCTATTATTGGCCCATTTTCTTGAATTTATCACAGCGGATTTCAACAATGACATCACTAACTGACAACATTTGCATGATGCTGCATCCATGCCACCTAGCAACCATTCAGAACACCCTAGCGACTGCGCAGCAATGCCCTGGCAACCACCCATTGGCGTCTGTGGTTGAGTGTAGCAGTGGTTAAATAAAACTAAACAAAGAAATCTGTTAATATTTTATGAAATATCAACACAATGTTTTTTAACTTCTGCGAAGAGTAATAAATAATAAAAACTCAGTTTGGGCTAAATTTCATTGGTTAAAACAGTGCAGTAAACTCAACAATGCCCACAAAAATAAACCCTTCCAACAAATAAATACCAAATTCACCATTAAACAAACATCACAAATTTCAACGTCTGATCATATGCATGAAAATCTGCTGGCTGTGTCCCGAGTGGCCTCGGACTGAGTCAAACATGCCTGCACAGGCCCAAATGATGAGCACATGATCACATGATCAAGCTATCTGCACACCCAGCCAATCACCGCCCGTATTTATGTTTGACACACCGCATGGCTTATAACCCTCTTGGCAGTCTGGCAATTCACAGGAGGAACAAACCCATTAAGCACTGTACCGTCCGCCTCCCCCATCTCCTCCTTATCAGCTAATCTGTTCGGCTGTAATTTTCTCTCTAATTTAATCAAGAATATATTGGGGCTGTTTTTGGTGCAAGAAACCTTGACTAATATTGCTAAGGGGAGTTCAGAAAAATGCAAAAAAAAGCCTAGTTACCTTTAGCATGTACGAACAAGACCCAACAGAAGTTGAAGACCTCGGTGACGGTGCAGGGATGCCGTCTGAGGACACGAAATATAAATCAGTCCAAGACTATTATAAACAACTAACTTGAAGCCAAGAGCTCAGAACATAATCTTTCAGGCATTTCTTTCATCCTTCAAGGGATTTAGTTTGTTAAATGTAAATATTAATACGTTCAAGTATGTTTATGTCAATTATGTTTTTTTGTTTGCAATGTTTAACCATTTTAAAATGTTTTTATTTATAAACCTGTAATTTATGAAATCTCAAATCCAAATGCATAAATATTGTTTTGATCTTGCATTATTTGCCTAAGACAATTATTTAGCAACTATGATGCTTATGTATCAATGACAAAATACCCATAATGCATTTCCTTGAGTGAAAGGGTTAGTACCTCTGCTTCCTGCCCCTGTGCGTTCTGGGTAATTCTTCAGTGGGCGTCTTAAAGATGTCTTTGAAAATAGGCACATATTTTTTAAAGATGACGGCTGTTACGGTGAAGTTTCTCTCGAGTTTCTCAGTGCTCTGCTGGAACTCCTCAGGTAGGTTGGCCATATCCTGCCATTTCTTCATTTTATTAAAAAACTCAATCAAACTGAAAGGTAAAAAAACACTTCTTTATCCAAGGACACAACAACTGTTAGGAGCCCTAACAGTATGTTCAGAATACAGTTGCTACTTTACTATGTCTGCAAAATGCAGTACACAAAGTTTTCTTATTTCTTCTAGAATTGTATCGCGCTATACTAAAGCTATATCTCATAAATGGTCTTGGAATGACTGACAACTTCTGTACCGTATTACTTCATTACAGAAGTCTTTTGTCTTATTATCTCTAGTGAACAAGCCATATGATGGTAAAAGCTCATTGGTGAAATTAGTTCAGCTCTCAGGATGCACAGCTGATCTTGTTGTCTTGGGAACAACACAACATTTAATTGTTTGTGTGTCTGAACAACATTGAACTGTAAACTGTTATATGACATCAATGTTCAGGATAATGTAATTATTGCTGACCTCTGTTTTGAACATTGTAGTATTCTGGTCAACGACACATAATTTCCCTCTGCTGTGCCTTTACCGACTGTAGGCACTGAAGTCCTACACGCCACATACAGAGCACATGCCAACCAGTGCAGCTCACTACCCTGAGAGAGAGAGAAAGAAAGCAAAGTAAAATGAAAGGTTTATGTAATATTCATATAAAATTTTAATTTAAATCAAGTAATATTTTTAAGCACAAAAGGGGCATTAAATTATTATGTGCAATGCATGTAAAAAACATTAAAAAAATTATTTTTATAGTACATTGGAGTAATTTGAATATTGTAATAATTTTGTATGATAACCCCTAAACTCTTTTTCTTTGTAGTAGCTATAGTTTACTATAATCAAACATAGTTTTGATTCTAATTTTTACAATAATTTTCCTAGGGGAAATAATGTCCACTGATGACGTTACACACGCACATGACGTCACTGTCCCCCTCACGCGCATTCTGCACTCATGTCAAATACATATGCGAACTTTTAAGGTTCACGAGCTCAAACGTGCGGTAAATACACATGTGTTAAAGCACATACCTTACACTGACTACAAAAAAAGTGACGCATGTAAATTCAAATGCGTACGCGAAGGAGCACACAAATTCCTGTCTCGTGAAATCGGCCTACATATGCGTTGTCATTATTAACGTTACCTCGAGAGTGTAATGTTTGCTGATGTTTTCATAACTCGTCCATGCGCTGTTACTCGACTCCTCGTCCATATTCAGAGCTCGACACAGATCTTCA
Source organism: Triplophysa siluroides (assembly GCA_006030095.1). Lineage (NCBI taxonomy): Eukaryota > Metazoa > Chordata > Actinopteri > Cypriniformes > Nemacheilidae > Triplophysa > Triplophysa siluroides. The sequence continues at coordinate 834,000 of VCII01000030.1, read as the reverse complement.
AATGCATGTCTAGTTTTCTGCAATGTGTCCTCCTCGTCGCTCATTTTAGGACTTTCGCGTGTAGATTTACTTATACGCGTAACCATAATCTTTAGTCGTGTGAAAAATAAGTGCAGAAAAAAAGTAGCTAGAAAACTAACCGGACGAAACAAGAGTATTTCATGACAGCGCGAGCTACTGTACAGTTCTGCACAGTGTGGCCATTTAAATGTCCTTTGACTGACAGCTCACTCCGGCTGTCTTTGAGTTACGCCAAGTGCGAACCGAAGCCAATAGGATAAGGAGATGCGCCGAGTACTTGACGTAACTACGAATGCGAATTCCATTCTGTGCGCAGGCCCTGTCAGACGGAAGTGGACGTCCCGCCCACTTTCTGCTCTTATTATGCTATGCACCCTGTGACATAACTCATAATAAAACGAGTTTGTTTTTAAGATAACAGTTGTTTGTTTTTAAAATAAGGAATTTTAATCATTTCTGTCTCTTAGTCATTTTTAATTTACGTTAATAACACGCACTATGCATTGCGATCATGTGAAATGTTTTTGCGCACATTAAGAAATATAAATTACTTTAATTTAAAATGTGGTATGTGACAATTTTATTTAGGAATTTCCACTTTGAACATGCCTGTAGCGGGATTTTAGTGGAAATTCAAGCTCTAAATGTAGGGGTAAGAAACTACATTACCCACAGGCGTTGACCGGAAACTGCAGCTTCAAAGCGGAAGTGGATTAGTTGTTTGTTAGCAACAGTCTCTGTGCCAGTGTGCTGTGCGTTTGAACGGTAAGATTGTCTATTTTTGTTTTAGGTTTTATTTTGTAAAGACTGATGATTGTCTTTTTCATTTCTCTTTGGGTTACGGTCTAGATGCATTTTTCTTGAGCGAGTGAGTTCACTTTTTAGAAATTCTTGTTGCTATGTAACTGTTATGTTACTATGTCATAATTTAGACTTAAAAATGGAAATGCTGTATAAATGCACATGTCGCCTCTGTTATGCCTGTTAAATGCACACTGTCTGTGGACATTTAGACAATACGGTATGATCGAAGCTGAAGGGATAACTTTACTTCACCCCCCCAAAAAATCTGTCATCATTTCCTCACCTTCGAGTTGTTCCAAATCTGTATGAATTTCTTTGTTCTGGTGAACACAGAGAAAGATATTTGGAGAATGCTTATAACCAGACATATTTTGCCCCCGTTGACTACCATAGTAGGAAAAAATACAATGATAGTCAAAAGTGCCCCAGCACTGTTTGCTGTCCTACATTCCTCAAAATGTCTTCTTTTGTGTTCTACAAAACCAAAAAAATATATAAAGTAATTTTTCATACTATGGGAGTCAAGATCTGTTTGTTTATAAGCAATATAGGATATATTGCTTATATTCCTATAACCCTTATAAGCAATATCTTTCTCTGTGTTCATCAGAACAAAGAGATTTAAACAATGTTTGAACAACTCGAAGGTGATTAAATGAAGACAGAATTGTCTTTTTTGATTGAAGTATCCCTTCAAGCGCTATACAAATAAAAGCAGCAAAATAAATATATAACATAAAAATGTGACTTGACTAATGTAATTCTTTAAAGATACTATCGTGCTGAATCATTTTGCTATGGACTTTGATAACGTTTATTTTACTAGAATCACAGACTGCTCCATGCTGAATGAAATCCAAGTTTGATTTGTTGTTATTTTTTGATAAAACATCACACATATCTGACTTATCACAAGCATGCATGAAGACATCTTTGCATTTGCTACTGAATGTTTTCAGATTGAATGATGTTTGCCCATGATGAGACGGCTGGTGATATTCCTGTCAAGGACATCACTCTTCTTAACCCCAACGGTGCCACATTACCAGGTCTGGAGAAAATCCAGAGCACATCACATCAAAAAGCATTTTCTGCAAAATGTCTTATCAGAATGAGTTTTTAATCCAGTGATGACAACATGATTATCCACATTCTGTTTGTAGAGTCCCTATTGTCTCAGAATGCCAGAGAGAGGCAGAATGTGTCGAAGCTCAGCAGGGAGGAACTGGAAGACAAATATTTACGCATGCAGGAGGAAACCCTCGTACTTAAACAGCACACATGCAAACAAGAAGACAAGATCCGCAGGTGTCTTTTTATTTCATGTGTCTATACAAAGCCCCTGTTAACTGTGATCTCAGATCTTAGATTACAAATTGTGCTAGACTGACTAGTGTTTTTAATAAGCACAAAAATGTTTATTTATTCTGTAAATTACAATATTTTGAAATTAACAAAAAATAAAATGGTTAATTTTAAATGTGTATTGGTATGTGTACATGTCAGAATGGCCACAAAGTTGATTCGTCTGGTGAAAGACCGTAAGCAGGCCGAGCGGACGTCCTCAGGGGGTCGTGTAGCGAGCGGCCGTGATGTTGAGATGGAAGAGATGATTGAGGAGCTGCAGGAGAAGGTTCAAGAGCTGGAGAAACAGAACGAAGGGCTCAGACGTCGTCTGCTAGCAGCCAAGCAGCAGCTGCAGGTCCAAACCCGCAGGCAGACTCCATACAACCACATTCAACCACGCATTAATTCCGGCCTGCGTAGACTCCGAGACGACATGCCTGCTATGACATCATCAAGACCACACACTCCAAAAGCAGGTACATTTATTAATAAAAAAATCCAACTCTATTCCATTGTTACTTGGAGATATTGGGGAAAGGATCATTAAATCTATATTGAATGTTCTTTTTTTGGTTCTGTTATTATTTTGTACTCCAAGGTTTCAGGCTTGTTGAAGGCGACACAAGTGCAAAGCCACCTCAGGGTCTGTTACCACGCTATGGCCACAGTCTGCTGGACGAGGCTCGTGCAGAAATTCGCAACCTGTGAGTAGTACAAAACAATTTCTGCTAACACCACTCTAATCAAATAAACAACATGCATGTATGTTATTGTTGCCTGTTTGCACTGGTCACAGGGAGAACGTGTTGGAGAGCCAGCGAGCTCAGATGGAGGAGATGGAGAGATTGGCTGAGATGTTACGAGATCAGCTGAGGAGGAAAGAGAGGGAGTATGAGGAGTCACTCCTCCAGACGAGAGAACATCAGGCCAATGGACAGAGGTGCTGTTTTGTCATTTTCATAAAGATTATATTTTTATACCGTTTTAATGAATAATAGAATGCTGTTATTCAGTTTGAATGAATGTTATTATAACGAATGAATAAATAAAATATGTGTTTTTTAGGTTGACTATAAAGGACAATGTGGAGATGATCAAACTCCAAAAGCAGCTGGCTGAGAAGGGAAACACAGTCGCAGTACTGGAGGGCAGATTTCTACAACAACAAGAGGTACAAGAAACACCAGCCATTAGATTTTGAGAACTTGTATTCTAAAGATACTAAGTATAGACTTGCACAGGACATCTACTGTTTTACTGAATATCTTAATGATGTTATTGCAGTCTAGATAAAAATGTCAGTTTGCTTATGTTAAAATATATATTTACTTTATACCACGGGGCTGTTGAATGCTTCAATCTGATTATTTGCAAAACATTCTATTAACTCTCAGTTAAATGCACACCTATGAAGGTGTTCAAGGTCTGCGGACCACATTACAGTTCCATATCACTTCGCCAAGTTTAAACAACAGAAAGGTTATAGTGTAGCCTACAGGCCATCACCGCAAACAGCACCCTGGTTTATAATGTCAAACTTTACTGTAAATGGAAACGTGTGCAGTTTCGTTTCAATGAAAAAAGCATTAAAAAAAACAAGAAATACATATACTGAAATCGAATAAATAAAATAACTAAGTAGTAAAACAAAATGCATTAATAAACACTGATAGCCTACTTGTTCGTTTTCCTCTTCATGCTGCATAAAACTGATAACAAATTGAATTTGATAGGCCTCCTCTTACAAAAGTTTCCGTGATTTTTATTTATTTATTTATTTGATTTTTTACTGCTGAATAGAAACAGTACGAGGAATAAATCATTTATTATCACTAGCTTTTCTGTCACATTACCGCAAACACGCTGGTGTGCGCACAATCTCTCGCTCTCTCACTCGCACACCACGTGGTTCAAGCTTTCGAGTCCTTGCGCTCTAAATGAGATGCTTAAGAAAGTAGTCCTACCATCAACAGCATTTAAAAGACTAACATGACAAACATTGAAATAAAAAATTTGAACAATGTCCTGTGGTGTGGTAACCGTGGAATTAGAGAAATAATTGACTCCTTACATTCCTTACATATTATAGTTGGCCATGAAAAATTATATAAGGGACATTTTCATTATATTTATTTTTAAACTGATTTAAGATCTGTCTGCAGACTGCCATTTGAAATACCCAGCAAGAAATTTCAGCTAACTCTTAGTTTATCGACTAAAAAGCATATTTTTATTTATTCATAATGCTTGTGGCCTAATTTATGTTGTAATGTTGTAATTGTGATGCCTAAGCAAGTTTTTATTAATCATCTTAATAGGACATTAATGAAGTATATTTTAGTACAAAATATTTAATATACATGTAACATTTCTTAATGCAGAAAACGACCTATATCGGTAATGAGCATGGAAAAACAGCGTGACAAGAGAATATTACGTTTTTAACTAGAAAAATATAAAGTATTCTGTTAACCTGGTAGCCATTTGAAAGGTACTGGTAGGTGTGTTTCTTCACACAAAATCAAACTTAACGTTTAACCTTCAAAAATGTTACGGAGGATGAGAATATCAGTCATGGACACTTATTTTTTCCACCATTTCTTCATTTTTATTACATATGAATATTCTGTCAACTATTTTTTGTCATTTTAGAACATCAAGTAGAACGCGATTTTACTCTGTTTAAATTATAGCATTTAATTTATAATATTATATGTTTTATTACCAAAATCTTGACAGCCATGATATTTAATGGTTTCGTGAGAATGACCCATGTTACACCGAGAATGTCTGACACTTAAGCTACATCAAATATGAAAATGTGTCAGCAAATGTAATTTTCTATGGTTTTGCGCCCTCTGCTGGTCGTGTATGCATATGTTCTGTGTGTGTTGTGTAGAGTCTAAAGTCTCTGAAGGCCAGTCATAATGCAGCTCTGCTGAAGGTGGATGAAGTCAGCAAACAGCTAAAGGAGGAGAGATTGAAGACTTTAGAGCTGGAGACACAGATTCAGTCCAGAGCTCTGGATCAGAGACACGCTCATGAGGTGGATCATACATACATACACAACTGTTCATAATTCTGCAACAATATACAGCAGCAGTGAATCACTGGAATGCTAGGACAGATGGAACTGTGAAAGTGACTATAATAAATTGATATTGAAAAACCAAAACATTTTCTGTCGACATCCACAGTTGCAGGACCGCATCCAAGACTTAGAAAAGGAAAGAGACCTGCTCAAGGAAAACTGTGATAAGCTCATGAAAAGGTAGAAAAACACAAACAAATACCGTTTACTTGTTGTGCATATAGTCTTTATTTTAAACATATTAGTCATATTTGCTTGAGTAAGCATCATTATTCATATTTTTCATTTATCTTGGAAAGATGCGTTATATAAGCGCAGGGTCTTGTATCACACTGAAGGGGCTTATTCCGCGATAACAGCCAGCTGCTTGTACATTATCCCGCTTATTTCACAGCTACTTGCCACATGAGAAATAAATAGATGTGAATTTGAAATATTTTATTAGCAAATTTTTACCGAATGCATACCGTCCGTGAGGAAAAGCTGTTTACTTTCGGTTTTAAGCTAAGAAACGAGATTCAAATGTCACAAACAGGCAATTTGGTTTAATCATTTGTAAATATAATGTCATATATGTTATTAGAAGACATATTTAATTTGCCAAAAAAAACTGTCAAAATGATTTGCTGCATCCGGGTTACCGTGTGTAATTAGTTTTGAGAGGTTGTTATCTGGGAATAACGAACCTGCAAATGTCGCGACTGGCCAATCAGAATCGAGCATTACAATGAGCCGTGTAATAATACTTTTTAAGGGATGTAAACATTTAGTTTATGGCTGTTTGTCATCTGAATTTAATACTGATGTAAGTTAGTTGTTACTCTCATGGCTTTGGTCACATCTTTTTTTTGTGTGTTGTATTAGTGCATTCGATGTGAGTTTGGAGCAGAAATGGAAAACGAGGGAACAGCAGCTCAAACTTCAGATTGCTCAGCTGGAGACGGCGTTAAAATCCGACCTCCAAGATAAAAACCAGATCCTGGATAAGATCAAGGCAGAGAGAGGTACAGTACAACCCTGTACTCTTGACTGCAGACAAAAACTGTGGTTTTGTTTGACTCATTGTTATTTTACTTTTACTCAAGATTTGAATGAAAAGCTCACGGAGGAAAACAAAGAACTTCAGCTGCGTGACCTTGAGCAGAAGCAACGGCTGGATGAAATCAAGGATCGCATGAAGTTTTTTACCAAGGTGAATGCATTGCATATAGCTGTAGTGAAATATACAATGAATTTACCCCCCCCCAAAAAATAACATTTAAGTTAGTACAGTTCTTTCTACGGAATTCTTATTTTTTGGGTAATTTCTTAATAAATAATAAAAAACTTTAATATTAAAAATATAATGTGATGTTAATGTATGGACCACAGTGGACAGCTACAGTGCGTCTTAAGTTAAAATTTTGTTTTTCATCTAAGAACATATATTTTATGCATAAAAGGGTTAACATAAAAAAGGAAAAAAAAAGAAAAATTTGATTCATTTTTGGGGCATTTACAAAAGTTACATTCTTTCTATAGGAAAGTGAAATAGATGCCGCAGAACTCAGCGAAGCCCTGATGCTCATTAAGGTAAATACTAATAATGAGAATCTACCAGAAATAAACAAGATACATCACCTGTATCTGATTTTTGTGTTCTATGACTGGATAGGTTCGTAGGAGTCAGAAGAGTGGAGATCTGGGTTTCCTGGAGAGGGTGGAGGAGGACGTGAAGGTGGATGAGGAGCGTTCTCTAAAGCATCTGCAGGCCACTAACGCTGAGACCGTTCAAGAGCTGGAGAAGACCAGGAACATGCTTATCATCCAGCACAAGATCAATAAAGACTATCAGGTTAGTCCTCTGATAGTCTTAATGACCTTTGATGATCATCTGACTTCCACTGTCTGGATGAACCTGTCCAGCGCATACTTCCTTGATCTGAAAAGAAAGAAAGGCTGAAACGAAAGAAAAATGTTTTAGGTGGTATAACTATTTCTTAAATCTCTGTGTTTGTAGGCTGAGGTTGACGTGGTTACTCGGAAAATGGATGATCTAAGGCTTGAATACGAGTTGAAAACCAAGAAACTGGCTCAGCTTCTGGACATGAGAGCTATTAAGATTAAGAAGCTTGAAGGTATAACTGCATCAGTGTTATCTTTATAAAAACTTACAAGAGACATCAGATATTTATCTTAAAAAATATGATTTGTCATGTCCATGCAGCCCAGCTGAAAGACATTGCATATGGAACCAAGACCCACGTTTTTAAACCCGATCTAACCGATGAGGACGTAACTGATGAGTTTGATGAAAGTCTTCGTCTGGCTCGAGGAGAAAACCTTCTGGAAATCCACCTGGGAAGAGCAGAGTTCTCACCTGAAGCTGTAGAGTGTTTGAAGGACAAAGAGCCGTCCACTTTCTGCACATACGCCTTCTATGACTTTGAGCTGCAGTCCACAGCTGTGGTCCGAGGTGCCCGTCCAGCATATGACTTTACATCTCAGTACATCGTGAGAGTGGACGAGCTCTTCTTGAATTACCTCCACAGCAGCTCTGTTACCATTGAGGTTCAGCATGCTGAGGGCTTAAGTTTCGGTACATTGGCCGCTGGACAGCTCAGGTTAAATGGGCTGCTGGAGCAAGATGGGAAGGTGTTTGGCACCGTCCAGTTAGTTGGTGGGTCTTATTGATATAAAAGACATTTATTCATAGCTTTGGTTCATTTGAGGTTTTTAATAGCTAATCTGAGAGGAGTTCAGGCTTGTATTTGAAACCGATGTGCAAATCGACTTGATTTAACATTATTTATGTAACTAGTACATTTTTGCAGTGACGGCAGACAACAAAGTAATTTTTTTTATGTAAAATGGTCCCACCTAAGTGACATTCTTTACTTGTAAAGGTAATCCGTTTTTTTAATTGTGTTATTTTATCAAGTAATCGTGAAAGGCTTAAATGGACAGTTCACCCAAAAATGAAAGTTCTGTCATGAATTACTCATCCTCAAGTTGTTCCAAACCTGTATACATTTCTTTGTTTGAACACAAAGAAAGATATTTGGAAGAATGTTAGCAACTAAGATTTCTGGGGCACCATGGACTACCATTGTAGAAATAATTATTCTATAACAAAAGAAAATATTTGGAAGAATTCAGGAAAACAAACCGTTCTGGGGCAGCTTTGACAACCATTTTAATGCGAGTCAATGGTGCCACAGAAATTTCATTTGCCAACATTCTTCCAAATATTTTTCTTTGTGTTCAACAGATCAAAGTTATTTATAGAGGTTTTGAACAACATGAGGTTGAATAATTCATGACAGAACTTACATTTTTGGGTGAACTATCCCTTTAATATACAGTATGTAGGCCTTTAAAACAATTTTGATTAAATTTGCCTATTTATTTAAAATTTGAGAACAAAAATATGTAGTAATTGACAATGCTTTGGGTATATATATAAAATTGATGAAAGCAAACAATTGACACCAAGCGGGCATATTATTGGTTTATCCGATATATCGGCCAGAGCAGCTAAACGGTGAAATAATGGCAGATTCATCACACCACACCACACAATATTGCATATTACAGTTCTTTTCACCCCTTCTTAGTCTTTAGAGATATCAGTTTGCAAAGAAGTACTTAATATGCTATCACACAGTCTTTTCACCAGAAGCTAGATTCTTAGAATCTGTAATGCTACGATACCAATAAAGTCTGTTTTTCTATGTTTGTAGGTTTTACAGATGAGATCCAGGTGTTTGGTACTCTAGAGTTCTGGCTCAAAATGAGAGTTCCTATGGAACAAGCCATTCGCCTTTATAAGGAGAGAGTCAAAGCACTTGGTTACCTCAACACAAGCACCAGAGACAGTCAGGTATTATATACAAACCAATCTGGAGCTGGTAAACATGCCAGTTTTGTAAGAACCTTGTAGTTTGCACCATCATTGACCGCAGCTTTTCTTCAGGTTTTGTCGGATCATGTCCCCCGTTCTTCATCATTGAGCGAGGGTGATCTAAATGAACTAAACATCACCATACACTCCTGCTGTAATCTGAAATCCAGAGGTCCACACACGCATCCCAGCCCCTACGTCATCTACAAACTCTACCACTTGCCCGATCATGATACGCCAATCATTTCCTCAACCAACGAGCCACAGTTTGAAGATCACATGGTCTTTCCCTTGGCCATGAATTCTGACCTTGATGCGTTCCTGAGGTCAGAGGCTCTGCTGTTGTACGTCTTTGATGATTTGGATGTCGAGGATGAGATGTATCTTGGGAAGGCCAGAGTACCTCTCATCTCACTGGCCCACGATAAAACCATCACGGGTGAGAAGAAACACAAGAAGTCATGAACGCCAGTCATTTCTTTTTATTGAGAGTTGGTGATTTCCGACAAGCTATTATCAGTGCTTAAAAAGTTAAGCAGAGATTAATTTGGAATTGGAGGATGATGTAGTGCAGGGCTTCTCAAAGTCTACTTTCAAAGGTCCAAATCTGAATTCACGAGTGTGTCAAAGGTCCGGATAATTGGTTGTTTCAAAATTAGTTTTTAATACACATCCTTATTACTTTTTGTAATGAATTAACATTACTTTTTTTTTTTGAAACAATAGAGTATTTTGCATTTAAAGTACTTTTACAACAAATCCAAAAGTGGAAAAACATACCAAGAGGTCAGTGGCGGCTGCTGATCTTTTAAAGAGGGGAAGCTCATTTTCGGCCTAAATCATAAAAATTGTCCATTTATTTATATGTAAATTCTGCCCTACGTTCCTTTTCAAGAAAATGCTCTGTAACCCTGTCGTACCAACTAGGCGTCTTTTCCAGTGACTTGACCAGTGTCCTCTCAATGGCCAGCAGAGCTAGGCTGCTTAAACGGCCTTGGCCCATTGTGTTACGGGTATAGGACTTGAGCCGCTTTAAACAGGAGAAGCTCCTTTCTACACCTGCAGATGTAGCTCCAATTGTTGCCACTAATGAGAACAGTTTGTAAAGCTGAGGCATTGCACTGTCCAACTCCATGTCTTTAAGGAACACCAAGTAATCACACAGCTTTCCCCTGTTACTCAGCAAGTCCTGATCTGAATACAGGACTTGAAGTTCAGACCTCAGTCTCCCTGAATCAAAGTGATGGCCATAACTTTTCAGGACACTTTGGAAGGCCTCCTCTGGAAATGCTTGTCTCATGTCATCAAATTTCCCTGTATTGACTAATTCTAAGAAAAGCATACTTTCCAAATTTGAAAAACGTCGAGGAATCTGCTCCAAGATGTTATCAAGGATGGCCACTCTCTTTGCATTGCGAGAAGCTGCCGCCTCCTTGTCATTTATGATTTATAACAAAAAAAAAACAATGTCTAAAAGCTGATATGTGACAATGTGTATAGCAAACAAGCTAAAAACAACAAGAAATACGTTTTTATAAGCTGTCGACCCCAAAAAACGAGCGTTTTAGGACATAAAAGTGGATTAAAAAGAGATGACAGACCCTCCAATCATCACGCAGACGCTCGGAGTCCGGGCCAGCGCCCACTCGCTGAGCGTCCGTGGGCGGGACATAATCGCAGCATTATCCAATGACCGTCTTGTTTCTAAGCACTGAAAAAACTGTTTAAAGCAGCCCCATTGAAGTCAATGGACGCTGGGCTTCAACAGAGTAATGCACTGTACGCTACGGGAATGAATGAGAAGGAAATCGAGTCAGCCGACCTAAGTAGCTGATTCTGAACGAAATTGTTTTCGTTCGAGATGAACGCATTTAACGCATTTTTAGTCAATAAAATGTTAACATATTAGTACATATATTTGACCATTCATTTTTTGACAATTATAGGGGCCCTTGCAGTCTTAAAGAAATCGCGACTGCAAGAGGTATAGGCCAAAAATAAAATGGTGCAAAATACAGAGCAGCCTTATGTGAGAAATGGCACTGTCTGTTCTCAATCAGTTTGACATTTCCACTTTTTATAATTCAAACTGTCTCGTTACAAATTAAACAGAACAGCTTTGTGCTGGATTGGGGCAAAATTAATCCGTACCTCTCTGTCCAGTCATCTTTAAAAGCTCTGTTTTCTTCGACTTTTCTTTTTTTAGTAACGGACATCCTCACCTATAGAACCGCGCACGCACCTCGGTGAACCCGCTCGATTACGTCAAACGTCATACGCTTACTGGATTTCACGGAAGCAATTGACATCGCGAGAGCGATTCAAAAGCTTACAGAGCAGGCGGGTCTCGTCTCTTTCTCTCTCGCGGTCATGTGATGTCATGCGTCGATTGGTCTGAGCGCAGCGGCGCCACAAGTCAAACAAGCGGGTCCGGATTTAACTCCCTCCGGGGAGTACTTTGAGTAGCCCTGATGTAGTGTATACCAATTACTTGCCACAATCATCAGTATGCAAGTTTTTGTCCAGTAAAATTCTTTCTAGACAACTCTCCAATTATAACGTTCAAACAGTTTTTATACAACAAAGTTAGTTGCAATTTCATAATCTGTTTCCTGATTATATTTTTAAGGTAAATTTGAGCTCACAGATCCCACAGGACAGCCCAGCGGCCAAATCAATGTGACGCTAAAATGGAAGTTTACACACCTTCCTCCAGCATCCTCAGCCATCACAACACAACAGACCAAAATGACCAGCAGAGAGACACCACAGAGACAGACATTACAGACGGAAACAACACAGAGCGACACGCTGATGCCTAAAGACCTTCCTGTATTACCTCAGCCTGTCACATCAGAGGTGATGTCAATAATCACTGACTGCAAAATTACTATACAGTTTTTAACAAGTGTGCTGTACAGTTAAAGGGAGAGTTCACCCGAAAATAAAAAAAACGCACTCCAAGTTGTTCCAAACCTGTAAAAATGTATTTGTTTGGCTGAACACAGGGAAAGATATTTGGACAAATGCTTGTTAAACAGTTCTATGGTAGTCAATGGGGTCCAAGAAATGTTTGGTTATAAGCATTCTTTTAAATATCTTTCTGTGTTCATCAGAACAAAGACATTTATATAGATTTGGAACTATTTGAACTATTTTCAGCTATCACTGCTAAATGCTTTTCGAGGGCGTACGCCATAATATAATACGGCTTACACGACAAGCCACGTCTTCTTTGGCGCTTGCCTTTATACTGCCAGCAACATGCCCGTGGACACTGCCTGCTAGCGGTCGGCATGCGTAATTGCACGTTAGCGCGGACAACAACACATGCATGGCACTAGCAATGCCAAGGCCATGGGTTCGATCCCAGGGGATTGCATATAGTCAGAAACAAAGCTTTGGATAAAAGCGTCTGCTAAATGCATAAAAATGTAAAAAATAACAAGCGTTGTCTACGCCTTGTCAGACTATGGCGTAGGTCTGACGCAGAACCATAAATCGCCCTTAACTGTGTATTTATTCATACTTATTGATTCTGTGTTGACAAATCAGCAAGCAAACTTTGGTTTGTTTGTTTGTAATATTGTAGACTCCAGTGCCCAAACCAAGACAGAGGACTCTAACAAAATCAACCACTAAAAGAGTTTCTTTTATGGACGCCTCAGAACTTGAAAAACAGGTAAATTACATCTGCTCTGGTTTTATTACTGGTGTTTGCCATTAAACAAAACACTACTATGTCTAGTGCTTGTACTTAAGTTTAACTTAAGGTTAAGAGTTTAACTTTCATTATAGTTTGCATTGTAAATTGATGCTTGGTTATGACATGTAATTATTTATTTAAGCGACCAGTCTCAGGTTTTGCCTGGTGAAGTATTAAAGTAGTTGTGTCGAGTTGTGACGAGGGAGGATTTTTGTTTATTTGTGTGTGTATGTATGTATTAATAATTTATTTTAAAAAAACATGCACCTCTGTGCATTAATTACATTTGTATGATAGGATTGATGATTTGATACTTCTCAATGTTTTATATTTGGAAAAAAATAATGCGGTGTATCACAGTTCTGCATCACCTCTGTAGAATTGAAAGTCTGTTGATTCATACTTTGTATGTGTGTTTGTAATAATAACCCCTAGATGGAGCAGACAGCAGCAGCTGATGAGGATGATGATGATGATGAAGAGACGGAGTCACCTGTAATCCCTGCACCCAAGGTACATTCACCTTGAAAAGCCACTTTGAAAGCATGACATTTACACAGCGTCACGTTCTGTTCCTTAGACGGTCAGCGTGGTGGAGGCCGTGCAACCCACTGCAGCCAGTGAAGATGAAGACGAGGAGTCTCGCTTCTCTGAGGGTCAGCTGATCACTGCCAGCTCTCAGTCAGATGAGTCTGAGATTTCTGAGGACCTGCAGGAGCCATTAACAGGTGCGGTGACACTTTATAGTGACCATGCACCAAACAAAAACGTATGCACTATTTTCAGTAACTCGCAGACCAAAATGTAAGTCATTATTTAAAGATGACACTATTCAGTGTTGTCAAAAACTGGACTGATTGTAGTATGGAAAGTGTGTGTTTTATTTGTGTTATTGCACACAACGGAAGGCCCATGTGCTGCTTTGGCCCCAGCAGAACTTGTGTGGAGCCTCATTTAAATGTATTGGTAAACTATTGCTTAGTGCTGTGTGATGGTATTCCGTTTTGTTATTGTTTTCCAGGCCTGACTGATGGAGAATCATTAATATTACATTCACTGCTGCCAATAACCAGATGTGTTTCTCACTGACAGCCAACAACATAAATGTTAATGTGTGTTGACCTTGACCAAGAGGCTGTCTTTAAAGTGTTAATGTCTAAGACCTCTCTCAGACTTGCTCATGTGTGCTCGAGACAGCGGGAATGTAAACAAAGCCACTTCCCTGTGATACAAGAAGAACGATCCATCCAGCAATGTTTTGGTGCTTAACATAACTGGCAAAGAAATGTTATAGGAAGCATAATAACTACAAAGTTTGTTGTTCTCTGCAGGTCCTGATGAGGACAGTGATGAGTGCATTGTTCCTCCTCAGAGCAGACAGAATAAAACACAGGTGGGTGGAGTTGAACAAATGAAGCGTTTCGGTGTTCTGTGCTTGAAAAATATCCAGTTCTTATAGTTGTTTATGTGTGTTTGGCTCAAGGACATAGTGAGCAACTCACTAGCCTGTATGGTTTCAATCAGGCTTACCTTCATTACATTTATTCATTTGGCAGACGCTTTTTTCCAAAGCGACTTACAACTAGGAGAGCATATAAACATTTTGTCAACACACTTAACAGTAACGTTAGTTTACAAGGCCATGCCACTAGGAGGATTAAAGCTGGAGTAAGCAAATAAGAGAATGAACAACAAGTAGGGTTGCAAAGGGGCGGAAAATTCCCGGTAAATTTCCGGATGCTCTCCATGGGAACTTCATCTGAAGAATTTTGGAAATTGTGTTATCACACAAAAAAAATATTTTGAACTTTTCCTAAATACATATAGAAATATTCATGTTTTTTTGCTTAAAAGTGAATATTTACTTGTTTTCTGTGCAGTATTAGAGGTCTGAAAAAATACGGAGCATGTTTTCTGTTATTTTATAACAGAAAATTATTAATTTATTATATTAATTTACCTAAACACATGCCTATAAATAGAAAATTTTAAATCGCTTTATCTTTTCCATAACTGTACAGTAACTGTAATTTTCCATAACTGTACATACATATATATATATATATATATATATATATATAATATATATATATATATATATATATATATATATCACATATATATATGTGAAGAGTGTGGTTTTGAAATGAGATAACTCAGTTTAAAAAAAAAAACATTATGTTATCATGTTTTTTTTGTGTTTTGCTGTGTAAGTTAGCTGTATTTTTGGGTTTATTATGGCTTAAATCAAAACAAACCAACTGCAGTTTGATTAATATTAATTGGAATGCACAATGAAAATTCTCATTTCGAAACCAAACTCTTCATATACTGTATATTTACAGTCGTACACCCCTTGCAGAATCTGGAACAAGCTTAGACTTTGGGAAACATAAGAGGATTTTTGAAAATTAAGGTGTATTTTTAATATAGTCCTGCCATGAGCAAGTTATTTCACTAAAGAAATGTTAACATAAAGTTCAAACTAAAGAATAATAACAGCATTTCTAAAAATAGCCCAGGGCAAAAGTTTACACGCCCCTGATTCTTAATACTGTATGATGTTACCTAAACAATCAATGACAATTTTTGTTTAGTCATAGTTGTTTAAGGGTTTCTTGTTTGTCATGAGTCATTAGACTGTCCACTGATCTTCAAAACAATCACCCAGGTCCTACACAATCTTTTATTTTTCAGCATTTCTGGATATTTGACTCATGTCCAGCAGTAACTGTATGATGTTAGTGTAACATTATGTTAATGATTCTTTATTAGCATTACCTAGTTCCCTTCAACAGGTATCTTAGAAAATTCAAAAAAGAGGGAGAAGACTGGTATACAAAAATTAATCTCAGTTTATTATCACCACTGGTATGGTTAAAATATTGAAGGTTGACAAATAATACTGTCCAGTGGCACACAAATGGCCAACAGCAAAGCCTCACTATCACACAGAAACACAGTGCATTAATTACCTCAATCTCCGTTAGCACAGCACCCCCAATAGGAAAACTCTGTACACAGCAAGCTCAAAACACGTGTGAAACCACACCAAATCTAAGCTAGGGGCTGGCTTTGGGCAAGTGCTGCACAAGGTTATAATAATGTTTGTCAGACCATTCAAAGAAAGAAAACAAAAAGGAAAAATACAAAACAAATGAAACAAATAAACAAAATATACAATTAACCTTGGAGGTACAGTATAATTGATACAATTACAATAGGGGGGAAAAGCGGCAATTACACCCAGAAGCACTCCGTTTCGTCCCTGCTTTGTTCGTCCCAGAACAAAGGCGATGCGCCGACCAGTGTGAATTAATTACTCCCCTCCAACTTTTAACAAGTTGTGCTTGATGCGGAAGATGAGAGTTCTGATTCCAGTGTGACAAACTTTTACCAGCTCGCACTTAACACACGCTAACTGGGCCAACCAAAACAATCCCTCAACTCTGCACGCAGCTTTTATCATGTGGTCCTCTGTCCCATTGGACACGTTAGGGGGCTGGGTGGATTTAAATATTTAAATGATGATCAGGAGGCGCACCACTGTTATTTTCCATGTTAGTCACTGGTTCCATCAGCACGATCCCATCTTCAGAATCATTATCCTCTGCTAACTGCAACCTACTTGCTCCCGAATTCTCCGGGTCTTGACTGTCCCGTACTCTGTGAAGTATTGTGGAGGGGTTCAGATGTGCTCGTGCCTTAGTAGGAATAACTCGAAGTTCTGATCTATGAATATTCTTTTCTGGCCCAGTCCCTTCCAGTGGGCGGATCTTATACACTCTCCCATCCTGATCCAAGGCCTCTTCTACTCGATACACTGTAGCATCCCAAAAGTCTTGAATCTTATGGCGGCCCAAAGGATGGTTCCTCCGGTGGACTAATGTGCCAGGGGTGAGTTGCTGGTGAGTTGATTTCGACGCTCTGCTGAAAGGGTCAATCGGTCCCGTGCATGTGTGTAAATTGCCCTAAGATTATGCTGATGTTGTATTATCCAATCGTGAGGGTGCCCGGGGCCAATTTCCTCTTCCGTACTGCCCAAAAGAAAATCCACCGGCAGTCGTACTTTCTGCCCAAACATCAGTTCAAAGGGTGAATGGCCAGTTGACGCATGCTGGGTGGTGTTGTAAGCAAAGAGCATGTGGGGAAGTGCTTGGGGCCATTTACGTTTCTGTTGGTAACGAGCGGAGTAGATCATGTAACGTGCGATTAAATCTCTCGCACTGCCCGTTACCCTCGGGATGATATGGTGTCGTTCTACTCTTAGCGATGTTGTACAACTGGCACAACTGTTTCATAAGGTCTCCCTCAAAACTTCTGCCCTGGTCACTATGAAGCCGCTTGGGTACCCCATAACGATAAAACCAACCCTCTGTGAGTAGTTTAGCTACTGTGCTGGCCTTCTGATCACGAGCTGGGTATGCCTGCGTGAACTTTGAGAACACGTCTGTCACTATCAGA
The DNA here is from genome assembly GCA_006030095.1 of Triplophysa siluroides. Classification (NCBI taxonomy): domain Eukaryota; kingdom Metazoa; phylum Chordata; class Actinopteri; order Cypriniformes; family Nemacheilidae; genus Triplophysa; species Triplophysa siluroides. Next base: position 816,684 of record VCII01000030.1, on the reverse strand, counting down.
ACATGTTCACGCCCATCTGTTGCTTTCTCCAAAGTGGTGAAATCAATGGCTACAACTTCTAGAGGTTTGGCCGCAGTCAGGTTCCCCGGAAAAGTTCTCACCTGTGGGCGGACAGCTTTTGCCACGATGCAACGGCCACACTCTTGACAGTAATTCTCGATCTCTCGTGACATACCAGGCCAAAAACATCTTTCTCTAATAAGGCGGGTTGTACGTTCTATACCTTGATGTCCATGGTCATCATGAAGACCTCTCAAGACTTCCTGTTTAAGGCACTGTGGCAAGATGAGCTGAAACGTCTCTCTACTGTACCCTGGCAGCCGAATTCTGCGGTAAAACACCCCATCCCGACACCGAATCCTTGGCCAATGTTTAAGCAGTTTCTGCGTCTCCGGAGGCAGTAGCATCCGTTCCGATTTTGACGGGACTGCTCCTTGTTTCCAGAAATGGGTGAATGGCCCGATAACCGGATCCTTTATCTGTAGGGCTTGCAAGTCAGCCTTCTGTCGGATTGGTAAGGCACTGGTCTCCTGGCACAGGGTTTGTGTCTTACAGCCATCAACACTCAAGAGGACTTGGGGGACCTCTAAGCCCGTGGCCACAGTAGCGATGGAAATCGGAGCCGGCAGCCTGGAAAGTGCATCCACATTTCTGTTCGCAGAGCCTGGGCGGTATCTGATTTCAAAGTCAAACATTGCCAGCTCTGAGGCCCAACGATGTTCTGCGGCCCCTAACTTTGCCGTCTGCAAATAACTTAATGGGTTATTGTCGGTAAAGACCACAAACCTTGCACCTAGAAGATACTCCCTAAACTTGCTAGTTATGGCCCATTTAAGGGCTAGAAGCTCTAGCTTACGGGAGCTATAGTTGGACATGTTTCTCTCGGTCGGGCGCAAATCTCTACTGGCAAAAGCAATAGGTTTCCTACGTCCATCTTGTTCTTGGGCTAGGACAGCGCCGAGCCCGGCAAGGCTTGCATCAACTTCCAAGACGAACGGTTTCGTGAAATCTGCATACGCTAAGACGGGGGTGCTGATCAGGCGGCTTTTTAGAGTCTGAAAACTCTGCTGGCACTCTGGGGTCCAGCCGTCTCCCAATGCGTTGGCCCGGGACTTGGACCTGTTAGAGCCTGTCTCCACCTGAGCAACCAGTCTATGCAGCGGGGTGGCAATCTTTGCAAAGCCCTCCACAAAATGACGGTAATATGATGCAAACCCCAGAAAAGATCTTAGTTCCTTTGTAGTGGCCGGCTGTTTCCATTCTGCAACTGCTTTGACTTTGTCCGGATCAGTGGCTACCCCTGAGGCAGAAACGACATGTCCCAGATATTTTACCTCTCTTTGAAAGAAGTGGCATTTAGATGGTTTTAACTTGAGGTGGTTACCGTGCAGACGGTTAAAGACGAGTTCCAAGCGCTTCAAGTGTTCGTCAAAAGAGGTCGAGAAGATGATAATGTCATCCAAGTAAAGAAGTAGTGATTGAAAGCTTTGATCTCCGAAAATCCTCTCCATCAATCTCTGGAACGTGCTCGCCGAGTTACAAAGGCCAAACGGCATACGATTAAACTTCAAAAGGTGTACAAAAGACTGTCTTGGCCTTATCCACTTTTGCAACTGGCACTTGGTTGTAACCACTGGCAAGATCTAAAGTTGAGAACCACTTCGCCCCAGTCAATGCATCCAAGGGATCATCTATACGAGGAAGTGGATAAGCGTCCTTCCTCGTCTTTGCATTCAAGAGCCGGCAGTCAACACAGAGTCTAAGGTCTCCCCCTTTCTTTTGCACGATAACTATAGGCGACGAGTAGGGACTAGAACTAGGTTTCACAATTCCTGTCTCCAACAACTGCTGGATATGGGCTTTGACTTGGTCGTACTGGGAAGGAGGCAGTCGACGGTATCTCTGCCTAATTGGGACATCGTCAGTGAGGTGGATCTGATGCTCTACCAAGGTGGCACACCCTATATCACCCTCCCCCTGACTGAAAACATTGCTGTGCTTCTGCAATAGCGCCTTTACTCTGTGTTCCTGAGCTGCAGATAGGGTTGGCCAAGACATGTTAGAACAATCAATTGAGGGAGTGGCTTTCATCTCAGCTGACTGAACTACGGCAACCTGTTCCCCGCTACACCCCTCCACAAAGTTCACTGAACACCCTGAAGACATAACCTGAACAATATGGAGTGCACCCAAAATGGTGTGCGGTTGCAACCATACATCTTGTAAACTCACATTAGTGACTGGTATTTCTACCACCCCGTTCTTCACTGAAAGTAACGCCTTAGAGATCAAAATACCCACTGGCAACTGGGTTTCCTCTGTGGCCGGCTCTAATAGCACAGAATGGAGGGAAAGGTTAGCAGCACTAGGACAAACTATGGAGATGAGTTTCAGAGACCCGGCAGGAATGCGTACTGCAGAACTCTGAACTCTAGCCTTGCCTAAACACCCTTTACTATGGAGGTTCTCAATGGACTGGCATGTGGTGAAAGCCTGTCACCATACCCTGCTGTCTTTGTCCACCAGAGAAACCTGGGCTGAGGTTGATGGTATATCGGCGAACAATTCTTTATAAAAGCTCAGGATGATGTTCATACCTAATAGACCGGGGACTGCACGCTTCTGTTGTTGAGTAAAAGGATCAGTTGGGTCACGCACTACCAAAATGCCCATGCTCGGGGAGGTTTTACCCAACACTGTCACATCCAGTTCAAGGTAACCTGAGTATGGGATTTCGTACCCATTAGCTGCTCGTAATTGGAGCCAACTGCAGGGTTTAAGGGACTCCTCACATGATTGAAAATTTTCCCAAAAAATGTTTTCCGTTATTGTGGAAACCATAGAGCCCGTGTCCAGCAAACATGCAACTACTTTTCCCCCCATCCCGACATGAACCACTGGACACTGGCCTATGAGATGGGGCATGTTGTCAAAGGCAGAGTAACAAGAGCCTAATTGAGCCCCCCTTGGTGTTTGGCTCTGCACACCAGAGGGCGCTAGTTTTCCTGCTGCTGCAGAGGAGCGGGTAATTCCACTAACTGATTATGAGCTACGGCCCTCTGCCCCACCCCCTGGGTTGCTACATTAGTCAAGTTTGAATCGATACGGCAGTTTTTAGCAATGTGACCTGCTCTGTTGCATCGAATACAAATCGGCCTACCATCAGGATGGAACCCGGTATGTTTTGGACTGGCCTCCTACACTCCTTGGGTTAGCGTGTGGACGAGATGAATTTAATTGTGACAAAATGGCATCTAATTGGGCCTGCTGACGCCGTAAACATTCTTTTAGCTCAGTCATTTCAGTGTTGGTCGCCGATATTGCATTAGAATCTGCACCCCGACTACCCCCAGCAGATACGTGAGTATCAAAAGAAAAAGCTCTAGGTCTCTCCTCGTTCCTTGTTTCCCCTCATCCCCCATTTAATGGCTATGCTACGGAGTGTGACAAAACTCATATCAGAGTCCAATGCAAGCCGTCTTTTTAGTTCCCTTCTCAGCATGTCATCGTTTACATTTTCAGCAAACTGGTCACGTAGCACTAAGTCATGATTTAAAATTCCACCAGGTGTCTTTTTTATTACAGCATCCATTAAGGACTTTAAAAACATGAGAAAAATCACGTAGGGACTCTCCCTCTTTCTGGTGTCGCTGAAAGAAACATAACTGTGCGGCTACATAGGACTGGGAACAACTGAAATTTTCAGCAAGAATCTTAAAAATCTTTTCAGCTGTATCTCTATCTGAAGCTTCATGAAACTCAACCTCTGCTTTTGCCCCCCCATCAAGATGATCATACAGAAACAACACTTGTTCGGCATTAGGCATAGGCCTAGCCTCGAGGCATCTACGGACCTCTATGACCCATTGATCTAAGGTGACTAGGTCAAAAGATAGTTTCCCAGTAAATTTAGAACATTTACGCTCTCGTGGGACATAAACATAACGTGCATGAATTGAAGTAGTCCCAGATGCATTACTAGATGTAGACTGTTCAGGATTAGTCGCGGCAGATGTTATACGAGACTCTGTTTCTGTCCAGTCCCTGTGCCTTCAATTGTTCATTTTTCAGCCGTAAGCTGTCGAATCCGGTCCATTAGTTCCTGTAGTTCCATCATGCCTTGTGGGGAAGACATTTTCTCGGCTGATCTTCAATCAGCACCTACTGACGAGTCTCCCAACATGATCTCCCTGAAGATGGTGAACTGCCGCTTTTCCCCACCAACAAAACAACCTTGTACCTCCAAGTACCACAATGATATGTTAATGACCCAAAATAATATATATACCTATGCAACCAGCCTTAAACCCTGCCGACTACGCCAGATGTAACATTATGTTAATGATTCTTTATTAGCATTACCTAGTTCCCTTCAACAGGTATCTTAGAGAATTCAAAAAAGAGGGAGAAGACTGGTATACAAAAATTAATCTCAGTTTATTATCACCACTGGTATGGTTAAAATATTGAAGGTTGACAAATAATACTGTCCAGTGGCACACAAATGGCCAACAGCAAAGCCTCACTATCACACAGAAACACAGTGCATTAAATACCTCAATCTCCGTTAACACAGCACCCCCAATAGGAAAACTCTGTACACAGCAAGCTCAAAACACGTGTGAAACCACACCAAATCTAAGCTAGAGGCTGGCTTTGGGCAAGTGCTGCACAAGGTTATAATAATGTTTGTCAGACCATTCAAAGAAAACAAAAAGGAAAAAAACAAAACAAACGAAACAAATAAACAAAAATATACAATTAACCTTGGAGGTACAGTATAATTGATACAATTACAATAGGGGGGAAAGGCGGCAATTACACCCAGAAGCACTCCGTTTCGTCCCTGCTTTCATCTGAGAACAAAGGCGATGCGCCGACCAGTGTGAATTAATTACTCCCCTCCAACTTTTAACAAGTTGTGCTTGACGCGGAAGATGATTCCAACAAACTTTTACCAGCTCGCACTTAACGCACGCTAACTGGGCCAACCAAAACAATCCCTCAACTCTGCACGCAGCTTTTATCTACTTCCTAGATCCAACCACACCCTAAAGGACCCGAGTGGGAAACTAAGCAAAGGAGGTTAGCCTGCAACAGACTCCCTCTGGAGGAAGGGAGTAGGTATAGGTAGCCTACATAGGTGTCTAGAAATGAACAAAACCACTTCATCCGGTCACATTAGTATTCCTCTTTTTACATTGAGGACAATCAAGAGACTCATACACAACTATTACAATAGATATAAACATTCAGTGCTGCCCACAAAGTCAACACCATTCAACTTAACTTAACTCAACTCAACTCAACTTTATTTATACAGTGCTTTTTACAATTTTCATTGACTATAAGCAAATCAATTAAAGTTATACCTGTAAAAACAAGAAAAAGGTGAAAACACAAAAGACAGACATACCCACAAAAAAATGCTCCACACACACAATATGCACACGTACTAACACACATAGACATAGACACACATGGACACATTTAAGTACGTATTATTAATAATCTAATAGCATTTAAAATTTTGTAGTGAAGACGTGTCAAGTCGCCGCGTCCTTCTTTATCCAGCTCTATCATCTCAGCTATTGTCAGGTCGCTGCTTCCCATTCTCCGCTCTACCATCAGGTCTGGACATGAACTGCATCCTGCTCGCTGTGGTAACTTTGGAACAATGAGAGAAGACTGGCTGAGAGTAGAGTACTGTTCTGCACTCTTTGATGCAACAATAGATCAGTTGTTGTTGGAAGTGTTCCTGGTTCCGGTTGATCCACCTAATGCAGCCTAAACCCTTAGAGGATTTATATTATGGAAGTGTAGTGTATGCAAGATTAAAAAGATGCGTCTTTAGTCTAGATTTAAACTGACAGAGTGTGTCTGCCTCCTGGACAGTGCAGGGAAGACTATTCCAAAGGTAAGGCGCAAGATAGGAAAAGGATCTACAGCCTGTACTTGATTTTGAAATTCTAGGTATGACCAACTGACAGGACGCCTGATAGCGTAATGCTTGTGGAGGACTGTAATACAATAGAAATTTGCTCAAATACTGCGGAGCTAAACCATGTAGGGCTTTATAGGTAATAAGCAAGATCTTAAAGTTAATGCGATGCTTTATAGGTAACCAGTGCAAGGTTGACAGAACCTCTAATGGCAGAATCTAATGAGCTCATACTTTTTAGTACGGGTAAGAACTCGAGCTGCCACGTTTTGGACTAGTTGGAGTTTTTGTACTAAGCCTGCAGGGCAACCACCTAACAGTGCATTACAGTAATCTAGTCTTGATGTGATGAATGCATGAATTAACTTCTCTGCATCGGACAGTGACAGCATATGACGTAGTTTAGATAAAAAATGGTATTTTACAGGTGTTGGCAACACTGCTCTCAAATGACAAATTACTATCGAATAGATCGCCAAGATTCTTAGCTGATAACGAGGGATTTATGGAGCATCTGTCAATAGTTAAGCAGTATTCTTGGTTGTTACGTACAGCGGTTTTCGGTCCAATAAGTAACACTTCTGTTTTGTCTGAGTTCCGTTATAAAAAGATTTTACTTATCCAGTTTTTTATATCGACTATGCATTCCAATATTCGATTGAACTGCTGTGTTTTATGAGGCTTCAGGGAAATATAAAGTTGAATATCATCAGCATAACAGTGAAAGCTAACTCTGTGTCGCTTAATTATATCTCCTAGCGGTAGCATGTATAATGCAAAGAGCAGAGGCCCTAAGGCTGAGCCCTGTGGTACACCATACTGGACTTGCGATTTGCGTGACTCCATTTCAAGGCTATTCCATTAATGCCGACGTAATTTTTGAGTCTATGTAGTAGTGTGCTGTGGTCAATGGTGTCGAATGCAGCACTAAGGTATAGCAGCACAAATAACGAGATACAACCTCGGTCAGACGCAAAAAGCAGATAATTTATAACTCTGATCAAAGCAGTCTCTGTACTGTGACATGCTCTAAATCCAGAGTGGAATTCTTCATTGATGTCATTCCCTTTGGAGGAAGGAGCATAATTGAGTTGAAACTACTTTTTCCAGAACTTTAGATATGAAAGGTAGATTCGATATAGGCCTGTAATTCCCTAGTTCTTTACAGTCGAGTTGGGTTTTTTTGACGAGGGGCCTTGTAACAGGCACCTTATATGCTTTAGGCACATGTCCTAATGTCAGAGATGAGTTAATAATACTAAGAAGAGGATCTATAATATTTGGGAACATCTCTTTCATTAGATTTGTAGGTATAGGGTCTAGCATGTATGTTGTTGACTTAGATGATCTAATGATTTTATACAGTTCAACGTGATCTACAGTAGAAAATAATTGCAATTTCTCCTTAGGGGCGCTGTCGTTAGTTTGTTCAGCGGGTTTCACTTCTGGTTGCATTGTTATAATTTTTTCTCTAATATCTTGGCTTTTTCTTGTGAAGTAGTTCATAAATTCACCACTGTTATGCTGATATCCAGAATCTGAAGTCGCTGACGGTTTATTTTTTGTTAATTCAGCCACTGTGTTAAATAAAAACATAGGGTTGTGCTGGTTTTCTTCTATTAGTGAAGTAAAGTAAGCGGATCTAGACGTTTTTGGGGCTTTCCTGTATTTTCGAGTACTATCCTTCCATGCTGTACAAATTACCTCTTAGTTAGTTTTCTGAAAGTTGCGCTCCATTTTTCGGGCCGCTTTCTTTAGAGTCTGAGTGTGTTTATTATACCACAGTGTTTGGCTGCCATTTTTAATCTTCTTTAAACGCTGATTTAAAGGTGGGTGTAAACTTCTGAAAATTGAGTAAATTGTTATTGTTTCATTTATAAATCAATTTTGTTAATTTACTAATGTCCTTCAGAAGATTTAAAAATACATAAATGTTTTTAGGAAATTAAATAGAATTTTTTTACACCAAAACCATTTTTAGAGGGTTACACCCACCTGACTTTAAATTAATCGTGTTGACTTTGTGGGCAGCACTGAATGTTTCTATCTATTGTAATAGTTGAGTATGAGTCTGTAGATTCTTTTTAAGTGTGAACTTCGTTAAAAAAAATTGTGAAATAACTTGCTCAGGGCAGGACTAAATTAAAAATACTAATTTTCCAAAATCCTCTTATTTTTCCAAAAGTTTCAGCTTTTTCCAGATTCTGCAAGGGGTGTGTAAACTTTTGAGCAAAACTGTATGTTTATATATATTCATTTATTTATTTCATTTATTAATTTATGTATTTGTTAATTTTTACACTTTAAAATGTTTATACTTATTTGTATTTAAACACAATTATAACTTAAAAACTAATATTTAAGTTTGCACTTCAGTAGGTAAATGCACATTTTTACTTCAGTTATTAAATAGCATATGAGTTCTAAGTAGTATCTAACATGGTATCTAACATGGTACATTTCTTTAGCACAGTGTTGTGAACTAAAAACATAGAGAGTGATTGAAGACTCATAAGATTCTAGTCTTATGACTTATGTCTTATGATTCATAGTCTGTCCATGTCAGTCGGTCTAAGATTGTGTGTCAGTTTTGATGTGATGATGTGATGCTTTACTTCACCAGCCAGCCGAGTGCATTCGTGTGGAGATTATGTCTCTCAGTTTAAAACCGGGATCCAGAGTAGTGGAAGACAGTGGCATCGTCCGGCTGTTTGTGGAGTACTGTTTCCTGGGCCTGCCATCAGTCGAGACCCCGCTATCACTTAAGAAACCTTTGTCTGGAGACAGTGTCTCCTACAACTTCAGCAATGGTAAGGAACAGTGTTCAAATAACAAACACACATGATTTTTCTGTCATAAACTACCACCAGATTAGGTTTTTTCCTAGAATTCTTGAACTTTCTTAAGAAATATTATTCAAACGCTTAAATGCACAGCTGACTTTGGATGTTGCCCCCCACCTACTTTTACATTTCATTCTTTAAATTAGTTACTTAAAGTGATACTTCACCCAAAAAATAAAAATACAGTCATCATTTACTCACCCTCTTGTCATTTTAAACCTGTATGACTTTCTTTCTCACAAGAAGATATTTTGAAAACTGTTGTTATCTGGTCCCATTCACTTGCATTGGTTTAGTGTCAATACAATAGAATTGAATGGGGTTCAGTGCTGTTCGGTTACCAACTTTCTTCAAAATATCTTCTTTTGTGTTCTGCAGAAGAAAAAAAGTCATACAGGTTTAAAATGACAAGAGGGTGAGTAAATGGTGACAAAATATTCATTTTTGGGTGAACTATCCCGAGATATCTTAGTTAATATATTAATTCATTAATTATAATTCTTAAAGCCCAAAACAAAGCAATAAACTCCATAATTGCAGTTTTTTACTATAGACAATTAATTGTCAGCCATTTCATAACTGTGACATCACTTTGTAGTTTAATGATGTTATCCAAATTCAACCGTATTGTCTGTCAAACTTTTTTGAACTTTTGAAAACTTGTTTTAAGAATTATACAAATTATTCTCAATCCTTATCAAATTTAGGTCAGATGATGTTTAGGCTATTATAATGCTTAAAATGTTATTTCAAATTTGCTATTCTGTAACATGCTCATACATTTGACAAGTACTCAATGCATCATCATCTTTGGCAGTTATTTTGGTTTCACTGCAAGCCCGGTAATGCTTCTTAAAATAATTTGATCAAATAATTGCAACATAATAAAAAAGGAACATCTACTTGTTTAGTAATTGTAACTAGTAAATGTGAAATGACATGTAGATTGTTTGTTTTGACAGCGATCCATGTGGATATGAAAAATAACCAATCCAGACGTCAGACTCTGAGGGCGGTGCTGGAGGGTCGTAACAGAAAGCTCGAGCAGTGAGACTCTTTCTCTTCTATAATCTGTTCTCATACATTTGTAGTGTCGTTTTATAGCTGGATTAACTGACTGGCTCTCTGATTGGCTGTTGCAGCATAAAGTTCACAGTAGTGAGTGACCCTCCGGAGGAGGCGGAGCAAGAGGAAGAGTGCGAGGATGTGGGTGTGGCTTACCTTCGTATTCTTGATATCCTGGATAAACAAAGAGACATGAAGGACGTCAGTCTGAACAGTAAGTTTTATTAGTGTTGAAGCGCTTTCTGGGTGGACTTGCAGAAGAACATTGAGTCAAAGATATTTATATAATCAAGATGCACCACTGCTGTTATAATGAATGGCGAGGAATGAAACGCTCAATATGGCCGCTCAAGCGAGGGATGTCCCGCTGCCCAGAGGCGTTGCAAACATGGCCACCGAGTAAAAAAAAACATGGCCACCGAGTGGAGCGACTTCCGTAAAAACATTTTCAAACCTTTGTTCCCTTACCAGATCTCATTTGACATTTTTTGAAGTTCTTTAACCGAAATAAAGCTCTTCAACCGAACCCAACTCAATAAACCAAGTCATGAAGCGGGATATCACTTTTGAAAAAACAGACGTTTATTTTACTTCATACTTAAACACACATTGCTAGACAGGAAGGGACACAATCTAGTTAACATTTACATGTACTTTAACTGCTATTTAATACAAAGTCAGAGAGACGCCGGTTTTGCCCGTGAAAAAGTATCACAACACGCTTAAGCAGTCACGTCGCAGAAAATAAGGCATCAATGGCTCAGAGCTAGGGTCCTTACCAGTGTACACGATATACTGATTCAAAACCAAGGGGCGATTTTAGAAAGAAACACTCCACACCTCTGCACATACTCACATCCTCATTTTTTAAATGATTGTTTAGTGTTTGGTGCATGTCAAAATATGTCTCGGCTGGTCATTGCAGTAAATCTATACTTTGCTGGAGAAACATTTATAAGTTTGTAGATAAGCACAAACACACAGTCCTGTAGGCCGCCGTTTTTGTCAGAGTTTTTACAGATATGAGTTTTTATAGTTACACAGAGAGGATAACTGCCCCCCAAAACGCTGTTGTTGTGTAAATGGCCCCTTAATGTAACATGACCCATACACAGCCATTAGCTTTGTTTCCATCTAATACAAAATGTAAAATTATAGGCCTAATTGGTTCTAATGCGTTTAATTGACTTTTGTGTCATCGCACCGAGTCCGGTGTGGACACGGGGTAACGTATGCGCAAAATTGGAATATCGCATAAAACATTTGCGAACAAAGAACTGTTTCCATCCAGTGGGTCCAAGAGACAAAGATCGTAACTTCCTGATAAACTGGTGGCATATATCAACGAGATCAGACCACTGGTTAGTCAAGCTATACCATCTAGTGAGGCAAAGTCACATGACCTTTTTGATGCGCATCAAGGAGTTTATTCGGTAATCTTAGTTTTTTGTGCTTTTCTTCTTCTCAGTTGAGCACATAACTTTAGTTTTATATGCATTTTTTGTTTTGTTTTATATGCATCTTGGAGGTTTTTTATCCATTGTTTTTTTTTGTATGCAATTTCCCAAAATGTGCATAAACAATATTAAACAGGTGAAACCATGTGTTATTCAGGGTTAAAAATGACTTTAGCCCAGTAGTTAAAAAGGCTTTAGATTGTACAAGATACAGCTTAAAGGGGTCATATGGCGTGTGTTATAATTTGCCCATGCATGTATTAGACATGTAAAATTGCTCAAAATAAAGTGTCGGAATAAAAGATGCATTCTATCTAAAAGCGAATGCGAACCCAGACCTGCCTGAAACGCCTCGTGTAACCACACCCCGAATGTACGTCACTTCGTAACATGATTTGACTAAGATCCCCCAAATCTAAACACAAGTGAGGTGGGCGTACTTGTAAAACTCATTGTTTGTCACCACCGCAGCCATGTCGCGGAGACGTTGTGTGTTTCGTTGCGAAAAGAAAGCCTCTTTATTTGCCCTGCCAAAAGATGAGACAACTAGAAACGAATGGTTACATTTTATTTACAACAATGTTCCAGAAAAGTAAAATCCGAATGTTCAAGTTTGTGCGGTGCATTTCACCGACGATTGCTTCACGAACGTGGGAGAGAGATTAAGACCGCTTATGCGCGAAAGCTTTGGTTAAGCTTCAGATTTGCAGCCTGTAAGTATATTTTCATTGTAAAAGACTTTGTCACGGACTAACGCAAGTTGAGTTTGTCTTGTGTTTGTGATCTGCAAATGCAGACACGTGCTCAATGTGAAAAAAAGACAACATAAGTCCTAATAATCAGTTATAATGTTCCAACTAGAAACAACAAATGTCGTGTTTATAATGGGTTAATTGTCTTTGTTGAGTCACTACGAGACGTGGGGTAACACTGGTTGATCAAGAAGGGCAAAAGCGCTCGCTTTATTTATTATGTTACCATTCCCTGCTGAAATGCGAGCTTGTTTCTATCTCACACAAACTCTGTAGGATGTATATGGTTGATTGTTTATAGTCTTTATAACGTCGTATATAAAAGGTAAAACAGTTAGCTATAGTTTTAACTATTTAACATTTAACATCACTACGTAGCAATCATAGCACACCTCGCTTTTCAGAACAAAACATCAGCAGCAAGTTTAAAAATTATATAACCGTTAGCTCAAATGATAGGCTTTTGTAAACCAAGACTGCAGTGATCTTTCATGTTCTAGTAAAACATATGAAGTAAACATTCAGGTAACAGGTTAAACTCTATTGTTTGACTTTTTTCACAATAATGTTGTTTTTTGTTATAAATCCAACACTTACAATGAGCAAGAAGAGAAACCATTCTACTCTTAATGAAAAATGCCACTTGATGGCTCTTTAATGCCTTCTCTCTTTTTTCTTTGCCTTATATAGTTGTGGATGTTCAGGACAGCAGTGAAGTTATGGGCCATCTCGTCGTGACTGTTGAAGCTCTGGAGGCCCTGACATCCATCCTGAAAGATCCAGAGCGCGATCGGCCTCTCGCTGCATTAACTTAATCTCAAAAAAGAGAATGATTTACATTTTCCATTTGTGTTGTTGCATCACTGACATTACATGTTCCTTGAATAATTTCTTTTTAATTTAATGATTTGACCAAAACAGGGTTTAACATGAGAATGTGGCAGTCTGTTAGGCTTGATACACGGCACACAGTGCTAAGAGAACATACGGGAGCGAAACGTTCTTTTTATGTTTGATCCCTTACGGTGTGAAATCACATCCAAATGTTTCTCTTTATGGCCCGCAGTGTTGCATTTGATGGAGCGCTGATGTTTAGCCCTTTAATAACTCTGCATAATGAAAAGCCTGTTAAGCTTCATTAGCCGACACTTTGGCAGGCGACCCTATTTTATTGAAGGTGCAAAATGAAATCTAACTGGATTTAATGAGATTAAATCATGCTCTTTAAAATGCTAATGTGCATTTTCACGCGTGTCGAGTTGTGGCGCTCACGTAAATTCTCGATATGAAATGAATTCAATACTTTATGTTACTGTTATTTGTGCTGCTGGTTTACTACTTGAGATTTCTACATAGGTGTGCATGTGTTTGAGTGGACAGTTCTGCAGGTTATTATTTAGTGATCTTTTTTATAGACGTGTAAATGTTTTGTATTTATAAACATTTCAGAGTAATTTTAACATTTGTCAGTGTTTTTTGGTTACAATTTCAGATCTGATGTTTTGAACAGCATTATGCACGTGACGTTTTGCGTTATGGATATAAACACTCAGAGAATGTACTTGTTACTAATATACTGAACTGTCTGTTTATATTTTACTTAAACCTTGTTGATAGAGTCTTAACGGCAGAAAACTATTAGTCTATGCACAAGTTTTCTATTTTAAAAAAGGAAATAACCTTGCATTATGGAGTTTTTGAGATTCTGTGAATTGTCAAGAATGTGAAGTAAAACCACAAGCAATAAGACCCAACAAATGGAGAAGGAATGCCTCTTCATAGAACATAAAATATTACTTCATTTATGAGTAATATGTACTGTTATGGATTGGAAAATCCTGATAATGGCACCTAACCGACTATAGAAGACAGTATAGTCAGTATAGTATACTTGTTCAATGGTAAGTATACTAATCAATGATCTCTGCAGCTGCTAAGAAAATAACCGCCCTACTGCTAAAAAGTTACTACATAGTAGTATGTTTATGTAAAGACCACTGCAAGATGTACACACTGGTCCGAGAATGAACTAACAATGAATTATACGAATGCAGCATATATTTTTTATGGTAGTTCATGTTAATTTCAGCGTTTGCTAACACATTATTAAAATCAAATGTCTGTTAACATTAGTAAATGCACCATGAACTAACATGAATAACTGTATTAACATGAACTGACTTTAACAGGGATTAATAAATACTAAAAAACGAAATTGTTCATTGCTAGCTAATGGATTTACCAATGTTAACTAATAGCACCTTATTGTAAAGTGTTACTGTTTTTTTTATCCTACATAAATAATTAAATCTTAAAGAGATTTGTTTAACTTTTTTAATCGGTTACAAATATTCTGTTGGTGGTATTTTGTTCAAACGTCTGTGTAACGGAAACAGGAAGTTGTTATGGACCAGCATTGTTTACATCATCTGAAGAGGTCTATAGATGTAGATGTATATTATTTATGCACACGTATACTTATAAATACGGGCAAAAACATGAATAATATCTTGAATATTTTATTTGTAGCTTATTTTAAAATGCCATCTTGAGGCCCTCTGATTGAAAAACACTTATAAGAAACAAAAAAAAGCATAGTGGCTTTAAAATATATGAACCGTCTTGCGTGTATAGACGCTTTCAAAGCAATAATATAAACAAATGTTACAGCAACCAGGGACCTCAGCTCCACTCTAACAAAAGAGAAACGTAACTTTTTTACACCCGGTCCATGTACTCCGAAGACCTAAAAATCTGTATCTTCCTCCTAAAACGTATTGACAGATGTGTTAGTAAGTTTGACCGCAGGCTTGAACCGCAGCACATCACTATCGCCTCGTCTACGGATAATGATCTCTCTGGACGGGTTCATGTGTTCATCATCATTAGCTGTGGACGTGAGCTGATCAATATCCTAGATCGGTGGCGAGCACTGCCCACTTCCACTCGCTTCCTCTCTTCCAGCCGATCGCTCTATGCAAATGACACTGCCACCTGAAAAGAGGACAAGAAAAGGTGTCCCATGGGCTCTCATTAGCCATTCAGAGTTAAGATGTGGGGCGGGTCATGTTGTCATTTGAAGATGATTGGAGCGTAGCCCTTTGACAGCCGTGACAGGCGGGTGGGTGGCCCTCAGCCCCCCCCTCTTTCCACTTTTGGCCCATCTGTCAAATCACCGCTGAGCACTCTGGGAAACGATACAGGGCCGCCGCTCAATTAGACGTGTTAGGACAAGAGGGAAGTGTCATTTTGGTGACATGTATAACCCGAGCCCGCAAAGGCCGCGTGTCACTGGCAGATACTAAATGAATCTAAAGTGGAGCCAGTGGCAGAAATATCCGTTTTTATCAGCGTCTCTAAGAGGGCACCTTGCGGTTACAATGTGTCCAACTCAAACATTTTTTCTTAAATCAAAATGTTGATCATGTGGTTCGCTGTAATTTTGCAGCAGGTTTGCAGTAACTTACTGTAGATTTAATTTAATTTTGTTTTAAACATAAACTTACCCAGTTCTTTCATAAAGCAAGACGATATCTTAGGTCACTTTTCTTGTTATGTAAATGTATCGTAATTTAAGAAGTTTGAAATATTTGTACTAGAAAACAAAACAAAAATGCTTAGAAAGAATGTCATTGTTTGCAACGTTGCTAATGCCATGAGACCAGTCTCTTATTGCTCATTTTGAATCAACTTTTGATACAGTAAAGTTGAACTCATGTTAAAAACAGTACAAATAGGAAAATATTTAAACATCAAATCTACAGTAAGTTACTGGCAAACCTGCTGCAAAACTAAAGCAATGTTTAACAGTGTACAAGTCAAACATACCACTAGTGGATGTCGCTTGGCCGAACGCATTACTGTAAACATTCTTGTGACGGAAAATCTACTTGTCGCTGGAAACCTGTCGTGAAGCACCTTGTTAAGACACTGTGTTATTGAGGGGATACATTTCTCAAACCTTTCATGAATTGGTAATGGTCTCCTTTAAAATGTGAATGTGTTTAAATTTGGCAGAGTGTGGGTGTTTTGCATACCCAGGACAGAACGTCCCTTTACAGGCACTCATGCATGATGTCTGCCTCTTACCGCTGTCTCCAACCCGTCACCTCTGACTCAGCTCTGTGTTTAATGTTAGTGCTCTGGTCCTCGTCGGGCTTGTCTGAATATGACTGACCTGTCTGTGGGTTTCATTACACTCACTCCAGTGCCTGCCCAGCGGCCCGTCCCGACACACTGTAGGCCTGTCAGCCGCATGATCAGGGGTGCATGAAGACGGCAGCTTCTTCTTTTGTAATATAGGCAGATTCATGCTGAAATGACTTTGAATGAGGGTGAGGAGGGAGAGGAAAAAAGCAGATAGGGAAAAATACTTACATTCCAAGATTATCTTTGAAGGTGGTAAAGATAGTTGCAGGCAAAACTTGATCCAACTGCCTTTTGTGGCTGAACAGCCAAAACTATATCATGAAAAACCCCAAAACATACCCAGTTAGATCATGTGGAGCTCAGTGGTTAGAGCATGGCGCTAACAACGCCAATGTTTCTTCTAAATGTACTTGCTTGGAGAAATGGAAATAGAAACCAACACAATTCAACGCAAACTCGTGGACATTTGTTTGTTTATTCATGCAAATCTCTTTTGCAGGGATCAAATTTGTTTGTTGAGTTCATTTTGTGATCTTAAATAATAATGCATATGTGGCAAATCTGAGCTCATTTTGTGACATTGTTGAGATCTCTTCTGAAACTTTAAAAGAGACATAAGTGCTATGTCTGACTCTTTATCTCAGGGAAAATATCTGAGACGCCGGAGACTTGCGGAATCTCATTGATTTCTAGGAGAAACAATTGAGATATTAAAGAGATTCCATCAGTAGCTTTTCTTTCTTATAAGCATGCGCGGTTATCGTATTTTTACGCTATTAAACATGTCAGCCCATAATATTCATCATTTCTAGATATTGGATAAAAATATTACGATTATTTATCATTGTTCGTTATAGTTTTTTGCTTTTGAATCTGTTTCAAACTTGTTTACTTTATTCATATATTTTTTTTAATACTGAAATATCTAAGCTTTTATTTTTAGTTGTCATTGAAGTTTCCAATCTGTTTTTGTATGTAATACCATATTTGAAGAGATTGGTTCCAATATGAGATAACTTTCCAAATCATATTTTTTTATTGTGCATTCCAATTAATATAAATCAAATAAACAAATGTATCTCCTTTTTCGAACCAAACTCTTCATATAAAATATATGGTATTACATTACACGGTAATATACCGTGAAAATGTTTCAGCTGAGATCACAATATGAAAACTGGATACCGTCACATATACCTATTTAGCAATAAAGGCTTGTTGTGATTCATCTCTAAAAAATTGTTTTTACAATTAATGTATTATCAGCGTCTGAAAAACATGTAAACAGTCATAAAGTGCAATCATTTAACAATGACTGTACCACTTGTGCCATCATTCAAAGGCTACTCCATGGTACAGTACTTTAAACACGATCATGGCGCTACCACAATACCATGTCAAAAATGGTTTTAAAATTGCACATGCCCAAATACATGTGATACGGGGGGGGGCACGGTGGCTTAGTGGTTAGCACGTTCGCCTCACACCTCCAGGGTTGGGGGTTCGATTCCCGCTTCCGACTTGTGTGTGTGTGGAGTTTGCATGTTCTCCCCGTGCCTCGGGGGTTTCCTCCGGGTACTCCGGTTTCCTCCCCTGGTCCAAAGACATGCACGGTAGGTTGATTGGCATCTCTGGAAAAAATTGTCCGTAGGGTGTGAGTGCGTGAGTGAATGAGTGAGTGAGTGTGTGTGCCCTGCGATGGGTTGGCACTCCATCCAGGGTGTATCCTGCCTTGATGCCCGATGACTCCTGAGATAGGCGCAGGCTCCCCGTGACCCGAGGTAGTTCGGACAAGCGGTAGAAAATGGAATGGAATGGTCTTGATACAGAAGACATGTTGTGAAGCACCACCAGGTGGCCCTCTAACTTCATCATTTCAACGGCGATCTCAGCTCTCTGTCTTTAAGATTGAATGTTATTTAATGGGATTTGTGTCACATGACACATTGTTATGTTCTCACCTCTCCCAGTGAAACCTGTAACCCGACCCCATTTACCATCAGAATGATTTGCATAAAGAGATTTCGTGTGGTCAGGACTGCATACTCATACGTGAGGACTTTGAATTCCTTGGCTTGGAGAGCAACTCTCGGGTCATGTGCTCTTGACCTCGTGTTTTCATTGGCTCTCTATTAACAAGGTTTTAATGTATGCGTGGCATGTCACCTTTGAAATGACATTTTCAGATCAGCGCTGTCACGCTTTGCTACACCGTTAATGGTTCACAGTGTTGAAGCTACTGTACAGCTATGAGATGTTAACTTACTCGAGTGCTTGTATAATATTTACGAAATCCTAACACTGTGTGAGGATCTGTAATGAGGATGTTACACACCCACCAGCCCATCACCCCCCCCCCCACACACACACACACCCCACAACAAAACCCCTTTGCTGGCCTATTTAAGGTTATTGATTTAAACGCAGACACAAAAACACTTTTATAGATCACGAATGTGTTCTTGCACCTGCTCTGTCAAACCCATTAAAGTCATTTGACTTTCCTCCTAATGTGTTTTTCAAGTAATGCACTTTAGGTCATGTGTTTGATGGCACAGACTGGGATAATGTTAAAAACATATTATTCACTTAACACCCAGATCCTTAGAGACCTCTCGCTAAGAAACAAGGAATCAATACTTGCATGTTGGCTTTGTAAATTTAAATACTGTTTTGTATTTATTGCCTTATCGTTCATACAGAAATACAAATATCTTAGATGTTTTAGGTGCCAAGGTACATTTTCATGCACTTTTCTTGGAATAATAGTAATCAAAGGTTCAAACTTATTATTATCATGAAAAGTTTACTATGAAATGTTGTTATCATGTAGAGGTTAAACTAATGGTGTTCTTTTATTGGTCACTTTACAATGAGCTTTCATTAGTTAACATAACAACTAGTAACAATGAACAATTCCGTTTTTATTCATCTAACACCTGTAACGAGGTTGTATTGGTTAACAGTGAACTCGAACAATTGTATTGGCATTAAAGTGATACTTCAACCAAAAAAGAAAATTCTGTCATCATTTACTCACCTTCGAGTTGTTCCAAATGTGTATGAATTACCTTGTCTGATGAACACAGAGAAAGATATTTTGAATAATGCTTATGATCAACACCCATTGACCACCATAGTAGGAAAAATTGTTTTATCGTTTTTTTGTTCTGTTGAACACAAAAGAAGACATTTTGAAGAATGTGGGACAGCAAAAAGTTCTGGTGCACCCTGTAAAACTTTGCTGTAGTTTTTGCAGCAGGTTTGCCAGTAACTTACTGTAGATTGATTTACTACTCAATATACTTTCCAATTAGTACTGTTTCCAATTACTTTAATCCAAATTAAAACACTTTGACTTTTGAGATTCAAAATGAGCAAGAACAGACAGCAATACTGCAAAAAACGACATCCTTCCTAACCATTTTTCTCTTGTTTTATTGACCTGAGATATTTAGGCTTGTTTTATGAAATAAAAATATATAAACTAGGTAAGTGTTTGCTTAAAAAAAATTACAGTAAGTTACTGGCAAACCTTCTGCGAAATTCCAGCATAGTTTTACAGTGCACTTTTGACCACCATTTTTTTCCTACTATGGTAGTCAATGTGTGTTGAGATATGTTTGGTTATAAGCATTATTTCAAATATTTTTCTCTGTGTTCATCAGAATAAAGAAATGTATACACATTTGGAACCACTCGATGATGAGTAAATGATGACAGAATTTTCATTTATGGGTGAAGTATCCCTTTAACATTAAAATATTAATGCATGCTGAGAACTACTGTATGTGGCTCTTGGTTAGTTTATGTGAGCTAATCCACACAACTAATGATAATAGATTCTTATTGTAAAGTGTTATCATTATTCTAAACACATGCTAATTTCAACATGAACGAATATATTTTGAAATCAAAAGTTAACATTGGTTAATACACAGTGAACTAATATGTACAAAGATTTTTACGAGCTGTGTATTCTTCATTGCATCTAGTAATGTTAATAAATGAGACATAAAGTCATTTGGGAGGATTTAAATTCCGATTTAGACTTATATGCCTATTAGCAACAAACAAACATTTACATAAAAAAGTGTGTGTTTATTTCAGTTATATGTTCAGTTATATTTCATAAGATGTTCAACTGTATTTTGTCCTCAATTTCTAATAATTTCTAAAAAAAAATATTTATTTTAAGTGCTATAAAAAGTAATGGCATATTAACACATGCCTAGGTGTTATTTGTGTAAATGGGGTGGAATTTGTATATTTGTTTCTATATGTTGAAAACATGCGAGGAGACCCTCTCCTCTGCACAAGGTTACTGCGGTGCCTACAGGTACAGCACACATAGAGAGACAGACAGATCAATCTTTATATTAATGATATCTACAGACACATGTGAACTCTGACCTCAGCCACATTAAAATGACCAGGCCATTGTCTGCTCACTTCGCCTGCCGCTAGCAATCATTCCTCAAACGCCACCTGGCTCACTTTAACCTGAGATTAACACCTCAAGTGCCTGCGTGCACGAGCGCATTCGTGTGTGGTGTGTGTGTGTGTGTGTGTGAGAGAGAGAGTCAACTGAAAAATATTTATCTAAAAGACTTGTGAATATAGGTGTATGTTTGGGTTGTTTTTTATGAACTTTTCTTATTTTTGTTAAATAAAAGTGAAACGACAACTATCATGTTTGAAAGAACATTTGAGCATTTTACTTCCATCCCAGATTTTTGAATCCCCAATTGTTTATATTTATAAACGTATTTAACAAAGTTATTTTCAATATGTATTTTGTTTAAACCATTCATAAACTGTTTATCATTTGTGGTGTCAACAGCAACAATTCATTTACATGGTTATATAGAAAAGTCTGTCACTGATTATTATTGTTGTTTATTTGTTCGGAAACATTACAACTGACATTACGAGTAACCCACGCCTTCAGGTTGAAGAATAAAGATCTATCAGTTAATTGGTAATGTGAGCAACAGGAAGTGACAATACTGTTATTCTCACCTGACAATGAAAACAAATCCCAAACGTTGAATAATTTGATCATAACATTCACAAGGTGTTCTTGGTTCAAAGAGCCGAAATACTTCTCAAGTATGTCACTGCATCAGTACCTCTGTGAATGAATGACCGATAGTTAGCGTTATTATAGCTCTCGTGATGGTTACGTGCGTCAATAAGTATGCCTTTTCACACCTTAAGAGAATAACCAGAATAAATTAAGGAGTCTATTGCCTCTTGGGTTAGACATTAGACGTCTTTGAATGGGATATGAGGGTGTGGAGCGTTAGTGATTAATTTCAACTAACGTGTGTGTGTGTTGCATAGTTTTATGGTCTATCCGTCAAAGCTAACCTTCTCCAAAGATACTGAGAAATGATGTTGTTGAATACAGTACAGAAATGCTGAATAGAGACTTTTAACATAAGGGCTTACAAATATATGTTGTAAACATGATTTGAGATTTGATCTGAGATGTCAGTGTATGAATTCACTAATGGAGAATGTGAAGCTACGTCAGGCCGTGTTGAATGTTGCGCCATCTTGGGAGGATCACTGCTAGTGTATTCAATTCAGTGTTTTGTTTTTCTTGTTTGATTAGGAAATATAACTATGGTAGGTCAGTCTTGCTGTGTTAAAAACTGCAATAGCATTACGCAGAGTCATTTAGGAAAAGCCCATGGTTTGTTCACTTTCAATATCTCCATATATCAAACAAAACAAGTAACGGTACATATCAAGACAAGAATAGCAGTGGAGTATGATCCTCCCAAGATGGCGGCGCCACTGCAACATGGGGCATGGGTCAGCTTCACATTCTCTATAGAGCTAGAAATATTCTGCCAGAAACAGATTTTTATGTTTTGGTAGAAATCATATTTTTCCAGTCTGATAATAAATTTGTGATAAAGTGCACAGGACATTCATTTAATTAGTAATAATAAATAATGATTGTGAACCCTATATCAATTACATAATCATTCTAATAATCCCACTGGTTTGGACAATGATCCTTCAACCCTGTTACGGTAGATTTAAAATGTTATTGCACAACATCACATAGTTAAAAGAGATTTTGTGAGATTTTTTGTCAGCTTTTAAAGAGGGATGGATGTCAAAGGATAAGAGAGTTGAACAGAAAGCAGGGACAAAAATAAATTTACCTTATAGTTTTATGAAACATAAAAAAATCATAAATAAAGATTATTAATCAGTGAACGATTTTGTTCAAAATGTATAATAATGTTTATTTTTTATGAACCCTTTTTTTAATTCTAAATAAATAGCTTTCAAAAATCCATTGAACGTTTATTAAAATTCCTTTTTAATTTTACACTCGAGTCGAATCTATCACGTGGCTCAAAAGCCTGTTTATAAAATTAGAGGTTATCAAGACATACACACATACGTATACATACGCAAACAGCACTGTTTCCAAACCACATATACTGTATTTCTCATTTTCTGAATACCCCTGTTCTTTCTGGTGTACAAATCTTGCACTATGTGATGATCTCTGACCTCCGAGACCCCGGCGAACATCTGTGCGTGTATTTGTGTATCAGCACATTCCTTGAGTCCAGTAACACCATATTCCCATTTCTAACAACTAGGAGCGGAATCAGCTCCAGATCTGATGGAGAGGGGCTGCAGGTTCAGTCTTTAGTTTGTCACTGTTTGTCTCGGCTGACAGTTTTATGTGATCAGGGTGTTTCAGCGATGACTGTCGGGCAGGTAGTGTATATGACAGCTTTACTGAGTAAATACGATAATCTGTCAAGCACCTGCCACACACACTCCAGATCTACTGTCGTCTTCAGCAACAGTGCTTAACGTGTGTGTGTTTGTTTAGAGAAAGTGTGTCGGTTTGCACGGCAGCTCACATCTTAACGTTTCCTTTTCTGTGTTCCTCATTTTCTGTTGACAAAAGAGAGGACATGTGCAGAAAAGGACTCTTTTATAATTAGATCACAGTTTGACATGGATAAAAGTTCCAAAGCCATTTGTCAAACATAAATGTAAACTTGCACTGTAAAAACCCCCAGTAATTCAAGAGATCTTTTTGCTATTTTTACAGATTTCCCATGTTAAATGTGATTTTATTTTACAGATTTTTATGTATTTTTGAAATACGGTCAAAAAAATTAAAATTACAGTAAAAGACCGACATTTTACAAGAAAATGGGGAGAACAAATGATTATATATCCTTATAACCTGTAATTTTACAGGGAATTTTTTTATCTTAAGGTATATTTCTGACGCTCCAGCTGTGCTGGAGATTTGTGTGTCGGGTCAAACTGTCTGGAAAAAAGACCTCTAGACACTTACGTTCTATTCCATTGCAATTAGTTTTTTAAACAAATACATTTTGCTACACTAAATACACAGGATTCGATTGTGATAGAATAGATGTGTTTAGATGTGTTCCTGTTTAAAGTATTCCTGTAATAATAATGAAATATACAAGTCCCATTTAACGCAGCCATATTGTGATAAGCATGGTGTTTGTTTTGGTTGGCCACGGCAGCTAAGGTAGGTCGGAAGACTATATCCTTGGCTGAAATGATTGATTGAACCTTTTGTTTCCATTTACCCCTGAGGGCAGAGAGTCAGTATATCCATTATTTATGGCTGCCTTAGTGCGGTGGGCTGCCCGCTTGGCCCCTGTCTTCTCTCCTGCCTTTATGACATAAACCTCTACTGAGAAAGTGTTACAACAGAGAGAAAATATAGCAACATGATCAATCACATGTAACCTGGTCAGAGGTCGACTGCACACCTTCAACACTAAATGGAAATCTGATTTGTCAGACATTAAAACCCTAAAGAAATTCGAATTATTTGAATAAATTCTGATAAATGACAGCAGCCTAGAACAGACCGTTGTTGCCTTAGCGCTTTTGTGAATTCAGTGAGGCTTGTTTGTAGTTTTGTTAATAAAAATGATATTCTAATGAAAATGATTTATGAAAGAAAATCTAATATTTTATGACAATCCTTTTCCCCCAAACAAAGAAAGTATACAGTCTGATGATGCAGTGGATTGATCATATTATATATGTGTTCTCATTTTTGCAATCCAGTCAACATGCTGATCTGATTATCAGTTATTCGTGATTGATTGTGTACCACAGCCCTTTTTTCACATTTAGTGTGGACAGACAAATTGCTTGCTTGTGTCCGGCTGCAATCAGAGGTATAGTCCAGACCAGACCAGCCCTCCTAGACCTAGACGGAAACTAGAGCCCCTAATACACAGATTAAGACAAGAGCCCCTAAGACATATACGTACCAAAACTAGAGCGCACAAGACACTGAACAAGACTAGAACTTCTAATAATCATGCCAAGACACTGAGTAAAATAATCCAGATCTAGACCAAGACAAAAAGGCTCAAGACTAGTGCATAAAGACTAGTGCTCCCAAGACTCAAACCAAGACTAGAGCACCTAGACTACAGTCCTTAAGACTCAACCAAGACTAGAGACTAAGAGAAAAGAAGAAAGAAAAGACTACTAAGACCTGAAAGACCAAGACTAGAGACTAAAGGAAAAAACCTTAGATAAGAGAAACCACTTTTTGAAATACATTTTAGCCTTTTTTTTCCCACTAAGGCATTTTTGAGATTACGAAATTTTCCTTGGGTCAGAGTTTAATTCAAAGTTAGTGACAAGATTGAATGTTCTCGGGTCTGTTTTGAGTTATATTTACTGCATTCTGCTAATTTTGTCTGACAGACACATGTGTTAATTGAGAGTGAGTGTTGGTTTGAGCGTGCACACGGCAAGGATTGATGCGGCGGCATTGCGCGAGTTTCTCTCATCAAACTGACAGTTTTGACAGTTTCCCCACCAAGAAGTTAACGTCAGGACCGTCCAGCTAATATTGCGACATGATTGGCACGCCGCAAATACAAACTAACTCATCTGATGATATTCGCTCTAATTGGTGTGTGCAGAGAAACAAGCATAAGCAATTTGAGTTGTCAACCGTAATAAGGCTGTTCGGGCTAAAGATCTTCCACAGAGGAAATAAAGCACTAAATATGTATTGGATGATAAAACTGTGAAGATGAACTAGGAGCCTGTGCATGGAGAATGACAGAGTATTGTTTGATAGGCCGTCAAGATCTGTGGCCAATGGAGAGCGCTGTGTTCTTGCCACTACAGTAAATCGTTAAAGGGATAGTTTACCGAAAAAATGAAAATTCCGTCATTAATTACTCACCTTCATGTCATTCAACAACCTTAAGAAATTAATTAATCTTTGTCATCTGGGTCCCAACAGTACACATTTATTTTATGTGAACACACTTATCACACTATTTATATACTACAAAATTGTGTAGAATAGTGCATAAGAGCGTGATTTGGGGCGCAACTTAATATTATTAAATTTAGCATGAATTAACACAGTACAACTTATCAACATACCTTTGTCTAATGGAAAGTCTAAAATGTTGTTAAGATTATCACACACACAAAAAAACCTTCATAAAATTACTTCATACAGTGGTTTCAGTAAAAAAAATTTTTTTAACTGCCTTAAAGTTAAATCAAATTAGCCTTTTGAGTCGAACTGACTTACAACAACTCGATTTTTTAAAGTCCGTTTATTAAAGCTCTGTTCAATCAAACTTATAAAGCTATTTTAATTTAACTTAAAAATACGTTTTTAAGTAGTTATTTTTACAATGTAATAGCATAGTTAACTCAAGCCTGTACAGGCCATATTCACTATTCCGTGAATGAAGCAGCAGGAGGGGCAAGTGATATTCAGCTCTCCTGACCTCTGCGTCTGTCAGCCGAACTCTGCAGTAACACTCTCAAACACAATACATATGCACTGTCTACCAGTGATAGCCCAACACTGCCGACTCTGTCGGAAACAAGCTTTTGTTCATAATGCCGATTGATAATATGTTCCCCGTTTGTTTTGTTGGTCAGATTCCTGATTGCATGAATAAAAGTCGACATGTTAATACATATGCAATACATGCAATACATGCATAAAACGCAAGATACATTTTATACATGCTATCACTTTTAAGCACAGCCTTGAGATGCTTATTGCTTTGTTGTTCAACAGATTTGAATGTCGTTGTCATTTGAGAGAACTAACAATTTATAAAAGCCTATATTAAAGTCAATAGTTGAATAAAATTGTTATTGCGTTGTTCATTATAACATTATAAATGTTATTAATTTAAAATTATGTTTTAAGGAATGTCTTGCTGGCTTTGTTTTTTTATACAGTGGAAGTTAATATTGTCTAATATTGTTTGGTTACCAACATTTTTCAAGATATCATCTTTTGTGTTTTGCAGAAGAAAGAAGGTCAAACTGGATTGGAGGATGTGAGAGTGAGTAAACCATCAAGTTGTCAACTGCTAACAGTTTATTGAATGCTAGCAGTGCAGCAACTTATAACTTTATATCATCTTAGTATAATAATATGTATTATTATTTGTTATTGATAATCATTTTGTCTACTCTCAGACGTTACTCTCAGTATCCATGGGAATTAGAATCAAATGTCGACAAACGCTTGGAATCTCACATCCCGCTGCTTTGCAACTCTCAAGAAAAGAAGTCGTAAACTTCATTCACTCGACATCACTAAAGTTTGTCGGATTGAAGCTTGAACAGATTTTCATTCATGAGCACCAAAGGAAGAAAACAAGGCAGAGTCATTCTGCTCAAGTTCCTTCTATAGACAGCATATGGCAAAGCATGAGGGCAACAGTTGGTTCAGTGAAGATCTACAGACGTGGACAAAGGAGGGTCCCCTCCTCAATGCCATTTCAAATGGGGGCAGGAACAAAATGTTTTACTGGGGCAGTCTGTTGATGATCAACCACTGCAAACACTTTTGTCTGTCTTCTCCAACATTCAGAGACATGTTTCCAAAGGTTTCACACCTCATATAATGCTTTGAATGTGTCCGGCACACTTTGACATAGATGGAGCGTTGTAGAGCTTTGAGCGTCTGGTGTTTTAGAAGGACAAAAAATAATACATAAAATATAGTAAGCAATATAAAAGCGTGCAAGATTCTACTTTCTGTTTAGAAATTTGTTTTAAAATAAAGCTGAGAATAATTTTTTACAAGTCACATTTTCACAATTTTCAATGTTGTCATTTTATTATTCAAAATTCATATACATAATAAGGCAATTTTATGCTTTTTAATTTAATCTCATACATTATGCTGTCATTCATCTACATTTTCCAGCAGTAATACGAGAGAGTAACCAAGTTATTCAAAATAAAGTCCACTGGCAGATGTGACCGAAAGTTTACTTAGGAGACTACACCGATCTATGCTGAAAGCTTATAAAAGGTTTGTACAAATGGCTGTTACTTGAACCCAAACCTAAAGTCACAAAGTAGTGTTTTTGGTTAAAACAGAAAACAGAAATTGAACACACATCTTCTGTTGAGACAATGCCAGGTGCTGACAGAGAAAAGCTTGATTTTGTAAGCTTGGACAAACGTTATTTAGGGCTGTCGGCAGCCTGCACGATTCAGACGTGTCTGAAGGGAATTCTTGGTTCAAAAAAAGGTCAAGAAATGAAATACAAAAGTACAAATTCATTTTTATCTTTAAATTGCATAAGTTGTATAAGAATGAAATGTTTTGCCTGGATTCACAGCAAGCCTTTGTGCCTAATTCGGACTTTCCAGCTCACATCTGTTTTTTTATATTTTGTTTCAAATGTACAGTCCTAGCTTTTTGGGTTGTTGACCCCAATTTTAAACCGAAAATGAAATATTCTGTGTGATTCCTGCTGTTCACGTCGACATCCAGAAACATTGGATAGAGATCTGCATCTTTGTTTGTTTAATGACAGCACCTTTCACTAGGACCACTCACACTTTAAAGACTAGTGTGTGTCTGTAACCTCTGACACCTGACCCTTGCTGACATCTCTACACCCACCCAGGAAATGACCCTACTGTGACCCGCCGACACAAAGCTTGGTATCGGCCGAGTTAAAGATGGCCGTCATCATCGCGGGCGAGCGAGCCGGAGGAGCCAGCGGCAGGGGGTTATGTGGGCTTATTTAAGAGAGGCCATTACATGATAATGGGCATTTGAACTAAACGATGAGGGCTTTTAGGGTACGCAGGGGGCAGGGGATGTGAGCTGAGACAGAGAGACACTGGTATGATAAATGAACAGAAGTCAACACCCATCTGGCATCTCTGTGCCTCTCTGCCTTTATTCTGCACATTTGCTTTTCCTTCACCGTACCTCTTGGGCTGTCTCCATCACTGACTAAACTGTTTTTATTGTGCCTGTTTTTTAAGCACTTCCTGGGACTTCCTGCCATTTCATTAAGGAAAAATTAGTTCCTGTTGCTTCCAGCTACAAAATCCTGGTGGTGCCATTAGATTAATAAAACAACAAAATGTTAAATGTAATGATACTACGCCTACTGTTAAAAACAGAAAATGTTTTGGTTCTTGATTTACACACAAACTTTTAAAAACAGGTTTCAAATTGGAAGATTTAAAAAATAATATAGCTTTTATCTCTGTGTAAAGAACTCACAAATGTGTTACGTCTATAAGCAAGTGTACTTTACAGCCAAAATACTAATGGCAGACTACAGAACTGTGTTTGTGCATTTTGTCCGTTTACTGTAAAGTTTGTAGTACAGGCAGGGTCACTAGTAGTAAAAAACTAACATCATTGTTCATACAGACAAAACTGCTCGATGCTTTCGCCATCTTTATTGTATTTACCTCTTTGAAAAGAATGTGTATGGATTTATTGTTTCTATACGAAGCGACATTCCCAACGACTGGCCTGGAATGCATGTATGTTTTTAGTTGTTTTCGCAAATCCATCAGAATAAAGATCATTTTGACAACATTATCATCTGTATGAAAATATTTCATATTTGGTACATTGTTTTTGTGTAAATGGATCATTAGACTGCAATGTTTTTTCACCATTTTTGAAACTACACATGAAAAGGAAACATGTATATTTATAACTCATCAGTCAGAGTGTAAAAAATATAAATAATAGTAAAACAAAAATGTTTATTGTATATACAATTTCTGATGACGGGACGGATTGGCCATCTGGCATATAGAGACTTTTCCCGGTGGGCCGTAGATAACGTGGGCCTGACCGTGAAAGAATGGAGGGGGATCCCCCAAGAACTCAAAACACAAGCGCGACTGAGCTGGAATACAATCGTGGACAGATTAAACAGACTGAGAGCCGCTCTTGCCTAAGAAATCCAGGGTCACTTTAGTCCCAGCACTGCCTGATGACATAAATGAATTAAATCACATTTGAGGGCTGTCTTTAAATGTGTGACTTCCCAGGCTTTAAGTAATCGACTTTGAAAATCAACATAAAGTTCATATATGCTACACTTGTGATGCTTTGAAAGAATCTGATCATAACATAACTGATCATGACAACCTGGGCCGGTCTGTCCAACAAGCAATTTAGACGATTGCCTGGGGCCCCACAACAACGTGGAGGCCCCAAAGCCTACAGATAATTTTGCTATTACACCAACCGCGCAGACGAGTTCAGGCTGAAATAATCTCTACTTGCGCAGGGACCTTATTGATTAACAGGAATCACAGAAACGGTAAGTGAAAAAACCTATAGCGATTTATTAACAGAATAAACTCTCCACACGACAATTGACAGTAAAATGACAATAAATACAAAACATCAGTATAATTAAAGACAGAAAACGTAAGAAAATAAGAGCAGAGTGGGCTAACCTGTATAATGTTTATGACGCTATTGCAGAGGTGCGTTAGATGATTAAAAATCGCGCAAGCTAATGTTCAGGATTAGGCGTAATGTAGTGTTTCATAATGTTCACAGTTTTTAGTGAGGTGCGGTGGTAGGCTAAGGCAAACTATGGCATTGGATGAAAACCAAACTCAAAATAAAGGTATGTATCGCTTTGCATTCTTTAATGCGAAAGCTGATGAAAAAAAATTTAACAATATACATCGCCCTCTATGAAAATCAACCATAGTTTAAAACAAAAAAACATGGTTTCACGGTAACTGTAGTACAATTATGGTTACCACAAATTAGCCATGGTTTTAAAATGCTTGGTTTAAAAAAAACATGGTTTTGCCAATAGTATTCAATGCACCAAAAACAAGGTTAGTACACTTTAACCACAAAAGAACCTAGTTATTTTTCGTAATTTAACCCACATGAAAACAACACTATTAAAATTGACCATATAGTTAATTGTGATAAACTTTGAAAGAATTTACTGTAGTAAGGTATATTCCTTGTCTTTCCTTATCTTTGTTTAAATATGTTTATATATTTGCATTTGTATATACAGTTGTTGCACTATAACAGCTTTGTTTAATATGTTGCACTTAAGAATCACTTCTACACTTAAATATATAAATTGTCATTATTGTGTTTTTTATTTTCACTTGTCAAATTGCAGTACTTTGACATTTTTTACCCCATTTTCATGGTCTTACCTAGGGCCCCACAACCCGGCCCTGATGACAACCCTACAACAGAATTAAAAGCAAGTGATGGCTGAAAGATGATTGAATTCAATCAGAACACAACACGGACCGGATTCGAAGTACAGTCTTCCAAAAGAGCACCACGTCTATGGCATGTACATTAACCACAATACTATGACACTGACAAGCCTTAATACTGAATACATTCGGGAGTAGCTTGGATGACTCATATGATTTAAATATGTTTAACAGCTAAAATATGACCCGTCCCCGTTTCTCTGCGGCGTATGGACCGGCGCCCTGCTCAGCCATTCCCACAAAGCACGCACAACATCTGCAAGCTACAACAACGGGCCAGACATGCGATATCATGGGACTGCAGATGGATTTTTTTCGGGATTTGACTTTAACCGAAGTGGGCATGTGTGTGGAAACAATGACGTTAGGAGCTCTTAATTTCCCCTGGAAACGCCATCAATTATTCATGCTGATGCTACGGCTGGCGTCTTCGCACCATGAACCGCTGTTAATTACAACCTACAAGACTGTTACAGTTAATTTCAAGGCAAGCATATTGTCTCTTTGAGGCCGGCGAGCAGGTCATAAATTATCCTGAAGGTGAAGAAGAACTCGGGGGAAACAGTTATGAAAATTTCATCAATCTCGGCCGCACACCGCAGCTGGTCCTGTCATCAGCCGCATTGTGGAGGAGCAGCGCTGGGCGGAGGGTCAAACCTGGAGAGCGGCGAGGGCCGTGGGGGGCCTGTCACATCCCGCTACTGCTCTCTGTCACCGCAAACACACACACACATAGACACACATTGGCTTTTATTGTAGCGCTGGGCAGAAAGCCACAGAGGCAATCTTCAGCCTGTCCTCCTCTATTAATTTACTTAAAGCATGCTCTGTGGTCAAGACCTCTTCTTTTCATCAGCTTCAGTCAATGTGTGTGTGTGCGTGCATGCGTGTGTGAGATCATTACTTACTTTGTGCCATATCATACTTCAACACACAAATGCTTGTCCTTGCGATGGCCAGATGGTTTTGAATGGGACAGGAAAAAGACAAAACTATTGAGGAGAAAGAACTGTAATTTAACAGCTCTGAAATCTGCCCACAAAACAGTGAGGAACAAGTTGGCTCTCTCAAAGTGTGAAATGTTTTGCTCAGTGATGTTAGCTAAACATACTTTTTGTGACGTTTTGTAAGGTCTTTGTTTGATGTGCAACACGTCTATGACAAAACCAAATTCAAACTTGAGTCAAACTCACTTGACGGAAAGAAATGAATGCTTGTAATCGCTAAGCTCTGACAGCAACACATTACATTACTTTTTCCTTTTGTTTTCTCTTTTGTTTGTTTGTTTACTTAGTCAGTTGTTTCATGTTTTTCCTTTCCTGCTTTCAATATTTTTTCTTGCATTTGTTTGTTTGCGTCCTCGTTTTTGTTTGCCTGTTTGTTTTTACATGCATTCATTCATTACTTCACTAATTTTTTTCTTTAACTAATTTAAGTTGGTTTTCTTTCTTTCAGTAGTTAGTATATTAGTTCTTTCTTTCATTGTTGCGTGCTTCCTTTAATTTCCTCTTGCATTCTTTCATTTGGTCTTTGTAACTCATTCTTTCATTCTGTCTAACGTTTTCTCTTTCTCTCTCCAGTGCAGGATGGACTGCTGCATCTCGCCGCCCCTCTTTGCCAACAGCTGTGCCACCCTTCCGCAGTCATACATCAGCAGTCGTGCTCGTCCTCTCGCCGCGGCCGCAGACGGACACTGAGGTGTGCAAGCGGCTCATCTCATCAGGTGTGAACACCGTCTTCCATCCCTCAATCTGTCAATTAGTGCTGCAGCGGATCAGAGGAGAGCGAGTGTGTGTGGGCCTTTGATAGTGGGCTGTCACATAGGAGAACCAGGCGGAACAGGGCTGACATGGCTATTTTTTACTCTGACTTCCTTTGCTGTGAAAGCATATGGATTTTTTTGACACTCTTGAATGCTTTTGCATAAAACTCAGAGAAGAGAACTTAAAGCAACCCGATATTCCTTTATGACCACAGCACATCTGAGAATTTACCAGCGTAAAGTACATCAATATTTTATCTTAGATCTATATTTTCTGTCCTGATATTTACTTACATGGCTTACCAAATAGTTGTAAGATCCCACATTTTCAGTATGGAATCAATCATAATTGTTCCATCTGCTCTTCAAAAGTAGAAGGGCATCTCCCAGACACTACTGAAAAAGCTGTGAAAAGATCGAATATACAAAATTACAAATACATAGTTTTAAAAAACTGTTATTTAGTGTTACTTACTGAAATATTTCTGAAGAAATAACATCTTAGAAGTTAGAAGAAAGAAAAATGGCAACTCAAACCAAGGTAATGAAATTATTACGAAAACAACTTCAGTTGTTTACAAAATAAGTTTTGTAATATTAACTTTCTACACTGTAAAAAAAAAAAACTTACAAACTTAAGTTAAACAGCTTCATTATATTTTTAAGTAAAAACAATCTTTATGAGACATTTCAATTGCACATTTATTGAACTGACTTCAAAAATTTAGTTGCATTTTACAACTCTTAAGTCTCTAAGTCAGTTCAAAATAATTCAGTTCAATGGACTCATCAAGATAATTTTATTTAACTTGAAAATATTAGCCAGCTGAAATTGGTGATTTTTATTTACAGTATAATATTATTTCCACAGTTATAAAATGTGAGCTTATTATATGTCATCAAATAAATGGTGGGCACAGCACTGTAATGCAGAAATGACAAACATGGTAAAACACAGTCCGAAATGCTCTCTTAGCGAAAGCCGTCTTTGTCTGATTTGGCCAATGACCTTCCGTGTTCAAGGCACCGTCTGGGTCTTAGCGAAAGCCATCTCCTCCATAAGACTGGCACGTTTTGGCACCTTGGACAGACGCGTAAACAGATGCAGTCTCTGTTAGTAATGACAGGTGATTATATGTGGCAGCAGTGCCAAGGCAATTAAACGGCGGGCTGACGGCACCATTTGGCGCGCTGTTATCCCAGCGTTAAGGCTAATTGTGGCAGCACTTTCTCTCCTGCCAGGACACTGCTTCAAACATCATTAATTTTACACCAATACATGTCGTCTGGAGATGAACACTGGCTTTCTTTCAGGGCTCCTCTATCCGGGGTGGGATCAGACATGGTAAAGTAATTACCAAGCGTTTCATAATTATAATCAGTCAAACTGTTTTCTGTGGCAAAGTTCGTGTTCGCTATCTGATGTTCTCCAAGGCTATTGCTTAAATTAACAATGTATTTTAAAAAACAATCAAGATTTGAGCCATCCATCACGGCAGTTAAAACTTTTGCTTCTCTATCGCCATATGTTTAAAACATATTTAACAGGTTATGTTGCAGAATTATTTTTATGTGGGTTAAAGACAACTTGATCTCACAGGAATTCGTGTCTATTTTACTAGGTGGCTAATTCCTATGCATTCGTACATTGAGAATCGTACACAAACGTAAGATTACTAGAAAACATCAATACGAATGAATCGTACTAAAATGTATGCATGAGATTGTACAAATGCATACGAATTAGCCAAAATTTGGCACCTCATAAAAAAGTTGTTCTTGCCGTGAGATTGTGTTGTAATAGCAGTAATATGACCATGTTTCCCAACCTTTTTCATATTACATGAGAGATTTTCAACCATAACTCAGGCTTACAGCAATGCAAAAGTTGCAAACAACATAGACACAGAACTTTTGGGTTTCTGCATCGGGTATATTCTGTGTTGGGTGAATAATGAAGAGCTTTTTTCATTCCGTTTTGAGTTCCCACTTCTGACTGCTGACCGTCCTCAAAATTGTATGGCTGTTGTCCTGTTTTCTGTTGGGAAGGTGTGAACACTTATGATGCAACGTTTTGATATCAAGCTAATGGTATCAGTTCTTTCTTTCTTTCTTTCTGGTTGTATCTCTCGTGTCACAACACAATTAAGACAGTATGCTATCCTAGACTGCTTATTGTGAACTAGTAAGAGACTAATAGCAAACTGGTTGCCAAAAGGTTACTGACTAGAGTCGTGTATTTCTTTTAGATTTAAAATGATAAAAACAATGGAACTATTACAACAACGACCCTGAATAAAACAAAAGATCCACGTTTTGGTTGTCAGACATTAGGCGTGTTTGACTTGATGCGGCGCCGCTAGAACTGACAAGCGGATGACATCACATTACCGCGAGAGAGAGAGTCAAGAGCCGAATGCTCCATACGCTTTTGTTTCACTCTCGCAGTAATGTGATGTCATCCGCCTGTCGGTTCTCGCGGCATCGCATCAAGTAGTTAACGTGATGAAGTACACCTGTGGTAGGACACCTGTGTGAGCTTCATGCCTTCAGTAAAAATCACCATGACATCCGATGGTTGGAAGTCAAGGCCAAAATGTCTTAAAAAATAAAGTTAGTTTTGAGCAAATCTCTAGCATCCGTTGTTTGCAGATGAAACTTTATTTGCAAATATTTACTTAACATTTTGTTAAAACATTCTGTAAATAGAGAATTGTTTATTTTGATTAAGGATTGCATTGGGTTCAGTTATGATCACATTTAGTCTACTACGTCAAGATACTGGTGTAACGGGAACTGAGACATGCGTCACAAATGTTTATAATGCCTCGTGTTTGGGCCGCTGACCAGCAGAACACATGATGCCATGTGCTGCCACAGAAAGCAGCGTGCTGTTATTCTTTCATTACTGAGGTCTTAACTGTGAACAGCCTTCGCTAATGGCTTTTAATAAAGCAGGATTTAACACAGAAGGATCATCCAGTGTGGAATTTCACAGCCATACAAACACACACGCACACACATACACACATGTAGATTGTAACAAGAGATTTACTCTACATGTGTTTGCAAACCTGAAACAATAATGAGATTAGCTGCAATATTTGATCCTCTATATATCATATGTACATCATCTGAAATTATATCTTACTGTGTAAATGAACACATTTTCCTTCAAATATGACATGATATCAACCATTCTCTCACAGACACTGTAGTCTTTTTGGTGTGTACAGCAACCTTTGAAATAACTTTATTGGTGTTGGAAAGAAAACATAATTTGTGCAATACAATTTTTATCGCTATTTGTTTTATTATTTTCTTTTGGGAAAAAACAACAAATTCTATGTGCAAATATCATTTGGAAAGCATGAACATATTACTTTTACATTTCTTATGTTTTTATCCAAAGCGATTTACAGTGCATTCGGGGTGTACATTTTTATCATGGGTGTTCAAACCTACAACATAAATAATAAATAACATAAAATATATAATAATAATTAGTGAAGAAACACCAATCACATACATATAAAAATATGTTTTTAGTATTTGAAAATATTTTCATCTTTAATATGTTTAATTTGAAAAATTCATTTTTTTTACAAACAAATCGTTGCAGCTCATTCATAAAGGCCTCTCATAAAATGTGCATTAAATATGTTTATGTGAGTGTTTTCATTGGCAGACAAGCAGTGTGTCAGATGGAGTGTAATTAGGAGTCTGTGAACAGACTGTTCTCTCACTGGGTTGTGTTTGATGCTGTCGGGACGCTGTGCTGTCACTTTGGCCAAAACCAGCACATTTTAAATACTGGGTCATAGACACTTCCTGTGATCAGCTTTAATTTACCCATACATGCATGCCAAAGTCATCAGCACACACACTTTAACATCCACACAGGGATCCCAACCCTCCACAAATACAATACACACGAGTATCCCATTACTTTATCATCAGAGATACAAATCCCATGTTTTTGAGTAAGAACTAGGTAAAGATAAGCTATTATTTAACATAAGATTAATAGTAAATAAACATTTTGACCTTGACTGTGTGAATGTTAAGCTGCGTCGCACATTTTGTGTGCAACCTTGTTACCACATTATTTTTAGCCTTTTACAACAGAGGAGTATTCCTTAAGATTCCATGTCGCACACATAACATGACATTATTGGCAGGAAAACAAGTAAATAAACTGAACTTTTAACTTACCTTCAACCCTATTACTGTACAAGAAAACGATTGTTATTTTTACGAAATATACTTTTTCGATCATTTGTAAATTTCTTACTTACTATACTTTAGATACATGGGCAGATGGATGGGTAATATTTTTATTCTGTTCCAGGCTTATTTGTGTTCTTGTAGCTGAGTTTATAGAGCACTGGATTAGCAACGCAAATGTTGTTGTGTCAATACACATTTCGCTTGGGATAAAAGCATCTGCCAAATGTGAACAGTAAATCTAATGTAAATGTTTTACACAGAGTGGCTCTCCGGTGTTTGAAGCTTCAGTTGCCTCTTAAAAATAACTTCGCTAAAAAAATTCACTATGGATCATGATAAATGGGGTCCTTAAATAAGAGCCTTAATAACTTTAGTTACAGATAATTATGTTCTTGTTTGATTCAGAATACAAAATACCAATAAAAGTATAGCAAAGATAACCGTGACTGTTCTATTTGTCATGGACATAAACTCATAATGCTCGGCCTAGAGTTATATTCAGTGCAGGGAGCCAAACAAATATGAGTAAATATGGTAATCCATTTAAAAAAATGATTTACAGCGATGCGAGATCATAATTATCAATCTGTTTTCAATTCATGGTCAGATTATGTCTTCAAGATATTTGTGTCCCCTGCAACTACATTAAAAGTTATGGTCCCATTTAATCTCAGAGAACAAATAAACAATAAAATCCTATTTCAAAGGTCATTCTCTGATGTTTATCACTGTGTTTTACAAACACGTTCACCAATTTCTTCATCAAGCAAATTCATTTCACTTTTGCTTATGATCATATAGTCACATATCAGGGTATGTACTTTGTATGTAGTTATTCAAAGAAGAAACTATGTCAGTCAGTTGGACATATTAATAAGAGTAGTGAATACAATTGTCACTTTGTTTTGTCCTGTCTATTTAATAAAGTTAACAGTGAACATCCTTATTTTAAGTATAGACTTGCATTTAGCCAAAGACACATTTCATTGCTTCACAATGGTCAATTGATCATCTCCTAACATCTCACGTTTGATTTGAAACACTGAAACAGATGTGACTGAACTGCTGTCAAACATCTATCCTGTCTCGCTGTCTGAAGATAACATGACAGCAGTTTCTAGAGGATATCATTACAAGCAGCTATTAAAAGGTGTTAAACAATGAGTGGATTCATGATAGAGACATTTAAACTTATGGATTCGTCTTATCTGACACTCCTAAGAAAAAAACAGCTGTCAAGGATGTTTCATAAAAATGTTTCATAAAAGAGCACAACACGATTTTGACGTATTTCTTGTGCTTTCAGGTGTTTTTTCTTTGCCGCTTTATACAACAGTTGTGATACTATGTTTGGCCACTGCATGTTCAATGTGAAAGTTGGGTGCCAAAACAAAACAGGGCGTGGCCTACCGAAATAATCTCCTGAGAAGAGATCTGAGGAAAAGAAACGGCTTCCCATAATGTTTGTGTACGTGTTAATAGAGTGGTATGGCAGGGCTTGAGAACACTGTAATCACATTGAAAGTCAGGGAGATTATTCGCAAACGGTTAGGAGTCCCGCTGGACTGAGACTTAATAGACTAATATAATGTCTCTCCATTACCTTACTTGATGATAATGACCTTTCTACACATCTGCACAGTGTCATTAAATTTGCATCCAACAGCACAATGAGAGAAATTCAAATTTTGATTCATGAGATGGGCAGCTCTGTTAAAACCTTTGAATGACAACAAAACTGAAAAATGTATGGCCCAACTGTGTGTAAACAGGTGTAAAATCACATCAGATAATCACGGAGACTTACTTTACCACCTACCTTCAGTAAAGGTTGCTGTAAACCATGAACACACCTTCTTGACAATGGTGCCACACTGAATAAATTGCTATGGAATGATTTGAAGAGAAGTTTAAAGGGGTCATATGACACGGCTAAAACAAATATTATGGTTCGTTTTAGATATAATGCAATTTGTATACATGATTTAAGGTTAAAAAACGCTGTATTTTCCACATACCGTGCATGTTTGTATCTCCTCTTTGCCCCGTCTCTCTGAAACGTGCAATTTTTATCAAAGCTCATCGCTCTGAAAAGCGAGGTGTGCTATGATTGGCCAGTTAACCAGTGCGCAGTGATCGGTCGAATACTGCAAGCGTGTGACAAAAATGTAACGCCTCTTACCATATTTGGAACATCCGGTTCTAAAGCAAATGTACTGACAGGTATGCCCAACTTACTTACGTATATATTTGGGCGGTCTTAGTCAAATCATACCACGAACTGACGTAGATTTGTGGGGGTGTGGTTACACAAGGCGTTTCAGGCAGGTCTGGGTGAGCATTCGCTTTAAGATAGAATGCATCTTTTGTTCCGACACTTTCTTTTTTGCAATTTTACGTGTCTAATACATCCACGGGCAACTTATAACACACCAAAGACACTGAAAAACACGTAGTCGCGCCATATGACCCCTTTAAGGCGTTGCCTTGGCCTCAACATTCCCTCAAATCGATTGAGCAACTATGGGTGGTGCTGCACCTGCCTGGCTTACTCTTAGAATTTTTGCACAAAGCCGACCAATAAGATCCAAACAAATCAGCCAGGACCCTCCATTTATGAGTAGCAATGTGAACCAGATGGGGAGTGAATGGACTGAGTGACTCCTTGGATATTTACCTTTTGTCACGGCTACTATTATTTTGAGAACAACGCATCCGAATAAAAATGAATGCAATTTCGATTAATGACAACATCTTTACTATCAGCCGAGGTGCTTTGTGGAATTCTGACACGGGATACCGCCAGAGTTGTCCACATCCCACATTCACAAGATCCACCTTTAGCCCTTTTGCTATTACACATGTCAAGAGTTTGCAAAACACCGGACTTTACTGTGTTATTAGCTATTATATCCATTCAACTGAGGTCAGACACTCACCGTTATTGAATGAGGTTTGATCCTTCCCCAATGAGAATCCAATGGCATTGATCGCTCGGTAATATGAGCTCATTAGCACACTGATTCAGGATCAGCGTGTTTGGGAAACGAAGAGGCAGTCCATCTTGACCTTAGCTAACGTCTCCAATCGATTAAGTCAGACTGGGAAAATAAGCCGTGGAGAGGTGAACGCTGCTTTGCCTGAAACATGATTACAGTACTTTGGCCTCTTGGTTTTTTGCATTAGAGTCGAGTAACTAAATTAGTACTTACTGATAGTATTAATAATGACTTGGGGCGACTGATTTACATTGATTCTTGTTG
This sequence comes from Triplophysa siluroides, assembly GCA_006030095.1. Classification (NCBI taxonomy): domain Eukaryota; kingdom Metazoa; phylum Chordata; class Actinopteri; order Cypriniformes; family Nemacheilidae; genus Triplophysa; species Triplophysa siluroides. Next base: position 776,639 of record VCII01000030.1, on the reverse strand, counting down.
CGTGTGTTTCAAGAGCCGTATGGCACCGCACGCTTTATGTGTTTAAATTATGTGAAAGTGCATGCTAAATTACTGTACTCGGTGCTGATGGCAGGTAATGTTGTTAATGACTGCCTAAAGAATTCGATTAGACTCTTTAAGCATTTCAATTGAGTGTTATGTACCTGAGTCGAGTGTGTCTACTGAATAAAATACAACCGCCATTTTAGGAATGCGAATGCAGCATTTTCGAAAAGTGGAAACGCTAGCATTGGCGCATATCTTACACTTTGCGAGCCTTGCCGTGTGTTGTTATCATTAGCCTCAGTTGTGAAATAATCATTAACGTTTGCATACATCGTAAGTGCTGAATTATGAAAAACATTCTTTTTCCTTTTTGAACCTCAGCTGTACCCTAAACGACTGTTGACACCGTGGAGCCGTGTCTAATATAAATGGTTAATGGATTGTGATGACCAACTACATGGTTGAAAGACCATGTAATCTCTCTTCAATTACTGAAAAGCACACACACAGCTCTCCCTCTCTCCCCCCCGTTCTCTCTGTCATTTAACTGAGGGGTTGTGATGTGTAAAAATGGAGATCTGTTCTAAAGAGGCTGTTGGAGGCACTAGGCAGCTGTCTGGTTATTTGTGTTAAGCACCATGTGGTGGTAAAAACCACTTGCACACACACACACATACATGTTAAAACAGGCATTGCTACCATTGTTCATACTTTTTTATTACTTTACAGACTTTCTCTTTTAAGAAAATGGACCAAAATATTGTAAACTGCACTACAAAGGGTTCAAATCGTGAAATCAATTTCAACTACTGATCCTATATATTTTTTTCAGCCACGAACCAGTTGTTGTGGGTAAATCTCTCAGAACAGCCAGAATCATGCATAAAGTTTTAACAAAAACAAAAAGCCTAAGACTTTAAATCCGTTTTCATAGGGCTATTGGCTTTTGACTTGCTTTTCATATTGATTTGATTAAAGGGATTATGTATAATTTAATGGATTTCTGTATGAGAGAGAAAAAAAAACACTTCCTGTCTTTCACTATTATGTGTGATGAAACAATACCAGTATGCACGCTGTCCTTCTGAAACCCTGTATCTCCATATTTCGTGATTTTTATTATTTGCCATAAATCATTCTTATCAAGTAACCCTTTATGTTTGTCACTGGGTTTTGCAAAAACCTAACGAATATAAAGTATTAAAAAGTGCTTGTCAACTTTGACAAAAAAGTTCAGTGTTTTTCCATTTCCTGAAAAACATTGGGACATACAAGGTTTCAGAAGGAAAGCAACAATATAGTGCATTTAATATAATCACTCGATGTTTACAGTATTTAGGAAATATACTGCTTAAATGTTTTCTCAGTTAAATACTTTAAATACATTTTCTAGATCTGTACATTTTTTCTGAGAACATGCAATTCAAACAGGCAATGATTTGAAAACTCATTACGTTTTCAACGTCTGACTGATAAATATGTTTGTGTTAAGGTGGTGTAACTAAGAGGCTGAACATTCTTAAAAACAACTCCAGTAAGTAGTTTGGCACAAAAACTATTCTATTTTATAAAATGCCATTAAAATGGTTTTGTTTATTTAATAAAAGTCTGGCTGGTGCAATCCATTTTGTCGTATGACAACAATAACCATACTGAACAGTTTGGATATAAAGACACTAAAAGGTCTATAACAACATGACAACAATAACCATAAAACAACATCACACAGACCCTCTTGGCACGAGACAGTTAAAATTCTAAAATGAATTAGGGTTGTCAAGGAGATTTTTTTAAGGATATTTTGAAAGCCTAATAAAAATGTTAAAGGCAAAATATATTAACATGACTTGACCTTTTAGTGTCTTTATATCCAAACTGTTCATAACGTTAGACAAGTTTTATAAAGAAACCAATCCCAGATTACATTTCTAAGAGTTTTAGACATGCATTTAAACTACACTTCGACTTCATCATTTTTTATTGTTAACCTCATTTTTGACCATTGTATTCTTTTCTGGCTTAAAGATTATAATCAGATAACTTTGAACTACTGTATAACGGCCTATTTAGTGGTTAATAGTTAGACTGCATGCTTTGTATTTTAATACAGCTAGATTTCTTTCTGATCTATCCATAACTGTGTTTTTACTGTACAGTCGCCCCTGTGTGGATGTAGCGGAAAGCAAAGCAGATTGTATAATGCTTTTATTAGCTTTTAGACCGACACCACAAAACGATGAGCGATCTAATCTCATCAAGCGTTTAAGAGTATGAGAAATGAGACGTTTGCAGGTATACACAAAGTCCTAATGTCAGTGTTCCCGGCTCTACGTCGCCTCTGGGCTTTTTTCCGTCACCACAACGGACAGAAAGAATGATGTGAATATTATTCTTCTCTGAATGGCATTAGAAGCCCACATGGTTTCCACGACAACTTTAGCGGCACCGCGATATGAAAACGGAAGAGGTCGTGCCTCATATTCAGCCATGATTGACAATTATGGCCACATAATTCTCCTCCTGTCAGTCGTGCAAGGCAGCCTGCTCTCTCTCCACCGGAGTGACACATCCCTTAGATAGAGGAGAATAAATATGTCATAAATCAAGCCAAAAGCTTATGGGCCCCCACTGGGATAATCTGCCATGATGCACCAGTCTAGTATTCATCATTAGATTGGGAACTAGAAAAAGGTCACGGCACCAGGTAATTTTTCTCCTCCTCTTTCTCTCGAAACGCGGACACACGGTCCACGCTCATCATCTCGGCCAATAAGAGTGCATTAAAATGAGATTTCCGTATTATCACCCCCCCACCGCCGTATTCACGGATAACCTCGTTTCACGTCAACATTTCGCCCCACTTGTTTCTTTTTTCATCTGCTTCCCTTTGTGTGGCGTGTCTGTCAGCCATTGATTTATTAGCATCTCCTCACGCCGCAATGCTAGCTTAAGTTGGGTTAGCATGTGCGCTGCTGTCAGCCGCTGAGTTAATGGCCGCTCTTAATGAGGAACCGCTGCTTGGCTGGACATGACATTTGAGGCGTGTCGTCGAAAAACAAACAAACAAAAAAATGTCATTAGCGCAAAGTGACAGCTTCTTTTTATCTATTGCCTAGCGGTTCCGATCGCACTGCAGTCTTTCTTGTTTGTTCTGCATATAATAAGGCACTCCGGTATTTTTCCGAGTAGTACCAGACTCCCTTCTTAAAAGTCAACTATAATGATAAGGAAGCAAGTCGCCCCGTGTGTGTTACGGCAAACATATCAATTATTCATCTTTGTTAGCCTTATTATCTTTCCAGCGCCGACGTTAAACGCCATACCGCGTTTGACGTCGGCTAATGATCAATGGCTCGTCAAGGCTGGAGTGGAGTAAGGTGTGTGACAGCACTGATTATATTTACACGGGTTTTCCCTAAATATAGACGAGCTGCAGTCCTGCCAGCGTCGGTTCATGAGGTGACGGTGGAGGAGCCATGTGCTAGCGTAATGAGAGCTGTCATATCCAGGGCTCATGAGAAGGCCTTCATTTGGGGCTGTTAGGTACACATGTGCAGCTTAAAGTGTGTCTATTGATTACACTGCATGTGCATACAAAACATTTCATGAATGTATGAAAAATTGATTATTTGTGGAAAAACAAACTGATAAAGAAACAACACTTATACATAAAAATAAATGAAGAAAATTTTATCAATATCAAATTTGATAACATGGTCAGTTGATGATTTTGTAAGAATTTGCATAATGCAAATTGTACACAAATTTATAAATTAACTTATGAAAAATGCAAGAACAAAGGCACACCTTGTAAATTCGTTACAAAATGCCATGAGATTGTGGCAGTTAAGACACACGAGAATGAAGTGCCATTCTCAGTTAATGACTTAGATTTCTGTCTTTTCTCTTCTGGTTGGAGGATTGGAATAAAGCACACTGTCATGGGGAGTACCTGAGCTTGACAATCCCTAATATTTACTTTTGAGGAATGGAACAAAGCAACATTAACACTGCTACAATTATTTAATTCAAATACAATCTACTCATTAAAAATTACTTTTAAGTGTGATTAACGAATTTTATATTTTGAGTTCCAGGGATACAAAAATAAGAAGTCACTTAACTAAAAAACATTATATCTTCCAATGACGTCAGAGCGATTCCCAGCGATGCCTTTGTGTGGACTGGATAATGGATGTAAATCTCGAAATAAAGTGCTAGTTAATGTATTTATCTCAAGATAACAACGGGAGGAGGCTTTTACATATTTAGTATACTGTTCTATTCTGTTATTTAAAGAGTTTTGTAACATTAGTTATTAGAAGAGTATTTGTTTAGGAGGATAACAGACTCGTTTCGAATCTTAATTGTTTAAGCCAAGTCAATACATTAGTTATGATACAGCTGTAATTGGCTGTTGTTCATTCTTGACAACATTGAAAATTGTTCAAAGTGAAACTCAAGTAAATGTAAAATGGATTACTGAAAAATTAAGTTGATTAAAAATGTATTATTTTGATTTTACTATACTTATATGTTTAGTGTTCTTTACTCAAAAAAATTGAGTTTATCAACTTAAATTGATATTTTTTTTAGTTATCTTAACTCATCGGGGTTTACAGTACTTAGAATAAGTTTGTATTCAAATTAGTAAATGCATAAATGAATAACAACTAATGAGGACTATAGTTTTTCAGCATTAGAAGATCCTTGTTGATGTTCATTGTTCATTGTGCAAGTTACAACTTATGATTAAAAAAATATTTGTAAATGCTGAAATTAACATGAACTAAAATGAATAAATTCTGTAGAAGTATTGCTCATTGAATAACATTGTTCAATAGTTAACAAATAAAACATTATTGAAGAGTGTAACAAAAATCATAGTGCCGACATAAAGGATGAAAGAATTCGTTTTTAGAAGAAGAAAAACTGTAAATAGCCAATATTTAAATGATCTATTCCTTTAAAGTAATTTTTCATGAAATCCCTAAACTCAACAAGTGGTAATTTTTCCTATGATTTTTCCGAACTTAGCCTACGCAAAGGTTCCTCGTAAATGTTAATTTGTTTACTCTCATTTTCTCGCCCTTATTTTCCCATTTCTGTAATTCTTTTATTTTTCGATTTTCCTTATTTCTTGTCTGGGTAAATCACATCAACACCCCCCCCCCCATCCTCCGCCCCTCCATTTTGATAAATAATTCGCGCTGATGCGTAGAGCCGTCAGTCATGCGGGCGAGCGTGGCGTGGGCTCTGCCGTGATGCGATAACCGCTCGCATCTCTTGGCTGCGGCACGGAGATTTATTGAGCGGCGATAAGTGAAGAGCTAGCCATCACGCCCAGCCAAATAGACTCCCCTATGCGTTTATTCTTATTGCGGCGAGAGATGCAAAATGTCTCCCCAGAGGGCCCCGCTGCTGCCAAAGAGGCCTGGCAGGCTCTACGTGTCATTACTTTCTATTAGATAAAGAAGGAAATGCGGCTCGCTGGGACTGCGGCGATGATGGCAGTCGTTTGAGTGAGTGACAGAACATCACTCACCGGCACCCCTGGAAACGACTGCCAGCCGCAGCGGCCTGTCTCGCGTGCTGTCATATTTTTCTCCCCTGCTTAAGATGTTTTTTTGTCTTTGCTGTTTTGAAGTCATTAAGGAGCGTGGATCTCTCGAGCTGGTGTCGGGAGCGCGCGAAACGCTCCTGTCGTAGGATGACAGAGGAACTGGCTTGGAGACAGACGGTTTATTAAGGTCTCCGCAGTGAATGAAATATTACACATTGTGTTCTAATAAGCACGTTATAAATCTGCACAGTAAGATGGTGGGGGATATTACCTGTGTTATGACAATGAATGTGCCACAAGGATATAAAATATGAATTACAAAATAGTGTACAACAGTTTTATTTCTGAATGCTTATTATCTGTGGTCATTCACCAAATTTGCAGCACTGCTCCGCACCTTGGATCTTCCAGTAGAACAAAGTTAAATGGTAAAGGCTATGTTAAGCTATATCTGTGGCAATAGCAGCATTAAAGATAATTAAAAAACAGTAAACTCCCATTGGTCAACAAACAGATAGCCCTGCTCCAGTGTTGCAGTGTTGCTCAAACAAACCAAGCTACTATTTAGGGTTTCTCAGATGCCACACCACTGGATTCCTCTGGAGAACCATAAAAAAGATTTTATTTTGGAACTATCAATAGCTTTGTTTTACTTTATTTATAATTCGTGATTGTCGTTTGAATGATATCTCTTGTGATTGGACGTAGCCTACACCATCCTGAGCATCTTCTTTTATTAAATATTCATACCGCCAAAATCAGTAATGATTTTCTGTCACTTTGCATCCTGAGTTTTTCCTCCATTCTTTATGTCACATTCTCGTGAGGTTAAGTGCTGTAATACAAAGATGCTTCTCACATCTGTGCTAGCAGGTTTCTTAAATGTTTTACAGATGCAGTGAGGTTTCTGTAGGCTTAGGTTGATGTGATCACCTTCTAATCTTCAGAAAACAAAAAGCATCTGAAATTATTCCTTTACATATATTTTCCCAACACATTTTGATAATAGTAGCTTCCTTGAAGGAGAAGAAAGTTCTTACATTTTCAAACAAGATAACAATTTCATGTTTACTTAAAAGCTTTAAACAGCTAATTGTTCTCTAAACACATTGTTTGATATCTGCAGATGGTTCATGCTGTTCATGCTGTTCAAGCCATCAATACGTCGTCATGTTCATGTATTTTCTGATTCTTTTGCTGCTTTTTCATGTTGCCAGTCCTGAAAGATGGACCATCATTTACATATGACATTCTCAAAGTCTTTGTAGAAATTCCAGGTGACTAAAACACACTGTTTGTGTCCGTTTTGCGGGTAATGACTGAGACGTTGTTGACCCCTCATGATTTGGTTCATTGCCCTGTCTTTCTCAGGCGGTCCGCCTCAGGGTATGTTCATTCCTGTGTTTGTTAAAAACAGATAAATGTTTCCACCCATCAGCACCTGTAACTCAACTCCACATCTCTGTCTGTTGTATTGGCAGGTGATTGAAGCTGTGTTAGGTCATAATTCAACCAGGCAAAGATCCAGAGATGTTCCCACTGTTTTCTTTGACAAAGCCGTGGTTTGCTGTGATTTGTACTGTTGTAAAAGTCAATGGTCCACTACCTGGTTTTAAAGGTTCATTGAGCTCTGTTATTTCAGCTGTCAATACTTTGAAACAACAGCAGTAAACGGCATTTGGCATAGTGTTTCTGCTTGCCTCCTAGACTGTGCATAAATCGACCTGTTCAGTCATATGTTTGACTAAATTGCTTATTGGAAAGTGACTTTGCATATCATCAGATGTGGTAATAACTAACCTGACATGGTATTGAGCTGTTGGCAACTGTCAGAAAAAACAAGAACAGATGTCCCCACATAAAAATAATTTTCTTATTTCTTATTTCATACGCACGCACGCACACACACACACCACACACACACACACACGCACACACACGCACACACACACACAAAAACAGAAAACACAACCTGATGCAATGCAAAATTTAAAACACAGGTGTACAAATTATCCAGAAAATTCCTTCCAGAATTAGTTGACAGTTGCAAAGGGAGATCTCAGTCATTGCTTTTATCAGCCCGATGCAAATAATAATATAATACACTCAAGTAAATATAAGAATAAAATAACATCTGAAGTATGAGAGACCATTTTGTACATATCAGCTTTATTTGCTTAAAGTATTTCCTAGATATATTGAATTTAAGGTCTATGGGGAAGGGTGTTTAAATGAATAAAGGTCTCTAAAGATTGTTTGCTTTTAAAAGTGCACTATATTTATGGAAGGTCTAACTCTCTGTCTAAATGTCTGCATTTTTATGGTTATTTATGTTATCAAATAGTCCACCAAACTTTATGATAATAATAATAACAAAATGAAATATGAATGTGGCTAGAGATGGCGATGCTTTTTGACACACTCCTTTCCATCCCTCAGAGATGATTTTTACAAGACCATCTTCACACATTTATTACCGCTCTGTTGAGCGATTTCAAACAGTCCTGATTCATAAGCACCGCTGTACTTTGATGCCACTGGAGAAAGTGATAGACGCATTTGAAAGGAATCTATTTGGCACTTCAGCTCTTTTGTCAGTCTTTTCCCAGAGAGACAAAAAACACCAACAGAGGACAGGTTTTCTTTGTATTTCCTCTCTCATGTTCTCCACCCTCAGTTCTTTCTCTTTCGGCCTCTATTGCTTTGTCCAGGGGAATCATTACTGTTTTGCTGAATATTTTATACGCCTCAATCCTGTCTTTTTATTCACCTGACAAATGCCATCCCTTACCTGCCAAAGGCTTCAGGAAATAAAGGACATGCTACTGTGGATACACCTGGAAGTCGGCCCATCAGTCTGTTTAAAGTATTGCTCTCATCTCTGCATGAAACACTTATTTTATTGCTTTACCCTGTGAAATTAATTAGTGTTCTTATTCTTACCTTCCATTTAGTCTCCTTTCCTCTGCTGTTCTTCCTTTCACTCACATCCCCTTCTCTTTACTCCACCCAAATTAATCCAACCGAAAGCAGTAGTGACAATAGTAGTTTCTGAAAATACCCAGTTATTGAATACCTAAATCTAGTCAGTCAGAGGAAATTCTGTGTTTTTCAGCTGAATGTCTTCATATTTAATTTTAGTGTGGTGATTTTGTTCTCTACAGGTGTGAGCTTGGCTAAAGCATTGCCTACGGGTATTGTGCAGCTCGCAAAATAATTTTTTTTAGCTGATCTCCTGACTGATGCTTTTGTTTAGCTGCCCTTTGTTTTACATGTGTATTTCTGTGATTGAGTGAATGTCAATACACATTTGACTCAAGCGGACACAAGAAAATGCTTTAACCTTTTTGCTCAACAGTGACTTTTGCTCAGAAAATGTCGAAGGTTGATAATTTTTTAATATGTCCATATGTTTGTGAGTCAAATTCCTGAAGACAGCGCGATCGGGTGTGTTAGGAGTGGAAACTTGGCTCTAAGAGGGTACATCAAGTCTATCTCTGCAGATGAAGTTAGGTAGTTTTCTAACACAAAGTACCAAAGTACCTTTACAAAGTAGACTTATGGAGTGCCGCAAAGCTCTGTCTTCAGCCCTTACCTGCCTCTCAAACTCTAAAATTAGCCGATATCTTGAGCCAATGAATTCGAAACTGATTTTTTTAGATTTAATGTCTAAACCAAAGAATATCTCTGTTACTACTTTGTGGAGAGCAGTATTACTGTATATTGTATACTGCATAACTTATAAAAGAGGAAATGTGTTACTCAAAGCTGTCAGGATTAATGAAAACTACCCTAAGAAATATCTAGGTATTTTCACCTCATCTGATAAACTAATGTTCACCCCATAATTTATAATGAATTGCCCAAAACTATTTACACAGTTACCAGGATTTAATGTCCTGACTTTAGGTTAATGAAATAAATAATTTGTGTACAGGATGATTTCATTAGTGTATTACAAAAATGAGTTTCTGTTTGGTTTTGGCATAATGTTAATCACAATTTGTATAATGGTCATTTTGCAATGAATATATTAGACACAGGTGTGAGCTTGTGTTTGAGTTCATATACAGTTACATCAGAGCTGAGCTCACCAGCACTCTTCACTGCTGGTGTGGTGTTTCATTAGAGAGTGTGTGCGAGCTGGCAAATGTGACCACTAGAGGCCAACTGCACTTCACCGTCAGGCCAGTAAAGGACATGGGTGCTGGGTCATCGGGAAAGATATGGCTCTCTCATCTTGGTGCTATTTAAACAGGCATGTGAGAGGAGCAACCGTCAGGTTTTGTAAGATTTAATTCACTTTGCAGATATCTGTAATGATCATACTCCTTAAATAGCTCAATGAACTTTATATTTACCTCTGCTCACACAAAGACACAACATCTCATCTCTGTGGGTAACTGCAAAGGGTTGCCCAAGCTGCATAATACTTTGTTTATCACTGTAGTTTTATTCAAAGTGACTTACAGACTTTTTTATTAATATGTGTGTTCCCTGGGAATCAGCTTTAGATTTGTCAGTTAATGGTGTTCAATGGTAGACAAACATGCATCAAGGGTATTCTGTCACTTTTATAAAACATTAGAAATATTTTTACAGTGATTGTCATGTCATTCCCACCACATCAAAAAGGGATACTCAAAAAAGAAAATTTGGTCATGAATTACTCCCTCCCCCCAAGTTTTCCAAGCCTGTTTGAATGTATATTCATGTTCTGTTAAAAATGTATAATGTATGTTAGCAACTGACATTTCTGGAACATCATATTTTTCTTTGTGTTCAACAGAACAATGAAATGTAAATAGATTTGGAACAGTAGTAAATGATAAGAGAATTTTTTTTGTTTAGTGGAGTATTAAATATCACTGTGTTTTAGAACAATATAAATAAAAAAATGATGGTCCAAAGGCGAAGACTAAGTTCACAGCTAGCATATATCTATGGTAGCAAAGTACCTCAACTTTTATAGTAGCAAAATGTAGTTGTGGTGGACATAATATAAAAATATTGGACTTCTGCGTGCTTGCGTGTGTGTGTGTAAATACTGTATATAACTATTTTAAAAAAAATTAGTATTGAAATGTTTTATGTTTATTCCACTAATTGTTTATTAATATATATAATAGCTTTTGAAATGCAAAACATTTTACTTTTGGATCCAGGAATAATAAGCAAAAAGGCATACAAGTTTCCAAGTCAAAAGCTTAAAATTAAAAAGCAACCCATGGGACTACTTAATATTCTTGTCTGATAAAGATTTGCTATGAAACGCTTGGAAACAGCAATGTCACCGCGGATAACTGTCAGAAAACACGATTTCAAGCCACTTAATTATTCTGGATGTGGATTTAACCATTTGACCCAATATCCTATTCAATGTTTGCTTTCCTCAATTAAAAAAAAAACGATCATCTGCTCATCCGTGTAAGATATGTTCATACCAATCCCCCAGATTTCAACAACTGTATATTTTCTTTCAATATAACTCATACAGAGTCCATCCTGAAAACAGGGTGAGCAAGACTCAAGGGAATTCATAGAGGTCGAGGTTTTAATATTGGTAATTACATTCCAATCTTCTTGTGAATCCACCTGTAAAATTGTATTAGCCATGCGATTTCCCATGGTCCTGTGGGGCGACGGCCCAGAAAGAAGTCCTATTTTGGATGTTTGATTATTTAGTTAGAGAGTGATCTTAGGTCTCACACATTTCTCAAGGTCATGGGAGTTTCCAGGGAGAATTTTGTGTTGGTATTACAGCAGGCTGAGGATGACAGAAGTTGGACGGATGTTTAGGTGGGTTCTGGTTATTTGAAAATGTTGGGTTGTTTCAACCCACGGGTGGGTCAGATATGGACAAACTTAAATCTGTTTACAATTAACATAAAATGACCATAATTAGAAACCTTTAAAACCTTGAACAACTTTATTTATTAGAGAATATAACCATAAAGTTATTTCTTGTCAAATCTACGCTGTAAAAAAACTTGTAATTTTACTGAAATGTTCTGTTCTTTTTTTACAGATTTTCCACGTTAAATGTAAAAAAGTAAATTTGACTGTGTATTTTTACTGTGTACGGATTTTTTATGTATTTTTTTAAATATTAGATTTTGTAAATACGGTCAAAAAAGCTTAAAATTACAGAAAAACATTTTTTGTAATCATGTTTTTTTCTGGCGAAGACGATTTCCGATTTTATTTGACAAGATCACATTTTATTTTATTACAGTTTATTTTTTAAATACGGTCAAAGACTGTTAAATTCCAGAAAAAAACAGCAAATTTACAAGAAAAACTTGGAAAACTATTTATTATATATCCTGTAATTTTATAGAAAATTGTGTGTGGTATATTTCTGTCACTCGAGCTAACAGAAAATGTCCATTGTTTTTACAGTTTGATATTTTGTTGATTAGACAGGTGAAATGTTAATTTACATTTATGCATTTGGCAGACGCTTTTATCCAAAGCGACTTACATTGAATTTTCCTAAACATTTATACATAGGTATTTGCAATCCCCTGGGATCAAACCCACAACCTTGCGTTGTTTGCGCAAAGCTCTTACTACTGAGCTACAGGAAAGCTAGATGTTAAACTTTGAAAACAAAATGTGTACACTATTTTTTGTAGTGAAAAAACAAATGGAACAAATTTAATGTGAATAAACATGAAGGTCATGATCTAATCTTACACAAAACAAGAATGATAAAAGAAAGATGTTTGAAGATTGACCTTAAGAATTACAATATTACTCGTTCACTCGCATGTCCCACAGCTGTGGCCGACAGACATCATGCTGAAACTCACGCAGTCATGTTAGATGACTGCCAGCACATTTTCTCAAATAAAAGTGAAGTTGTGTCTTATTAGTTCGCACACTGCCTCTACATTTTGGTGCAGAATGATGATATGGTGGAGCAGTGAGAACATTTAGGGAAGTTGTTTTCAGGGTTATGCTACTGTACAGTCCTGCGTTCATGTCCCATCAGCTGACTAAAGGTTAAAAACTTGATTTGTCTGCAGGTGTAATCACAATCACATTAATTTCATGGGTATTCTTTGAACACTTTTACATTTTACAGGATTCAAACTTCTCATCACATTGTAGGTGTTTGTTTTGGCGTTGCTATGCAGTTGCTAAGGTGCTCTGAATGGATTTAAGTGTTTCTCTGTGGCGGCTATGGTGGGTTGGCCTAGATTGTTAGTGGCCTAAGTCCAAAAAACACACACCCATGTCCTTATTACAGTATACAGTCCTGGATCCCTCATTCAGTGTAAACTATGGGATTTGCTCACCTGCTCAATTGTCCTTCAGAAAAAATATAACCTAAAATAGTCTTTCAGTAAAAATATCTGAACAAGCAAAATCCACTCGCATGGTCTTTATGTTGGGAAAGAGGGATATAAGTAAAACGATGGGATGTGTGGAAACATGTTAGAACAAGGTATTGGACAAAAACAGCAGAACCACCAAACCATAAGTATTAGAAGACATTACAAATAATAAAATGTAAAAAAGCAGGTTTTCTTTGTTAAATGATCTTATATTTGCCTTTGATATCTGCAGTTTCATTTAGTATTAGTTATAGCAACTTACACCTGTAGCCAATATTAAAATAGTTGAAATGACTTCAGTACAGACTTCGTCCACACCGACTTCATCCATAAATGTGTCATAAGATACATTTTTACAAATTGAGATGTATACATCATCTGAAAGCAAAATAAATACTTAAGTTGTGTTACTTATGTTAAGATAGGACAATATTTGTTCGAAATACAACTATTTGAAAATCTGGAACCTGAGGTTGCCAAAAAATCTAAATATTAAGAAAATCCCATTAAATGTTATCCATCAGAGGCGCTGTAGCAGGCCGTTGCTAAGAAGAAACAGATGTAACGCTCTCTATTGGCTTACCACTATAATAACGTTGTTGAGAGTAGATGAACGCGAAAACGGAAATTCTAAGCTTTACATACTGTAGATACCAAACTCGATTGGGTATTTCCCAAAGAGCGGACAGCAGCGAGCAATGTTTGTAGGCGTGTTTCTGGCCATTTTTGTTCGCGATTTTGCTGCAATCCACTTACTTAATAACCCTATGTTTTTAAGCATAAAAGAAAAATCTATAATTTTGACCCATGCAGTGTTTTGTTGGCTACAAATATACCTGTGCTACTTGTGACTGGTTTTGTGGTCCATGCAGGGTCTCAGATACAAGCAATAGTGCCTGAGCAACCAATGCTTCAGCGGTCTCTTTCTGTCTCTTTAAACCTTGTTTTAATGCTAAAAAGGCAGCGGTATACTAAAATACAGCAGCGTCTGTAAAAATAATCTTCTGTCAGTCCTGTTGCAGGTTCAGTCTTGATTATGATCACTGAAGAATAGACCCTTAGAGACGTGTGATAATTGTGTCTCTTCATTGGGTTTAATGCTTACTCAAGAAACAATCTATTAACATAATTGTTCTGTAACTCCTTTAAAGGGCGTTGTGGGAATAGGGTGAGGAATTTTTAACTCAGTGGCGGGTGAATGGAGGGACCCCAGTCTGTCTTCTTTCTCCCCAATCCAGACGAAGGTCCATTGTATACCACTGAAAGTGTTCCCTCTAAAAGCCGGTCAGACGCAAGCATGAAATCACCTCCCTACCTATAGTTTGTCCTCTAAACACAAGCATATACAACAGCATTAAGATTCACGCTCATGTTATTCCAAACTCAAACCTGACTTTCTTTATGTGATGATTCATAGGAAGAATGTTTCACAAATCTTAGCACTTTATGCAACGACATGTCATAGCTTGCATATCTATAGCCGAAAAACAACATTAACCTACATCTTTAAAAGTTGTTCAAAAGAGTTTTATTTAAAAGAGCTTTTGCGCAGACAAAAATGTAAGTCACGTGTCTCCCAAACTGTCAAATCTACGTTTGACATAATCACAATGCCCATGTGTGAATATCCATAATACAGAGTGACGTTTTAGAGATTATTAGGAAACAAATAATCTGTTCCTCTGTAACTTCAGGAGAATATAGTGTAAGTAGCACTGTAAAATGCTTGTAATGTTTGTTATCAATCATAATCAGCTGTGCGAGTCATTAAATATATGATATAAAATCTTGACTAGTCATGAATTCTTAAAGTACTAAGTGCATTTCTGCCACCTTGCATTTCTTAAATTCCATTAGAGATTTACTAAACAAACGAGTAAAATACAAATAACAACAAGATTATTTTGCGAATTACACTTGGAAAATTGTGATCTCAAAATGTGTCTCTGATATGTCACTGCAGAGGGCGCTGTAACGCTAAGAAGTTCGTTTGAATGACAGCGTGTCAAACATGAGCCATCAGCTTTTTTTTAAAGAAAAAAATAGTAATAATAACTCGTTTTTGTTCCGTCATTCATAAATATTTTAGCCTTGGATAAGCAATACTATACGACTGCACGACTCACATTATCCATAGCCTACTGTTGTTGCAATTGACGTCGGCATTTTCAGTTCTTAATATTCACATCTTTAATGGAGCAGGTTGAATTAGACGTTTTAAGAAAAAAATGAATGAATCTGTTTTGTATTTTAAAGATTAAATGCAAATCTTTAAAAAAAAAAAAAAGAAAGAAAGAAGACAATTAGGTGATTTTGGTTTAATAATCAAAATATATGTCTTTGTACAATATTATTCCAGGTACATTTTTCATTTAATTTACAAAATCATTTGAAATATTAATTTTCCCTCATATATAAATGAAGCTAATGCAAAATGCGAAAATTTTTGAAAGCAACAAAACATCCAGGCATCTGAAATAACATTAATTCACCAAGAGAATTCATCAAAACACTTTCCTAAAGATAAACATAAATTCTGGTGTGATTTTATTGCGAATCCTTAAAACGGATATGCTACAATAAGACAAATCACAATTCATCTGAACAAAGCTGTGTGTGTTTTAAGAAGGCTATGAGGACGAGACCCTTGCACTATTGCCTATCTGTGAAGTATCATATACTGATATAGTACAAACTATTTATTTAGATTCATGTTTTATATATATATGAATAGAGTCTGAATCAAACCACCGTATAATTTTGATTATTTGTAACTTGAAGACAAAATGTCAAAAGTCAAATGAGTCTTACAAATTAAACACAATGAAATGCCACCTATGTGAACAAGTCGGCAATATAAAACACATCATATAATCTCATATTAATTGAAGAGCTAATAGACAGCTTTGATCTATTATAAATTCAGGGCATCATGTAGAAATGTAATATTTCTCTGATAGTTAAAAAATCTCCTGTGAGGAAGAAAAATATTAAAAACAAAAGTCTCTTAATGTCCGGTTTTTCATAAGTTGTGAGTCCTCTGCTCTCCATGCTTCATGTGTATGTGGCTTTGTAAGTTGGTTTGGTGTTTAATTCCGAGGTAATGGCTGGTTAATGCCATCTGATGGGCAGAAAAAGCCATTTTGGTCCAGTTTTGAACATGGAGTGGATTTCTGACTGCCTGAGCATCACAGTTCCTCTGAATCCAAGAAGACTTTGTGGGACTGTCCGGCGTTGTTGCAGTTTCAGCCAAAGACCAGATTTTGGCCTTTTGATGAGGATTTACATTGTCTAAGGGCTGCTGTGCTGCCGGACTCTTTTTTATTTGGTCTCGATCAGCCTCGTGTGAGTTTGTATCAATTTGTTCTTTAATAATGTTGTTCACAAAACTCTTCTCAGCTTCTCTGTCATCATATTCCTCAGATGTATCAAAATCAGTCCGGTCGGACACTTTAGACACTGATTTCACACCATCCCCATATTCACAATCCTGCTTGTCTTCAAAATGTTCTGTGTCGATGTTCTCCAAGTCTATTTCCTCATCCTCATCTTTCCTGTCCCCATCCTCGTTGTCGCTCGTGTACACGTTCCCTTCCTCATCAGTTTGTGTTTTGGGAACCCAGGTCATTTTGTTCTCTTTTTTCAGTCTTCGTCGGGCGTTGGCGAACCAGGTGGACACCTGAGTCAGAGTCATTTTAGTAATTATGGCCAACATGATCTTCTCGCCTTTCGTAGGATAGGGATTCTTTCTGTGCTCGCTGAGCCAGGCCTTCAGGGTGCTGGTGCTCTCACGAGTGGCATTCTTGGGTCGGGACGGATCTCCAAACTGATACTGATGTCCATATGGATAGAAGGCTGCGTGAGGGAACCCTGCATGCTGAACACCAGGACTGTCTTTGAATTCGTATTGTGAGCCCTTAAAATAAAAACAGATAAACATGAGCATATGTGTTTTTTCTGGGGGTTTTTTTAATCTGCATTTAATTTTTCAATTCTAGATGAGCACAGTCCAAAGCAATAAATAAGCAAATATTATTTGTATTACTTTTTATGAATTTTTCCTGCATTACATATTTGATCACGTTAAAATGTGCTTATAGATGTCATATATATATATTATAAAACCAGATCATTTAATATTCAACACTGAAACACATTTGGCCAACAAAACATTTTTAACAGGTCCAGCAAAGAACCTCTCCTCATGGAAAAAAAATCAACTTGAGGATTTCATGAGTTGACCTTTGTGTTTCTAAATAAACGTAGAAATAAATTATTGATAAGTTAGTTACATTGTAAGTTTGGATCAGCAAATAAAAACTAATTCATTGTATTTAAGTTTTTTTTATTTAAACACTTTTAAAATGACAGAAATAGGTTAAAAACATAAATTTTATCATCAGATCTGTGTGTTCCTGTTTTTAAAAGTAACAGAACAAACAAAGTTCTGTAAAATAACGAAATATTTCAACTTCTCATTGCTACAAATCCTCTTTTTCTCTGCTTCTAGAAGTTATTTTTTATTTTAAATACAATTAACATTCTTTAATTATACCGTTGCATTCCTATGATCAGCTTTATAAAATGTGCGTAATAATTTATAATTGAGTACATTCATAATTATAAACATCGGTATTGTGGTTATTGTAAATGTTTGACTCACCAGTTGGTTGAGTATGGAGAGGTCGCTGGAGTAGGGCAGGAAAGCGCTGTATCCGTGCGCATTGGTGAAGGGTGTTCCATACATACTGGAGAGGACACTGGAGAGAGAGCCCGACGCGTTCAAATCCGCAACGGCTCGACCACCGGCCGGCCCGTGCACCGGTCTGATGTACTTATACATGACTCTACCGATGAACAACAACCACCGATCGAGCCTCTGACACACGGGATTGAGTGAAACTCACGGAGAGTCACAGTCTGTCTGAGGTGCACTGAGGTCAGACTCACATTGAGTGGGATTGTTCAAAACACGAATGTGATTGACATTTCTAGTGTCTCACAGGCCCCTCCCACCCCAAAACTCACTCTCTCTCTCTCTCTCTCTCGATCGCTCGCTCGCTCACTCTCTTACACACACACACGCTCAATGTCTCCGTCCTTTTTGTATAATCTGGTCATTTGTTTCCTATTATGTTTTAATTATATTAAATTATTTTCATAAAATTGCGTTTATATAAACATAATTTAAACAAACGAGACAAACAACACACATCAAATAAGATGATATTTGCGATAACCAACTTAAACGTTCTAAACTATCATTTTATGAATTCTATATATTTAGCCTAAGAAAAGTATATTGATTACAATCAGACAAATATAAACGATACTTTTTAATATGAAAACTGTTTTCTGGCAAATAGCTAGGCTATGTAAAAAAGAAGATTAGTTTAAGGGCTCTGACACACCTTTGAAATTAATCCCGGTGAGAAATGATTTATCATCTCAAAACATCGCAATCACCGTATTATTTACATTACACAACTCTTATTTCACCGTGAAGTTTATGTGATTTTTGTTTTAGAGAGTTTTACTATAACAAATTCCTTTTGATAAGATTTTATCTAGCCAAAGCCTAATATTACTACTGCCATTATGATTAAAATAACACAAAATAAATAACACGCAAGTTGTGGATTTTTAGTTGTTGATCTCGGACTAAGAATACATATAACAAAATAAGGAACGAATAAATTATAATTGCTTATTTTTGATCAAAGTTCTACAGTCTTGAAAAACAAATAAATCATGACGTCAGAGTCTGTAGCTGTAGTGTTCATCTAATGTCAATCTTTCAGTGTGAAAGCTCAGTACAAACAATCGTCTTGTCTTAGTCTAAGCCTATGCCTTATATAACCTTAAAATAAAATTTAAATTAAAAAAAATGTCCAATGAAGATGTGATTTTGATTTAATTTCACAGGAATATATTGTAGACACATACTGATTTTGCACAGGAAATAAATTAGTAATACGATTAGGTAGAATGCTATTACAAATTAATAATGCTGCTAACCTATATTGTGTAAATATGTGTGATGATGACAAAACATGTTTGAAACTTTATTTTATTTTATTTGATGATTAAATAATATTGTTCTTCCTGAGATACTAGAAGATGTGAATAAAATTATACCCCCTTCTAAATAATAAGCCTGGAATGAACAACAGAAGATGTGCAAAGTTTAGAGTTTGATATCAGAAGTACTCTAAAGTCTCACATTTTTATAAAAAACTATAACAATAAATAATTTGATAAATTAATAAACTTCTGTCATTGTTTACTCACTATCAGGTTATTTCAAAGCCACATTTTATTTTTTATGAAACACAAAAGTATATTTTATGACAAGAATATTTGGATACCTGCCCATGCAATGACATGTCTGACGAGCTCTGAAAAGGAGGATGGCCAAAACAGAGGTTGTACCTCAAATATCTGAAATCACTGACTTTAGACTTTACACGTTCATACATTTAGTGTGTTTCTTTACTTTTTGGAGATAAGCCTGCTCACTATGAACTGTCATTTGGAAAGAGATATTCTTTTGTTTGATTCAATGAAAAATATATAAAAGCATAAGAAAAAGGTCTGGATACAACACGATGATACATAGATGATGCCAGGATTAACTTAACCCATAACTCAAAGAACAAATTCTGTACATGTTCAGATGAAGCAAAAAGTCTTCTGTGGCTGTAGTGACTCATATGAAGACCTCATCATAGATCGCTGTGATCTGAAATATAAACAATATGACGGACTTCTGAAGACTGAACAGTGTTTATAGAGCGAGATCAGATGCAGTACTCTAACCCATTAGCATTGATTTGCAGGCTGGACTCGGTAGGTGAAGTGCTAAAGAAAACCTAACAGAAATACTGTCTGAAAATTACGTGAACATCATCACATGCTAGTTTTTTACACCTGCTCTATCTTAGCCACAAAGGACTAGAATCTTTTGGAATCAATATTCCTCTTTCCCATTTGTCAGGAGAACAATTTCCTTATGGCAGTCAAACGGATGAGCTCACAGCCAGTTATTCTTAAGTAATAGATTCGGAGAAAACCCATCTCCCCTTCATACTAACAGAAGCGTTTGGCGTCTGCGTAAGGGTCACGGGTTAATGTGATGCACTCTTGCACGGTTTGTTTTCCTGCGAAGTTTAGATAAGTAGCTGACCAATGAAGCTTGTAATTACAATCTTCCGAAAACTGGCCCCAGATCAGTGTATAAATCTCTCCATCCAATTACAAGATGTAATATTTCTGCACTCAGGCTGGTAATGAGCTCTAATGCCTGTGCTGGAGTTAATCCCCATCGGATGGCGCACAGATCAGATGTTGCCTCTGTAATTAGACTGGCAGAAAATCATTATTTCATGTTCAAATAGAAAATGAGGTTGGTGGGGAAGTTAATTTCTCTCTGCTCTGTCAAGCATGGACAAGAATTTAATGATTTAATTACAGTTGTAAGCTCTCTGGATCACACTTAAATGGAGGCGAGGTTTTTTTTACCCTTTCTTCTTTGGCACAGTGGTGTAAAAGGCTGCGGTGGCTCAGAGCCTTTGACACAAGCTTAAACACGGACAATATCTATGTAAGGGCTTTTCATTATGATATCAATTGCCTCGTTTTTTGTCGTACAACTTTACCTTCCTGACATCAATGACTATAGCTTGAAAACAAGCGGGGGAAAGCGGGGTAAGATGTGTCACTTTTGGACTACAAATGGACAAATGAGGGATAAGACAAATATGCCGTACATTTCAAAATATATACTTCAAAATATCTTCAAAATTATGAAATTAGATAAAAGCCACTTCATCATGTGGCTATAGAACCATTGCCATAACCCCCATGGTAAGACAGTTTTGTCAGGGTATAGAATCTTTAATATAGTAAACAATTTACACAAATAGCCCTTCCTCTAATCTTACACTGTGTCGACAATTTACTCAAAATAATTGACAGAAGCGACGTTAATACTTTGCTTAAATACTGTACCTAATATGCATAATTTGTACCACAATAATGGAAATTAAAGCTGTGGACGTGAAAAGAACACCAGATAGTGTCCATGCAAAAACATCATTTTGGGAGTCAAATTGATTTTTACTTCTGCAAGAGAAACGTGAAGTTATGTGTTTAGGGAAAAGGCTCCACCGTTTCAGAAATTGTGTCTGAGCAACTGTCAAAAACTGTGAATGAGGACATCTGTGTGGTCTTCAATTCACTGACAGTGTATAAAACTGACATCCAGCCACAGTCCAGTGCCAATATGAAAGAATAGAGTTTAGCATTCAGAGGTTTTATGTGTCACTCAACACATTATATGACAGCCCCCTCCCCTCCCCGTTTCTGTTTCATATTCAAAAATGACCCCTTGTTGGTTCTCCCTTAGGAACTGCTTGCATAGCTAAATAAATGTCCAAAGTGGAATAATTCCTTGCTTAGTAATAGATGTGTTTCTCAAATCAGTTTACAAAGTAGCACTAACTTTCACAGTATTTAAATGTATTGTTTTTTATGTTTGCAGTAGTATAATGCTAGTGTCTTGTTTATTGTTTGTGTGTGTGTCTGAGTAAATTAGTTTGGGAGCATGTGTCATTTTAAGACACTAGTTAGATGTGCACGGGCAAACAGACAAATCTTACAGAATGCTGTTAAAGTCATCTGTGTGAAAATGTGTTCACACATTTTCAGTATTAACCTAAAAAGGAATTTTTAAAACTAAGGCATGGAAATATTATCTTTGATTTTTGTTAGTGGTGCTGGCCTGTGCAATAGCCATGTACATGATGCTAGGGTGTTGTTTTTGGTGGTTGCCAGGTTGTTAGCATGTTCCTATATGGTTATACTAGTACTGATTACTGACCAGGTGGTTGACTTTTCTGGTCACTAGATACGATTTGTGTCCCTTCATCAAGGTGAATAAATCCATTTTTGTTCTCCAGTTTACACACAACGGCAATAGCACTTCTCTCTTTAAAGTGCAGCATGATTTAGGCATAGTTTTTGTTTATAGCAGAGAAGGTTTTTTTAGTTACACAGATGCAAATTATACCCTAGCTCTAATGAAAATGAATCATAGTATTACTACAGTTAAACCCCAAAAAACACGGATTTTGTTGTAAAAGCATGGTTTCCCCAATAGTAATCAATGGGCAGAAAAAAAACTTTTACCACAAAAAATCGTACTAGCAAGAAATTAGAAGCATTTTTCGAATTTTGTGTTTCGTAGTTTTTTGTAATACAACTTTAACCAATATTGAGAACATAACCTGTCAAATTCACAGTGAATTGCACAACACATAAAATCAAGCTTGACACATCTGCTTTCACACCTGCTTTCGCTATGAAGTATATGTCGTGCCTATATTTAGCATTGGAGCTTGTACAAATTCTTAGTGCAGACTCCAATAGTACCCACTAACTATAATGTCATCTGAATATCAAAACATTACAATCACTAATCGGCGCAGACTGACACACAAGTTCACCCCTTTCAAAGAACCCAGCACAATACGACAACCCCCTCAATAGACACCAAACACGCATTGTAATGTAAAACATGCCGGGCAGGAAAAGGCAATTATTATTTTAAGAGAATGATTACAATCTGAAATGAAAGGACCTCTGTGGTCCGCTATTTTTACGAGGGGAAGATTAATCTCTTGCAATCTGTACAATCATAATCAGCACTGTCCCTCACACCTGGGCTTCCAGTGTGTGTGGCGATGATCGAGAGAGAGTAAAGTAATTAATGACTCTCGCCCCACGGCTGACAGTAATGGATTGGCTGCTATCAGCGTTGGCCATCCGTTAGTTCGTGGGAAAATATCAGAGCTACCCACTTTGATGGGATTGAGCGAGACTTCATCAAATAAGGTTTTCCAGTTAAGTCATCTTGACTTCTTGACTGATTGTAAGGGCTCCTCGGGGCAGGTTACGTTGGCCAGAAAGGTCTTAACAGATAATTTAACCTATAAACGCTGTTGGTTTTGTGTTTTACAATTTCTTTTTATTTAGGTTTAAAACAGGTTAAGCTCTGGAGGAAGCTTGGCATGGCGAGCATAGTTTTAACTCAGCTGAAGGCCGGGGAACAAAACATTTTACTAGAATAAACTAAATCATAGCCACAATGTACATCCTACCTTACAAACCTCATCTTCGCAAAGTCTACGGCTAATATTTTCATTTTTATAAGCCAGATAACCTATACACAATACACGCAAAAACCACCAGGCAAATGTTTACATGAAGAAATGTTTTTCACAGAAGTTTATATAAGTTGATTGTGCTAGAAAAATTAGCATTGGCTCATGGGTTTGATAGCCAGGTTGTGCATTTACTAATAATTTACTAATATACCACAAATGCATTGTAAGATTCTAAAAGGTTGGATAACATACTGTATATGTGCACTGACAACATATGGGAATGTAGTCCTATACTTGAAAGAGGATGATTTGGACAACAGTCTTTTAACTGAATAATTTACAGAATATTGATTTAGTTTGATGTTATGTGCATTACTGTAAACATGATTTTATTTTTACAAACCTAGGAATGAGTTGAAAATATTTTTTGGGCCGTATTCAATATTATGTGCCAAATACTGTTGACAAAGCTTAAGTTCTATTGAACTCATCATTGAGGAATATTTGTTCCCAAAATGCCACATCTATTATTAGAAATGTAATATATAATAACATCAAACAAGCATACATCACAAACCACGGTTTGCTAAATCTCGTTTAAATGTTAAATTATGTTTCAAAACTCAAGAATTTTCCATTTTACTCCAATATAGACTATACATCTTCCCTCAAAGTCTCATAAGCGCATACACATCGAGGAGAAATGATTAGCATAAATACATTAGAATATGAATAAGTGTGAGCGCACAATTCCGCCTCAATAATGATTAATATTCATTCGCGTAGCACTCTTCAGATCAGCCTCACTACCCAACAATCCACCACTATTAATATTTAAATGCTGGTTTTATTTAACGCTGATACTCTGCATGAGGGTGTTTATGGGTGTGATGCGGGCAATCTTGATAAGTTTCTCATGAGAGCTGCACTTGAGCGGATGCATTCTGCCCGGCGGTGTCATCTGCGAAATCCAATTTAACACAAAGCGCTCTTATTTACAGAGAAGCCGCAGATAAACATACCTGAATGACTTTTGTCCAAAACCATTATACTCACAAATTCAAAAGCCAAACCTTTTTTTTCTCGCTTTCCTTATGTGTTTAAAGCTGTGCCCTCCATTCAAATGTGTCAGAAGGGCATCAACTGACTCCTCGGTTGTGGCCTTCTGAACCTTTCTACCTAACAAGCCAGTTTAACATACTAACCAGCCCTCTGTTCGAAATAAACGCATCGGAAAGGAACTAATATGCTTTTATGTTTTAAAAATTGCTTTTTTAAAACCTTAAACTAGACAGCTTTCTAATCTAAAAACAGCATTAAAGTGCATCAAAGACAGGCTAACAAATAGTGGGGAGCCACATTCTACATTCTAAGATAGTGTATCCTTCTCAAAGCAATCACAGAATTCAATCACAGTGAAAATTAACAGATGACCAATATCTGTTTTCAGGTTTTTTATCTCGCATTGTTAGCTTAGCAATTTATGCTAACATCAAACTCTATTAAATCATTTGCTTTCACAACAAAGCTAGAACATTACAAATCACTTATGTCCATTCTTCTGCTCTTGATGTTTTCATTCCTGTATAAACGGTCCCTTAGAAGGCAGCTAACTGTGTGGTAGACAGCAAGGCAGTTCACTTTTGGAACAGAGCTATCGGACTGTCTCCTTACTGCTATGCGCCGATTAGCCGATTTCTGTTTGTATGCTAACAAGGCCCCAGTCATGCAGCCCCTATCACGCAAATCTAGCTACCCATCTCTATAAGACACGCGAGATGGACGCATCCCTGTAAATGTCCATAATTACCACTTTACACTTCACTTCATGACGATTGGTCTCTAGATGCGTCTATCGCAAGCTACTGATATGGATTCGCCTGCCCCTTCCTCAGCGCATTTACATACAAATTGAGGATTTTATATTTATTTATTCTTATTAATCAGCTCCATGGCGTGAATCACACAGAGGCGCTCCATCAGTGTTTAAATACATCTCGGTGACATTTGTCCCCTGCGTTAGCATGATAGGGCCGAGCTGAGGGATAATGTAGCTGTGATTACTTTTCCATTGAGAGGACAAACGCTTTCATTTTTCCTGTCATCTTGAATAAGTGTTAAAGAGGGTTTAGGGCCTTCGCCGTGTGCTCAGTATGCAGAAGGAGTGAACGTGGAGATGGCCATATTAAATAACCATTAGCAGCCAGGCTCAGATCCATTATGACAACCTAGCTCTTGAATGCATGGTGGTGATTTGGGTTGCGAGGGATCTGTGCTCGGGGGTTGCGGTCCGCACTCTCTTTTCTGGTGCAGCGTTAATGTATCATTGCTTAAACAGCCGGCAGTGGGATGGTAATTTGGAGCGCTGCAGATAAGGGTGAGCCGGTGCCAACTGGGGTCTCATTTTTATGGAGACGGTCAGCCGGAGGGGACTCTGAATCTGCGGTCGATCTTTGTAATTTGATGTGTGTCTTTTGTAAACTGGGTTGTTTAATCAGTAGTCCGTAAAATGAGGTCATCGTCTTACGTAAAGGTGGTTGGCTATGAATAGAGGATTTGTACACATCTATTATATCATTCTGCAGTTGTAGTTTATAAGCTGGGAATGTATCAGCTCTGTTTTCATGTTACCTGCAACTCATCTTTATGACATTTTGACATCAATTTTAAAGCACATCTTTTGGTTTGTGATATGTGATGTGATTATGTGCGCCGGTTTAGAACATTTGTTGTGAATATTTATTACGCAGATAAAAAATGTGTCTTGTTATTTGCTTTGAAGTGTTTTGTGCAGAGCATATCAGTGCAAAACCTCTTCATTTTATGCTGAGCGAAAAACCACGATGGAGGTTAAAACATTCACCAAACGTCCACCAATAATCAAAGTATTTAATTATGGATGTATTAAATGAATACACTCATTTTATTCCAACTGAAGTCTCTTTAACCATTCCTTACATATTGACTTAAACTATAAGTAGTTTATAGCGTAATAAAGATAAGTTTGTAGAAGTACTAGGGCATGAGGAGTAACAGCTAGTTAGATGAGCAGTCGGTCAGAGATATGTGAGCCTGTTACTGATGCGTTATTGTGTTCAACAGTGGTTTTTAACACATGACAGAGAGACTTTCCTCACCTTATTGACTGATGTGTCTCCTTATTGCATTGAAGGCAAATAAATCAAGAAACAGATCTCCGATACACTGTTAATTTAATTTAGAAAAAAATTGCAAATTCTAGTTGAATGTGTACTATGAACATTAAAGGATTACTGTCAACATGTTCTGCTCACTTCATCACCTTGGAATTTTAAGGCTTTCGTCTTATCCTGTATAACTTATTTACACTGTTAGGTTTTTTTTCTTCATGTTGTGTACTTTTTTAGACAACAAAACAGTTCTATCTACAAAAGTCAAATGGAATGCATAAAAAAATTGAAGCTCAAAATGGCTGAGAATGCAGATCTCACAATTCCAAGGCGACGTCTTGCATTACAAAGTAGTCATAGATATGTGCGGACACTCCACTTTATACTCCCTGTTACTGTTTCCAGGCTTTTGTTTCTTTTCTGTTATAAACATGAAAATTGATATATGTTACACTTCTGCGGAATTGGACTACTTCTGAACGGTGACTGCTGGACGGATCTTCAGTCAGTGTGAAAGGTCTATTTCTAGCAGCACCTTCAATTGTGGGGCCAAATGTGAGGATCAGTGCCCGTTGGGAGTCAAGGCGGTCTAATCCCATTAACAGAGGGAGAGGGTGGAGGGAGATCCTTTTGGCGGTCGCAGTCTAAAGAGCAGTCAAACAGCGAGGGGTGTACCACCATCACACTTCTGCTGGGTTTAGATCCAACAGCAAAACCTCAATATATAACAGGAATCACTTTGCTTAACCAGCTCTGAAATTTGGTTACAAATTTTGCATCATGAAACCACAGTCATAAAATAGTCCACCCTCCCACAGAATTTGGGTGAATATATTGACTGTGCTTAGCTACCATTTCAAAAACACAAAGACATAATTTAATTCAAAGGAGATTTAGTTTTGGCCTCCTGCCGTTCAGATCAACCTCAACAGTGGTGTGGTAACCCAAACCTGAGCAGTACCCCACACCTGAGGCCCATGTGACTGGATCTTAACCGCCCCTCTTGGTCTAGAAGACGCAAAATCGTCAAAGGCGTTGGTTCAACTCCTTCTTTATGGCTCCAGAAGGAGTCTCAGATAGAGCTAATCATCAAATGAACGTCTATTGTGTGACCTCCTGAAGTGCACCCCCATTGGTTAAGCCTATGGTGTACTTTGCCATCTAGAATATCAGAAACTTTCAAATATTTTTGTTACAAACTATTTTTATATCAAGCTTGTATTGAATGTATGCAGGAAGATGGGAGTCTATAAAGAGGTGGGACATTCTCTGTTTTCAAATGCCACAATCACATCATCCTGGCTATCTCCCTCGCCCATCTCTACTAACCTCCCAAAAACTCTCAGTTTTCAGTTTGACAGTTTATTACATCCAGGGAGGATTTGCTATTGCAGTTTTTATTGTGTTAGATATGAAATATGGCAGACAGCGTCTGACTGTGTGTGCATGGCAAAGTCTGTCACTGTTACTGTGTAAATATGCTTGACATATTTCCACTCAGATCAAATTTCAATATTCCAACTGTGGGAATCGGATGCAAATGATGGATTTTTCATTTTCTGCGTTCATGCCAAAGCATGTTATTTCAGATCACTGACACTTAATTGTCTTGCATTGTTTTGCCAGCATTCATAACTGAACTGAGAAGATCAGTCTTGACTCAAACTATTTTATAAATTATATAAATCTAGTATTAACAATTATGTATTAACTTTTTGCTTAAATAACTTTACATATGATCTTTTTATACGCTACATTGAGAAATTCATAAGCAACTCAAAGGTAACTCCTAATAGGAGTTACACATACTGATAAAGAAAATATGCTTTGAATGCACTGTCATGTTTTTACAACCATTCTTACTCCCTACTCGTCACATATTGAAGTTCGGTCAGCGTCCCTCCGAGTAGCCTTTTACCGCGCAAGGTACCCCTTTGGCATCGTTTTTCGTTGAGCGGGGTATTCCGTTGTTCGCTAGGCACTCCAGACCAAGACGTAAAAAGTAAAAATGTCAGGTCAAATGATATTTTGTAGCTATGCAATGTTCATGGCAATGCACATGTAAAATCACAATTTATATCTGTTAGGCATCAATGAGATAAAATGGAGAGCAAATGGAAACTTTTGCATAATCTCATGCATCTCAGACTTTTCTTCTGTGAGAAATGTCAGAAAAGTTTCCATTTAAAGTCGATAATATTAAAGATCTTAATATGATTTGAACCTACAATTTATGTACGTATTTCAATTCAAGTGACATCTGAGTTAAAAAAAACTGTTAACTCCATCTAATGTCCTAAAATATGAAAGAGCATATTCCTCCATATGTAACCAAATGTTAATGTGTAAGGCTGGTTTAGATGTTAAACCAGATTGATCAAGAACCACTTCTAAGGCAAATGTTGTTAATTCACCTCCAGTGACTTCATTCGGTTTTTAGTCACCGGACAGGATTTTATTCATATGCTTGGTAACACCGCACACAAATGTGTCCTTCCCCCTACTGTATCACTCCAGTAGGAATCTGTCTAACCCTCAGCGGTCCCAGGTTGGACAAATTAAATCTGATTAGTTAGTTGTCGGCTTTGTGTTTTTGCCCTTAAGCTAAAGAGCCGCTATGACAGTGATACCTCATCCCTTATCAACTGAGTTCCTTTCTGTTGTTCAAACCACCTCCTCCGGTCAGCGTGGGCATGGAGGGGGAGACGGAGACTCGCTGAGGCGTCCTTTGAATCAGCCCTTTCTCGCCAGCGGCGCTGCGCGAAAATTGCGTTTGGAGCACAGGTGCCCACACTCACTGTGTATCAATGGCGGGTTACCCAGGGTGCTCAAATTGAAGTGGGAGGCTTGTGATTAGAGGAAAGGCTCTTTTGTGCCCCTAAAAAGACAACAACGGGGAGGGAACACAGCGGCAGGCCTCGGCCTAGGGCGCGGAACAGCATGGCGGCATGGACGAGTAGGAGATTATGAAGATGGAGAGGCGTGACTGCATAGGGCATAGGGGCGGGATTAAATCAAGGTGCTCTCCCGTGAGCCTATGGCAAAATTTCACGGATATCATACTTAACTTCATGCATCCTGTAATTACCCACACTTTCTGTGCTAGTGGCTTGAATTTGTTTCCAATGAAAGAGTATTCTGGCACTGTGCTTTGCTGCATTGCTTCCGAACACAAAGAGTAGGAGCCACTGTGTGCAGGCAGTTCTCAGCTGTGCTGTACTAATCACTCTACATTTGACCTCAGGCAAAATCAGCAAGCTGATCCATTCATCAAAGCTCCAGCCGAGATGGAGCAGCCCAGCGCTACACGATGTCTCAACGTGTGACAGCTGAGCCTTCCTTACATAGATCTTCAAAAAGAAAGCACTTTCAACACAACATATACAGTATTTGTATATACCAAAGGTCGTTCTCAGTGGTCCCATCAATTGTTTTGTACAAAACAAATCATTCCAAAGCAGAAGGGGGATTTACATGGACGCAACAACTGGATCGGACCGTCCAACCACTTGGGTTAAAGTTCATGCTCTCCCATTGGTTAAGAGACCAGTTGGTACCCCAACTCTATCTACTTTCCATTATTCGTCCCCAGAAATGACTAAACCCAATTTTGAGTACTACACAAGTAGGCCAAGACCCCCTGTGTTGGGTACAAGATACAGACACAAACACCCTCAGGGTCCTCATTTGGATGTTTCTCAAGGGGTGTCTTGCTCTAGTGTCTGATACCCACCCACGGAGGGTCAGAAAAGGGCTTCACGCTTCTGGCCAGCCTATATGCTGTCCCACCACCTCCACGACATCATCTGCTACTGCCATTAGCCTAATGACTACAGAAGAGCTACAGAGTAGACTGTGACTAATTCAGTTCTACTATTCAGCTGTGGGTACAAATGGCGTTTTTTATGTCCATATGGGTCAACATCTGTTGATATTATGAATGTATGGTAAATTAAGGAAACAAGCGTCAATGAAGACATAACTTGAACATATTACTACGAATGCTTCACTAAAATGATGCATTCTGTGAAGTGTTCGGGAAGTGGTTCGCAAAGACTTTGCGCCAATGAAACCATTCAGACTCCTGGCCTGAGAAACATGGCCATCACCATTTGTTTTCCATTGAGACAGTTGGTCATTTCATGCTAAAAGTCAAAAGCAAGGCTCTTTCAGGTCCCATATATTCCACATTTATTCTTTTTAGAGGGAGATAATTATCATATTAAACGGTTTGAAAGACGTCAACATTCTGAGAGCAACTCCTCCATTGAAATGATGTCTCTGAAATGGAAAGATTCATTCATCTGGTTTGTAACGCCTTTTGAAGTCGCTTTTCAGGTCATTAGCCCATTTCCCATTCAGCAAGAGCCTGCATGATACCCATTTTGGCACAACAAAGGCCGTTAATGAGTTAACGCCTCTGGTCCATTCTCTGTTTTCATACAGACTGCTTTGAGGGGCCCGTAGGCTGGGCTTCCATTGGCTGTCTGTCTTTTTATTGGCTACCATAACAACTCCCAGCTGTGGGAGGGGACGCCGTGGGTTTGAAGTTAACACAGATCGGGAGAGGTCATGCCAAAGTTGAGAGGTCAACACATTGTTGTGCTGCCAGTGAGAAGTGTATTTAAGAGCCCATAAACAGTATTCAACTCATTTGGCTAAATAGCATTCCCCACTAGCCTTTTGTGCCGGGGCATTCAGGTAGCCAATTACACCAGGGCCTACTCAATAGAGTTAATTTTTAGTCTGCTTTGTGGCTAAGAGTTACTTGATAGGCAAAATGGGCCAGTAATTGATGATCATTAAAGGTTGTAAAGCTGTTTGGGGTTTGAAGAGAGTGATCTGTGAATGAAAAAAGACGGGCACTTTTCTCAGAAGGCCATTGTCAAAGAGTGAATGAATGTAATGAATGCAAGTCTGACCCTCATTTAGCGGAGGCTAGAAAACATTGATATAATGAATTGTGATGAAGGAAAACACTTTACTTTTTCAACAGAGTGAGAATATCATGTTTTGAAAGCACTATTTGAGAGTATTTATAATGATGAGATTTTTTCCTCGCTAAAAGAGACTGTGCCATGGTTAGTGATGTAGTATGATGCTACTTTAAAAGAAGGAGATATTTGCAATTGAACCATGTAGGTGAACATACATAACACCTCTTTGCATCACAGAATTAAATTTATTTTGTGGTCAGATTTCCTATTATCCAAGAGCCAATATTCTTTAGTTTAAGATACAGCCATTATTTTAAGCGTACATTATCATAAAGATGAGTGCAAAGCCCACGTACATTAGCTAAAAACCTCAATCATCACATTTACATGTAACGGAGTCTATACTACACCTAGAAAACCAGGTTTTACAACAAATCTAGAATACTATTAGATACTATCTAGATATTAGTATCACATATTCCAAAAACATGGTATTTCCATGGTGATAGTTATCCATCCATGCATTGTTGTTTTGTTGTTTGTGTCTTGCTCCATTTGTCTCCGCCTTTCCTTGTTCTTTCCTTTCATTGTGTGCTTGTTTCGAGGAGAACATGATCTCTCTCTACGGCAGCCTGTGAGGCATTCTGTTGCTTATCATCGAATTCACTCCCACATCTGCACCGGCTCTAAAACAAACATTTGCCGAGCGAAACAAGTCGTTTAACATGGGTGTAATTGATACAACAGGGTTGCAACTACATAACTACGCAGCAATCAACATGAATCGAATGTGTTCGAGCATGTTTGTTGGCTCGAGCTTGTGCGGTACCTTTGAGCTGTAAAAAAACGACCATGTCATTCCTCAGAGATGGATTGAAAGTTAAGCTATATTTCATGCGATTATTCGGACATCTGTTCAAAGCAGTTAAATTATTTACATCTCCATCTATTTCATGTTGTTTTAAAACCTTTTATAAATAAAACAATTCTCCTGATCTAGTTCCAATAGGTCCAGCACCTGGTGGGCTTGAGAAGCTAGCTGTGGTGGGTAAGGGCTAACCTCTGCCCCTACATCCAAAATTACCTATTAATCACAGTAAAACAGCTCTGTTTTTACCTTTGTAGACTGACATGGCCAGTATCTCTTTTCTTTCTCCTCGCTCTACATGTCACTCACCTCTTTGAGAAAATCAATGAAACGGACTGAAGTAGAAATCGCTTCATCAAAACACATTAATCAAAAACAGTGCTATCATGTGAAGTTTTATTATTTGAAGATCTGATTCATGTCTCTGATAAAGATCGGTCTAATCACCTATACGCTTTGACTGATTAAGATTTTAATAGAAAAGTACATTAAGTATGCATGGGAAGAGTAGCCTACTGACATTCTGAACGTTGTCCTTTTCTGTGCGAGAATGTTTTGAATGGTCACCAGGATGTCGCTTTAGTTTATCGTTTACATTAGCATGCTTCTATGCGATTGCTAAGGTGTTCTAGGTAGTCGCTAACTGGTCAATGTCAAAAGTTCCCACCCTACAACATAAAATTCTCCCAGTCTAAAGTATTATTCCTCTGTCAGTCTGTGGCATTTCTTGCACACAGTATTCCCGAGCAGTATAATCTACTCATTAAAAATAAGCGAACTGTACTCAAAACTGTGAAAAAGTTCATTTATCTTACAAAGTGTGTTTAACTTCCAGGGACACAGAAATTAGAAATCACTTAACTCAAAAATTTTGATTATATCTTCCAATGACGTCAGAGCGATTCCCAGCATGCTTTATGTGGATCGGATAATGCAAGCAAATCTCGAAATAAAGTGTTATTTTATGTATTTATATCACAATTACAATGGGAGGAGGCTTATAAATGTTTAGTTTTCTGTTCTACTCTGTTATTTAAAGAGTTTTGGGACATTAGTGATTTTAATGAGGTTACCATTGTGCAGACGAGTAGAGCATTTGCTTAGGAGGAAAACAGACTCAATTCTAATTTTAAGTGCTTCATCTAAAAGCGTTACATTTGTAGTGCTACAGTTGTAATCATTGTTGTCATGATGGTCTTTTGACAACATTGATAAGTGAAACTCAAGTAAATCTAAAATGAAATAATGAAGTTTATTTAAAATAAATATTTAGAGTTTACTATATTTATGTATTAAGTGTTCTTTAGTGAGTTATCAACTAAAACGTTTGAGTTATCTTAGCCTACCGGGGTTTACAGTGCATGTTAAATTAATCGCCAGGAAAAACGGTAAAGACCTGTTTATAAGTTTTATCATTCTAAATTTGAGAGAATACCGGCATCCACACCACACCTCAACTACAACAATATCATTCTTATAACTTTGAAAAGTAATAGTACGCCTACAAGCCTCATCATTTGAGCAATCGTTCCTTTCTGTAGTACAATGTGTGGGCCAAGTTACATGCTGAAGTTTAATAGTGAGAGTTAGGGCGATAGCAATAGTCATGCCTGCGTTCATCAGAAATAATGGCCGCAAACCACATGTAATCAGAAGAGCGAAAATTGGATTTTAATTACGGTTTGTTTGCTTTCTCATTGCGTTCTCGTACAAAAGCGCACCTGCAAATCTAGGACAACACTCCCACATAAAAATTACACTTTGTATCTGATTTATTCGATATGCAGGTTAATACTGAGTACGGTTGTATTAGGTTACTTTTGTGAGTCAGTGTACTTAAGCCTCACTACATAGCGTGTCAATCATTAAACATGTTCGCACCACTAATATCTACATTATAATGGAATAACAATGTTTACTCACCTGCTCGGTCTGAGATAAAAAATCAAAGGAATAGGTAGCATACAATTATGGCTTATCGACGCCAGTGTTTGGAAATGGATGAAAATGTTGTTGGTGTAGTTAGGTACACCACCCAAACAAGGCTTGGCTCAAATATACAGAAATTACTTGAGATATGTCTGTAAATCTTGAGTAGATTGTGTTTGTTTGAACGAGTGCTCGGTTAGTGAATGAGTCAGGTAGAATATGACTGTCTGAATTGATAAACTTTTGCTTTTATCTCTTTGTGTGTCTGTCTGACAGGCATATTTATGCTTTGTTTGTGCTATACCATTAACGACAGTTTACTGGTTTCTGTGGAGACATTTCCTTATGATGAAAATTCATTTAATTTCAGTCCGTAACTGAATTATTATGGGAAAAGCCAGAGGATTGTTTTATTTCTCAGATGTTGCTCTAGTGAATATTATTTGGTTGTTTATCTCAAAATAAACATTTGACATCTGGGAAACTTTAATCTCAGTGTTGCTGTAATTTATGCAAATTTGATCAACTAAAATAGTACGATAAAATGTATTTATTCATTGTATTACAGCAATAATGAGGGCTCTAATTGTACTGAAAACAGTGTCACTATTCTAAAAATATGGCCCTTCTATAAACAGTTATTTATTAATTATATGGGGGGGTTGGGGGAGAAATGCATGGAAATGTTTTCTTCACTCTCACACAGCACTGTTCCGTGTGTCATGTCAAAAGTCTTGTAGTGCTTCAGCTAAACAACTGATGACACACTGGGCGTTCCTGTAATGACTGTGTCAAGGTTGTCCTCATGACCTAAAGGGGGCTGGGCTGCTTCACATCCACTGTAATTATCCAAACAAAAGCCAGGCCTAATTGTCCTGTAAAACAATCCAGCTGCCATTGAGCAGCGGCAGATCTTTTCTCCGGGGCTGGGGTGATCCATCTTTGCGTGTCGTGGGGACAGAAGGTGGGCCCTGACAGGTTAAGCCCTGATATATAGTCATGTATTGTGTTGTGCTTCACAGGCGGCAACACAAAAGAAAAGTTAACCTGGATGACTCCATTGTTGCTGTTCTTTTGGCTCCGCTGAGGATTTTGTGATAAAAACTGACTGTTGGTGACGCCGACGTGAAATTGGACGCTAGCACTAAATCTGCTATTGATGTCAGTCTGATGACAAAAAAAGTGTGTGACTCCAGGAAAAACAAGGGGGGGGGGTTTTGGACCATTGTCTGAGATTTGCTTTTGAATTAGTGACTAAAACTGGCATGAGTTTGGGTGGAAATATATTTATTTGAACAGTTGTGGATCGGGCCTCAGGGGAATATTCGGGATATTCTATTTATTCTCTTTATACAGATTTTTTTATACTTTATACTGATTTCTGATTGATATGTAAGGGATAATGTACAGGCAGCCGGGTTGTTATCACAGAAATAAGCCCCGACAGTGTGATCAGGTCTTGTATCACAATGAGGGGGCTTATTTCGCGATGACAGCCGGCTGCATGTATATTGTCCCACTTATATATTATATTTGAATAATATATATATTATTTGCCACATGAGAAAAAAACTGGACATGAAATGTAAATTTGAAATATTTTTTAGCTCATATTTACCAAATGCAGACCTTCTGCAAGGAAAATGTGTTAACTTTCAGTTTTAAGGTAAGAAACGATGTTCAAATGTCACTGTAATAAAGTTCGCTATGGTGGAAGAAAGGAGGCGGGGTCGGCGTGACTGGGAAACACGTACACTTTATTTTAAACACAAAAATAATACTTCCGGGTTCAAGGACCCGTTCTCTCTGTCCGTTTTACAACCCCTTGGTTGTCGCTTCTCTCTGCTCGGGGATATCCTGGACGCACCGTCTCTGTAGCTCCCGAGTATCGCCGTTTCCCAGCCGCTTTCTCTCTATCCTCTCGCTTCCTCCTTCGTGCCTTAAAAGCGTCTCCTCGCCAATTACTAGAACGAGAAGCAGGTGTTTTCACTATAGCGTTGATCTGCTTACTCACCGTCATTCTCCCGACACGCCCCTCCGCCGCAGACCGTGCTAAACCACGCCCCCCTTGCCACAGTCACGAACAGGCTGGTTTAATCACTTGTAAATATAAAGTCATATATGTTATTAAAAGATATATTTATATTTAATTAGTCAAAAAACTGCAAAAATAATTTAGGGAATAACAAACCTGCAAATGTCAGGACTGGCCAATCAGAATCAAGCATTCCAACGAACCGTGAAATAATAATTATTAAACAATAACATCCTATCCATATGGGCAGTTGATGTCCTACAGTTTGACAGCAACAATAAAAACTAACTGTTAGTAAAATATTATTTTAGATGATAAATTATTATATTTATCATATAAAATAGCATAAAAGAGATATATCTTCATTGTTATTTACCTCAATTTTATCTGTCACATCGTAGGACACATGTTTGGATTATTTGTAAAATAACGATATACAGTTTATACAGTATAAAAATTATGGAGAGTCTAGTATGCCATATACAAGTATTTATGTGTATGTGTTAGTGTGCCATCCAAAATCTTTATGAGGGGTCCCTTTGTCTATGTTTTTCCACGGGTGGTAGAGATGCAGGAATTAAATCTTGACCTAAACAAATAATCTGAAGCAGGTGTGAGGGAATGCTGTTAATGGAGTGATAGATGTTTGACCTCCATGAAGTCCTGCTTTTTTATTGACAGAGAAGAGGCAGTCCATGAATGTAGAATATTTATCTTTTTCTAAGACAGTGAAATGAAAACATCTTATATGTTTTTTAAGGAACTGTAATAAATTGTTCCGTAAAAAATAGTAATAAATAAATAGTATATATAGTTGAATCTGTTTACTGTTTGTCAATCATCTTCCGTCATTCCAAAGAGAGTTTTCATATTGTAACTGTACATCACATGCAAACCAGCTGTCCAGGTTGAGTGTCAGATCTGAGGCCTGCTGTTGTGAGCACACTGTCACACATGACATATGCTAGCTAGTCATCCTCTGTATGACTCTAGGTCTGAAAGTGAGAAATACTACAACTAGCTTCAAACAAAGACAATGTCTGAGACACAACAGATGGACAGCAGCATTACAATACTGTTTTGTGTCCTTTTAGCTCTTGTGTTAGTTGGGTTGTTTATAAGGAAAGCATACAAGGTATTTCTGTCAGGTAAACGAAAAACTAACCTTAAAGATGTTTGTAGTTTTTGTAAAAATATAGCAGGCTTGGAAATAAAAAAAACGCATCTGGATTCATTAACGCCATTTGTTAAATCAAAACCCAAAATGTTTGTGGTTTTAGCGTATTAAAACATCCATCCTCAATAGCATGTGTGATATAGCTACAGTGAAAATAAATGAGAATATGCTGAAAATGGTTTGCTTTTACTGCTTAGTAATATACTAATTGTGGTAGAACCATTAATTGATCTTTAGAGTGGATTAAGCAGGTGTTTATGTCGAGGTTTCTTCCTTATTGGATGTAACAGATGTAAAGAGTTAACTGACCAATTAAAATCCTTTAAACTGACCACTTGTTTCCATTCACTTAACATAATAAAAGGTGACAAATGCGCATGCACTAGCAGACAAAAGTTTAAACACACCCACACAATGTTTATTGTCCACATTTTAGAACAAATGATGATCAAAATACAGACATGTAAGTATTTTAATTATGTAGTAACTAAGTTTAGAAATATTTGTTGGATGAAAAACTTACTTGAAAACTTATTTGATTTGATCTCTGCCAGTGATCTCAAAAAGTGCATTTATGGAGTCCTTTTAAACCGATCAATTGAGTTCAACTAATTTAAATAATTTGAGCATAACTTGTTCTGTAGCTGTGACAGTTTTTCACTCATATGTTTACTATTTTAACCTACAGTACGGTTTGGTATCTGTTTATATCAGGGAGTAGGTGTCTGGCTCGTGCGGGTGAGAGGACTGTGAGCACACATCTCCACATTGATGTTCCCGTGACTCCGAGACAGCAGGGCAGACAGTTGAGTGTAACACTGGCCACGCCTCCCGCCAGACCATCTTGCTGATTGGAGGAAAGAAACTGTCAGTCACCTCAAACAACCATTTAAGCACTTAATGTTGACCGTGTTATCAACACAAAACTGTAAACTGAATTCATAAGGCAAGTAGTAAACAAATGTTTACTTACCAGAATGAGATCCATGTTTGTTAAAAATATCCATGGTGCCGTTCCAGTAATGAGCTGCCATCTTCCCATGATAGTCCCTGATATTGACTCTGGCATCTGAAGAGAGAAAAAGATACTTGTCTGTTACATTTTCACAAATACACACACATTTTTAATTCACAGCTATTATGTACAAAAGGACACAAACAATTGTAAAAAAGTACCAAAACAAGTTTTGTTTGCCCAACCAATGGTCAATTAAAGTAAGAATCCTTTCTGAAAACCTGTTGCCAAATTTTGCAAATCTGTGTGGTAAGTCTGGTAGTACAAACAGGACACATTACTGTACATCTTGAAATAACCAAGTACCTGTTCATTGTGAGTCAAATGTGGAGAAAGCATGGATGCTTAAATGAGGGAAATTTGAGAGGATTCACTCCTCTTTACATCCCCCACAAAAGGACCTTGTGGGGCTTATCCCAACCAGTTCTGAATATTTAAATTGCCTTCTAAATTTCCAGTTATCCTTTTAAATAGCCTTGCCATAAAATATATTCCAAAATTGGTTGCTTTTTGAAACAATGAATAAAATATGACTTTGTTTTCCTTCACACTTTCGCACACAGATGGCTGCTCTTTCATTAATGACTCTTTTTTTTTTTAACACAAACAGAGGTGTGAGTGCATGGGAGGTCAAGGTTACGTGGCGATCAGGTACTGCTGCTTAAAAATAACAAATGCACCGTCATCTCGGCCATTGGGGAGTCGTTAAAAATAATATACCCGAGCACTCTTATTTCAGTCTTATCCTCTCTCCTATCCTCTGTAGAACACGGTCATAATCACAGTGGCCTTGTAAGAGCCATATGGACTTGAGCTGGTCTGGGGCCTGCTGGAATACCGGGGTGGTTAATTAGAAGCTGAATGCTGAGAGACTGAGTGCTGATCTGAAATCCCTCCACGCCTGGATACACAGAGCGGCCTTTTTAGCAGACGCCAGCCTCTTGAGAGTTGGCCAGAAACGGAGGAGTAATTATTTGAGATAACAGTGAAAAGAAGAGGTGGAGATTGTGCATCTGAAAAGAGAGCAGGCCACATAAAGAAACTGAAAGCGAGAATAGGGCAGAGAGCTAACGGTTAGCGCTAAAGGTCAACATCGCCTATTTTTATGTAGAGTGTCAACAGCCTGTTTTCATATACAACAGATTCTATTCCTGGGGATTCGGCTTTAGAGATGCTGCTTTGCCTGACAAATGAATCTACATAAATAACACGTTATTTTGATCAGCAATCTATTGATGGCATTAGAAGTACTTTAGTGTTTTTTATTTCAATAAAAACGAATGATTGAGACTTTATAACTCTATATACTCATATAAAAAAATATGCACACAAAAATGCTGGATTGTTTTAACCCATGGATGGGTAAATATAGACAAGACAATGATTTGAATGAACCTAAAAAAAATATATATTTGACCCAACCATGGGTTGAAATAACTCTGTTTGATTGTACATTTTATTAAAATATTTAATTAACATCAATAAACAAAGAGGTTTAAGCTCACTGAGGATTTTAAGGCAATGTGTGGTTTAACACCTTTTTGAGAATCCATTAAAGAGCTATAGGAAAATAACATTTCCTATTGAAACAGAAAGTCTGACTTGACCAGAAAAACTGCTTCATTTGCAACTACTGTAATTGAAGACCAGGAAAGAAAATAAAAAACAAAAACAAACAAACAAATCACCATTAGTGTATCTAAATACACATAAATGAATATCCAAAAAATGAGATTAACATTTTTCAAAAATCATTTTTTTATTGTGCATTCCAATGAATAATAATTAAACTGCAGTTGGTTTGTTTTGATTTAAGCCATAATAACAAAAAAAATTAAGATAACTTACACAATAATACATGATAACATAATAAAAACCATGATTTTTAAAAAAATTTTAAACAGAGTTATCTCATTTTGGAACCAAATTCTTTAGATACTGATGGGTCAAGGTGTACTGCAAAAATATTACCTAAAATATATACATCAAAAGGTAGCCTACAATTTGTTGGTCTTGTTTACCATTTAAATGGTCTAAATAAACATCCTGACAAAAAAATAAGTAGAAGAGAAATTTTGTGATAAATAGATTTGCTTTTAGAGACAGATTTCCAAATTGACTTACAGTGCATTCAGTTTCCTGTGAATAGAACGCATGGCCTTTGTGCTTCTAATACAGTGCTCTACCAACTGAGCTATAGGGACATTTTTGGGCAAATAATTTATACAATTAAAATTTGACGGATTCTTATGAATTTTTGTTAAAGGGCGATGTTTGGATATTTTTACTGAAATGCAAAGCAAAAAAACTGACTGAGAAAAAGAACCAAGGCAAAAAAGACACCTATGTTTCCAAATTCACAGTGCGGTTCCTATCACGCCGAGCCTAAGTATCGACGGCGGACATGAATTGATAACAATAAACTAATAAAACTGCAGTTTTAATAAAGAGCGTACGCTGTGATTTGCAACAATCCAGTCACGGCGGTCTCAAGCAACTGCGAGCTGTTTAACTGAGTTATATGATTACAGTTGTGTCTGGAGAAATTTGGTGTGCTTTAATAGAGTTACGCGCGGGTCTTAAGCTGTCCGCTGCTAAGAGAGGCTTATGTTTCCAGGCGCAAAGCGGTAATCCTATAACTGTGTTCAACTATATTGCTTAAGGCACTGCAAGCAGTCAGTTTGTAACTATGTTAAACTATCTACAGTTCCCTAACCACATGCACAGATCTCTCTGAGATAAGATAAAGCATTATTCACTTAGAGTGCAATAGAAATTACTGCAGTGAAGACATGCTGCTTTGAACACTTTAAACGCATTTGGAGGTTCAGGTCTCTCACAAAAAGTACTGTTGTCTTACTTTGGTGCAGTGATGGCATGATATATAGCAACACAGTTGTACTTTGATACATGGTACTCCAGAGAAAACCATGGCATTAATATAAAATGTACCAAAAACGAGAATAATACCATGCTACCTTTTGTCTAGTAACTTAATCTATGAGAATTGTGTTATTCTATAAACAATTTGTCATACTGAATAGTAATACAAACAGCAACGTTACGATTGCTCTGCATTGTGCTTGCAATCCAAGTTCCTGGGATTGGTTCTCGTGGAACACACATATTAAAAGAAATGTATACTCTGAAAATCATACCTTAAGTCACTTTGGATAGAAGCATCTGCTAAATGCATAGATACATTTGTAATTCTACTACATTACTAACACAACAATTAAAGTAATTGTACTGCAGTGAACAGGCAAGATAAATCTGATGCAAATGTAATGCATAATTCGCTTATAAAACCATCTTCATCCTTTTGTTTTGAATTCAGCGACAATTCTTGTAAGAATGCTGGTAGTTTTTACACAAAAACGTGTACAGTTCATGCTTCATGAATGAGGCCCTGTGAACATCTTTGTAACTCTATGATAAACCAAGAGAAATACAAATGAAACACATAATCGTATGCCTAGACACTCTGTTAACAATCTACATGTCACTGGGCGAACAGTAAACAGTCTGGCCACTTGGTGAGGGGTAGGAATGGGGCGGCTGATGGCAGCTTGGCGTGGCATGGCTCATTGGTTTGGAGGTTCCCAGGTGAAGTGCTGGCACTGGAGATCCCATCAAACCGATGGTATATCAGTGACCGCCTCTCAATTAACATTCACTGACAGCCCAAGACCTTCTGCTATCCACTGATCGGATCATCGATGTACAGATAATGGTTAGCTACTATCGGGTTTTATGTTAACAATGCAGAAATCTATAACTCTATAACTGTAACAAGTCTGTAATTGTAAAAGCTTGGCCAATGTATAGAAACGTCTGGACTTGTTGTACAAATCTAAAGCTGGAATCTGACACTTTTTAGTTAAGATAAACAAAAAAATAAATAGGCCTATATACACAATATATTGAGCAGGTACATAAACAAGTAGAGTTGAAAACTCTCTCCTTGCACCGATTCACACCGGGAAGCATATAATGATGATTAATCATTTTATGTGTCGATTTTGTGCGAAATGTGAGTTTGAGGTAATTTGATTTCATGCACTTATCTTCACGTAGATTCAAGAAACCTCTAATTATCTGAAAGCAAAAGTTACAGACTGCAGCTTTAACATGCACTATTTCTCTAATGTGGGGGTAAAAAATTATCTCTCTTGATTTACTAAAGAACTAAATACCTTGAGCCTGAAAATTTAAGTCATGCCCTCAATGAGTGTTTAACACATTCAACACATGCCTGTTAGACTTTTGTCTTTTTGCATCTTTAACATCCTTTAACATCCAATCATGCTGATCCAGAAGAAGCTTCAACCACCACCACGTGACCTGCCCTCAAAACCATGAATCCAACTATTTTGGCTCAAACTTTATCCGTTTAGGCCTAATAAATATCAGATAGATACTGTATGGTCCAACGTTTGAGGATTAAGGTTGGTCCTAAAGTTGGTTGTGGATGATTTATACATTTGTTAAAGTGATGGGTTGAGGCCCCTGATCTAAACCACAGCCGACTGCTCAACAGAATGTTGTAAACAGCACAATGTCCATTTGGCTGGACATTCTTAGTGCCTTTAAAAAATGAACAAAACAAAGGGCAATCCTCGAGCCTCTCTCTGTCTCTCTCAGTGTAGGGTCCAAGAAAGCCATAGGTGGTGATGGGAAACCATGGAGTATCCATTTCCACACACCATATGGAAGCTCTGCGGTTTGCACTGAGGAGGTGGGAGCTAATAGTGACCCAAACCATATGTGTTTTAGTGAATTACAAACACAACAGGGCCGAGTGGACACATAACACACAACATATGGGCATCATTTCTCTGTTAGGGGCTTTAACAAACAAGACACCCCCACATACACACATGCGCGCACACCGTCCAGAATCTCACGGGACTGTTCTTTTGAATTGCTCTATTGACACACATCCTAGTTAGCTTCATTAGCAGGAGTGAGTGTTAGCTCACAGTATGGGGTACGTAACTGCGTTTCACCCCCCCAAACCAATTATCTTTGTGACTGTACAGTTCCTAGCTTCAGTTCTGCATTATTGATTTCATCTGTCAATATGAGCTGGCATTGTTCTCTATCATACAGTTGCCAGTTCTTCAAGTTTACAAATTTTCCCTCATGAACATCAATGGAAGTGTCCGGTTAAATACATGTTACATTTTATTGTCATCATCTGTGGCATGCTGTCGGTGACCAGATGAATGAAAACCATGTTTGCAGTAATGCAATTTAAGCCAAATGTATTTCTGCAACGCTTTCCACGATTTTTCATTGTTGCAAAGTGTACTGTGTTATGTATTAGTAAATACATTTTAGCATACATACTGATAAAATGCATATCATGTAGTGCACTGTAAATCGGATTTTGTCAATTTCATAGCGGTGTTTAAAAAAAGCACAAAAAAACATATGGGCATGTAAGAACAGGGGCATTTCCATACAGTACATGCCAAATGTAAGAAGCCACATCCAATGTTTCCGCTGACTTGAACTCAACTGAATTACAATCCAACATTGGTTTGAAAGTAGAACCATAAGGCTTGAAGGAGATGTTAAGTTGATTGTTCTGTTGGTTGTTTAATGAGAACAAATCAGGACTGAGACTAAAATTCCTGAATATCAATGACCTACTGTAGTTATTGATCAGGAGTTGGATGATGTTGCCATGTCCATGTAGAGAGGCGAGATGAAGAGGTGTGTAACCCTGCAAAACACACAAACATTAATTCATAAGTCTTCCTGGACAAATAAAGTCTTGAAATATCAATGTGCATGAATCCTACACCCAAACAAATATCTAAATATCACATCAAGCGAGAGAGGATGGTAAAAAGATTCTTGCTGTACTGTTATGTGTGTCACTCCATTGTGATAGGCTATTAAAAACAGCTGGATGTTATTTCACACACCACTGTGTGCAGATGACGTTCTGTATTCGTGCAGTTTGCACACAGCGAGACCTGCTGAGACAATCGCTACAGTACATCCCGCACATTAACACAG
The DNA here is from genome assembly GCA_006030095.1 of Triplophysa siluroides. NCBI lineage: Eukaryota > Metazoa > Chordata > Actinopteri > Cypriniformes > Nemacheilidae > Triplophysa > Triplophysa siluroides. The sequence continues at coordinate 732,421 of VCII01000030.1, read as the reverse complement.
GACGAACCCACCGCTGGGTACCGTCAGTCATCCATCGCTGTTTCAAACAGCACTGACCAGCCACACAACAGTTGACAAGTCTGTCTTACAGTAAAAGAGATGGTGCCAAAAGGAGAAAAAGCTTTGGTAAAAACAGTTGATGGATGTTTGAAAAGTGACTGGTGTTTTATACTGATCTGAGCTCCAGCGGTTATTAGTGTGAACGACGGCACATTAACGCTCCACAGGGGAGTCATATCATCCCACAACACTTCTGCAAATATGGTCTCTGATATCTCTTTGATGTTGGTTTGTATTACAGATCCATTTCTTTCCTCATAACAGTAATGACCCGTATGGTTACTGATAAATTTTGAAAGAGCAATCGTATTTGACAACTACTCTACAGCATTAACTGCACTCAGTAAATATGAAGTAATTCAGTAAGAAGTGGCTAGTCCATCATCAAGTCAAGTCATACTGTAAATGTCCTCACAACAAGTCATTTCAGGTACTTCTGTACTGGTATTGTAGCATCAGAGTCACCGGTGTCAGCCTTTGTAGTGTGCAATACAGCTAACACAACAGGACCCTCATAATGCTCTTCCTAAAGGTTACGGTCGACTTTCCTCTGCTGTTGTCCTCATTATTACACTAGTCCTAGCATTGACATTTTTCAAAAGGTCACAGTCACTTTCATGTGCTTGGCTTCACATCAGTTTCGATATAAGCAAGAGCCTGGAGAGGCTGTCCAGGGTGCTAAAGGAGCCAATGGAGATCAAGGTAAGTCACTAGGTTTGGTTTTAACAAGACTGACTGACAAACACTCATTTAACATTGACAATCATAGTGTTTAAATGACACTCCACCAAAGTCAATACTTCTTACTGGAGCTATTAGCTTGTCTAAAAAGTAGAACACATATTTTAAGATTCTTTTTTACGATGCTTTGTCAGTCATCTAAGATTTTCAGCGGGGACAACATGCTATTTCATGCTTCTGACTTCTTTACACACTCTATAAAAAATCTGTAAAAATAGGGCACAATATACTGTATTAATATGAAGGAATTTTCCGTATTCCTTTTTACAGTTGTTTTAGCTGTATTTAACATTTTGCACTGCATTAAATTGCATTCAAGCATTAACGGAAATGTCCATGAAATAAAGAAAAATGTACTGGTAATTTTCTGCCAATACTTGATTTGTGTTTTTACAGATTTTTTTTTAAAGTGCACTGTTAAAGGTGCTGGCTTATCAAGCTTAACATGGTCAACTTGTCAAAAAACGAGTTGGATGTTGTTGGACGTAGTATTTTTGTGCTCGATACACTCCACCAGGGTTCATATAGTTTGGGAAAGTTTTTTTCGAACATGAATTTCCAATACAAAATACAATGAAAACATTTGTTACCAAATATATGAGTTTACGTGGCCTTTACTTAAAAAATTATGTAACATGAGTTCAATCAACTTAAAGTGCTCCTGTAGGCTGTACTAAAATATTAAATGAATTGGCATAGTGAATTAATTTTTTTTATAACAAATATTATTAGGTAATGGATGACTGATTTGATGTCAGTCATTGAATGATTCTCCACAGAAGCACAATACATACTGCATTTCTGATGTGTGTCTTCCTTATCGTGGTAAGAAGAAATGCGATGGGTTTTGAACAGGGTCTATGCTTACCAAAGCTAACACGAATCAACAGAATGGTAACTTCACAACGATTATTCACAACAAAACAACATCAATAATACTAAATATATCTTATAATTTGTTATACATGTTATTAAAATCTATATAAATGCCCCAAAAGTGCTTATTATTTAAAAAATCATGAATAATCAATAATCAAGTTTTCAGGCGCAAGGGCTTATGGGTATTCCTCAAAGCATTTGTAGTGTTAATATTAAGTTCATTGCACTGGAAATGTATGTTAGGTTTATTTAATTTTAATTGTAGTTTGCAAAACTCAAAAAAAATTAATTCACTTTATGCATACTTTTGAGCTATTCTTGTAATTTATATTTTTGTGTTGCATGAACAAAGGATTTTAGGTTAAGCTAAAAATGTTATAATTTTTTTTATTTTTAAATTGAAGCTACTTAACATAATACAATATGGTTGTTGAGACAACAAATCCCTTTTTGACGTGTAGATGAACAGCCAATGAATGTGTTCAGAGCCTAAAATCATTTTTTTTTGCGAAACCCTGCTTCATTTAATAAGTGTATTGAAATGATACTACCCCCTTAGAAAAAAAGCAGAAAGAATGATGTCTAAGGGTCCAGAGTCAGCTCCCGTTTGCCAGAAAATAAAAAAGAAGAATAAGCATAGTGCATTTCACAGGATGGGTCAAGAATTTAATTTCACACTGTAATCATGGGCAATTTGGCTTTGGAAACATTTGCCAAACCTATGAAGGACATAAATCAGAATTTTCTGTATATGAGAAACACATACATTATGTGAGACAGATTGAATCATGGGTAGGTCTTAAAGTGCTTAAAGTAAGGCTGGATAAAACAGAGTGTACACTTACATGCTGGAAGTAGTCCGGGCAAAGACGTCAGGATCAAGAACAACAGAGAAATGAAAGGAGACATTATAACACAAGAAGAACGTATAACATCGCAAGAGATTTTTACATGTTTAAAGGAAATGATAGGTCATTAGGACAGTGTCTATCTAGTAAAAAAATAACAAATAGAACCATAAATATGTTAAAGTCCCCTTGTAGTCAATAATTGTTACACTTAAAATGTTTATCTTTAAGCATCAAAATAACATAAAGAATGTAAAGTTTTTTTTCCTGTGATAAAAATGTATTCCTGCCATAAAATTTGGTATATACAAATCATGAATATGCAAATAAGTCCCCTGCCTCCACTCAATAGCACAGCTTAGACCATATATATGAATATGCAAATTAGTCCCCGCCTCCAATCAATTGGACCAGCTCCATCCGGACTATAGACGGTTTCATCTTAACAACATAAAGAAACGTATACTGCGCAATGCTGACTAATGTGACCCGCAATTGAACTTCCGGTACACATTCAAAAACAATAGAACGCCTGTAGATTATTTCTGATAAAACTTGTCTCTCCAATATTTTGAATTTAGACTGCGATATCAAGCTGAACAGCTAGATGTCAATGTACCATACGGTTTCTTTAAATGCGACCAAACTACAGGACCCATTCAACAAATTGTTTATTTATTAAAATGAACATACAACTTAATTCAACAAATCGTTTATTTAATAGGATTATAGGAATTTGTACTTTGTATGGTGCTTTTTCTTTTCAAACTGAATTATTCAAATAAGAGCATGAATATTCTGTCTGACATTTTCATGGTTGATAAAAGTGATCTCTGTTGTCTATTATCAATTGCTTGTCAAAAATATATGATAAAGGCATCACAACAAACACATTTAAATCCGTGAAGGGAAAGTGTGAGAGCAGATGGTGAAAGAAATCTCTGCTTCCTGTGTTTGTGAATGACAGCACATAGTGTGGCATATCCAGACCCTTACGGCGTTCATGGATTATTGATTTTTTTATTTAATTTCTGCCCAGAGGCTGCTGCACTTGAAAAGCACCATTAGCCCCATAACCATTAGAGAGCAAAAGTTAATGATGTAATTATGAAGGCAATAAGATGTGTGTGTGCTTGACTGTGCTTGCTAAGGCTTTAAACATTATCTTTCGAGCCCGTTGCTGCAGATGAGAGAGGGGTCAAAAACATTAAGTAATAACAACATTTTGCCTCCAGTCATTTACAGTTGAGTTGTGAACTTGCTAATATGTTCTGAAAAAGAGTGCATTTCATTCAGACAAAGCTGTGCCTTTACCTTCTGTCGCTGGAGTTGTACCTGTTGTGTACCTCTACAACCAATATTGTGCACAAAACATTATACATTAAAACAAAATACAGTTTTGTACTTTTTTTCTGACAGTGGATGGCAAAAGACTGAATCAAACTCTAAATGAAAAGTAAGAGAATGCTCGGTGTAATCGATAGAGATCGATTTAGGGGTTGGCTGGCAGAAACACAAAGATGCTGTCAATATTTCCTTTGCACTTCACCAACCGTGAATTTGACGAGATAAGATTTGGTAAATTATAATATGCATGAACTGGGCTAAAGCATTCACTGTCGGACAGTTGGTACATCTTGAATAAATAAACATCAGATCATGTTTATGTAAAGAGAGAGAGGGATTATACATCCAACTTAAATCTGGAGCTAAATAAATATCCTCTCTGGGCCTGCGTGTTTGATTAATAGAGGGATCCATTTCATTAGCAACGGCAGTTTACCAGCAGCGACACAAAACATAGCCAAACCAGCAGCACAGGCCGCTGACACTAAATGGTGTTGATGTTTGTGTGAGTGGTGTGTGTTTCAGTCTGTTTGTGTGTGGGCCCCTGCAGAGGTGTAAATGTGAGCGTGTCAGTAGGGCCACTGGCTCCTGTCAACTCTCACCGCTCTCTGGTTGACGTCCGCTCCAGAGCGCGCCATCATGTCCGCCATCTCCACGCAGCCCTGCTTGGCCGCCCAGTGGAGCGCCGTCTGCAACAGACGCATACAAACACACCAGCTGTCAATCACAGCATTGCCATCAATCACATTGGTGATGTATTCAGGCATGCGCTGCCCACCTGGGCTTAATAAGACTGCGCTGAAATCACGACACTGAGCAGTTTTGTTTGCTTTAAAGCTTTGCATTATTGGCTTAGTGGTTTAAATTTAGCACAGTGTCATTGGGCGCATTTTAAGACCCCATGAAATGCCCTGACAAGTGTGGTTTTTTTTACCGTAAGTTTGCTCTTAAAAAGAAACAAAGGTCGTGGGGTACAGTAAAGGAATCCCTTTTTAAAATAGCTGTCCTTACAGGAAAAGGACAAGTTTGTGTTTGTTTTCTCTGACTTTTTGACTGATTTGGAATGCTTGTAGGGGGACACGTTCCCATCGTCGCCTTTTAGGAGTACATAAAGATCATTCCAATGTTTATAGACAAAGACTAAACAGTAACTGCCATTTTCATTTTATTGGGTCTTTAATGGGATAATTCACATGGTATTTTTCTTGTCTTTATCTTTGAGATATGACAAAAATCATTTTGTTTTTTTATAAACGCACACACGCACGCAAGCCCATTGATGCAGCATCTATAAAAGCTGTGTTTGGGTTCATTTGCATAAGCAGATTTAGCTGCAGCTGAATGAATGTGAACACAACTGAATAATTTGCATACCCGCTAGTTCAGCACAATGTGACTCACTGAGGCCATATTAAAAGAGCCAAACTGAAGGACACTTCGCTGCCTCTTTTTCAAGCCAGACAGGTCATTGTGAATACATAATTCATTTCTCAATTATCTCAATGGATGAGATCAGGCACTGTCAACTAACAACATAACAAACATATAGCAATGAGCAATTATTTAATCTATTAAAAAAATTATAAGATGACAGGTCACCAAAGACCGCTAAACATAATAAGTCCTGATTTAACGATCTAAGCGCATGGTGCAATTGCCCTTAGGGCATGATCGAATCCTCTTTTGCTAGTTTAATGACAGAACAACGGTCGGTGCACCAGGTGCATGGTCCAAAAGGGTTGTACTTATTCTCTTAATGAGTCATGGGTGTGGTTTGGGCGTAATGTGCAATAAACCAATCAGAGTCTCATCTCCCAATCCCTTTAAAGCCAGTTGCACTTGCACCATGGCAGATACGCTATTTACATGGTGGAATTTGCAGGAGCAAAGACTGAACGCCTCTGGGCTCGTGCACGAGGTAAAAGCGCACAAGCACACCATCTACGGGACAAGGTTATTTTAACTTCATGTACACAATAATACTCTTTTATATTTCCTTTGAATGCATGTTTGTGTTCTGCTATGTGTGTACAGTATAAGCACAGTGGACGCACGTTGCATACCTGCATATAACTAACGCGCCCTTTAAATAAATAAAAAAATACTGCACCATTGACTTAAGATCAGGTTTTAGTTGGTCAATGGCGCTATTGTTTTCAGTTTGCCGTTTTCAGACCAGCACGCCCATAGGCGAACAGATGAGCACAAGTGCATCTGCTATGTAAACAACGTGGCGCTGGACATGTAAATGATAACTGCATCAAGCTGAAACTAGCAAAAAACACTTGCGTGGTGCCTGGTGTCGCATTGCGCCGGGTGTGTGATAGATCCAAATGTCACTGGGATGAAAGCCTGTACTAAAATAGTATACATTAGATTGTGTGAATTCATGTAAATTATCCAACTTGTAAAATAGTTATGAATAGCCATGAGATTTTATTTTTTTAGAACAAAACGTGAAAACGTCTCGGTTACGTATGTAACCTCGGTTCCCTGATGGAGGGAACGAGACGTTGTGTTGAGAGACGACTGGGGTTTGATCTTGAGAACCTATCATCTCCGAGAGGAATTTCTAAACGCCAATAGGATTGGCGAATGGCCCGCCCACGCCAGTCTCCGCCCCGTGCATACGGGTATAAAAGGAAGATGGCGGCGGTCATTCACTTACCTTTGTGCTGAGGAACCTGAGAGAGAGTTTCTCGGTCACTGCAGCGGGTCGGCGCAGTGATGTGGCATGAAGAGACAACGTCTCGTTCCCTCCATCAGGGAACCGAGGTTACATACGTAACCGAGACGTTCCCCTTCAGTCGGTCTCTCGAAGTTGTGTTGAGAGACGACTGGGGAAGAATCTACACACGCCACGGCACTACGCCGCATTACGATCTCAAGCGGAGCGACAGTGACTGGCCTTGCGAGTCAAAACTGAGCGCTATCGCGAGATGTAATCTTCCAGTGGATTCAGTATCAGACATACTAGGAAGCTTCTACTGACGGTCATCACGGAAGGTGGCGTTACCCCTGTAACGAGGTCCCTTCCGGGCCGCACTGGGAAAAACACTACTCTCTCTATAAGAGTGTGTTGCGGAGCCCACATCCTGCCACGTGGGGAGGTACATGTGGAGGTATAAGGCATGGTCTTCCCATGGGGAGAGCGCATGCAGGAAAGTGTCAACCCGACTCGGGGGACAGTAAACCCGGTGGAGAGCCACCGGCGGGGAGATCACCAATTCGCCTATAGGGGAATACGTGAGAATCTACATACGGGACTACCTACAAGGGAGTCACTACGTATGGGGCATTAGTCCAAGTATAGGGGTCCGCCTGAATAGGGGTGACTCTACCAGTACTGGACATGGTTCCAACAGATCGCTCCGCCCGATCTATTACCAAATGCCATGCTTAATGAAGGATGGAAGCCTATACTTCATCCTTAAGGGGGGAATAGTAGGGAGGCTGATAGCGCACGCTACTCACCTGAAGAGGGGAGCAAGCGCTTTCCCAGGCGTACGTCCAGGCCAGATGCCGGCCCCTATCCTTGCCGGACGCAAGCTGACCTGTTTCACTCAGAGGTTGCAAACCTCATGAAGGTACTGGGCGTTGCCCAACCCGCAGCACTGCATATGTCTGCCAGTCAATGTTCCGTGAGGAGTGGCTCTCACTACAACATTGACCGAATGGCATTCGCAATCCAGCGCACCAACTCTGTTGGAGACAGTCCTCCCTGGGCGTCTCTGGAACAGACAACGGCTGCTCAGAGCTCTAAGGGCTCTGTGTGCGGTCATCACGCGGTATGCGCGTAGGACACAGCACGTAGAGGTTGGGTCTTTCTCTGCAGGCTCACCATCTGACGGAAATAATGATGGGAACCTTGGGCACGTAACTGGGCCTGGGTCTCAGGATCACGTGAGAGTTGGTCTGGAGGTTCCCCATCCGAGCGAGCGCCGTCAGGAGCGCAGTCTTCATCGTACCGAGGAAGAGAGGTCCGAGGGGCTCGAACGCTTGTGCGAGGTGGCTCGCACCTAGAGGAACCTAGTGACCAGGTCGAGCTGACCGAGAAACTTACCCTCCACATGATGAGCGGCTAAGCGGCTACACACACACTTCAATGTGGACGAGGAGAGGTTACTCTCTAGTCTCTGTTGTAAAAATGTCAACACTAACCTGATCGGCACTTGGGAGGCGACGGTTGCATGCTCTCAGCCCCCGTCGGTTTGCGCTCGTCCACGGGGAGTTCCCTGCCGAGAGAGCGCATAGGTCCGGTACAGGTTCTCCAGCATGAATGTGCTTGCAGAGACTTGATGACTCCACAGGGGGAGGCGTCGGGCGGGTTGCGACTTTCGCCGTGAGCGTGTGCCGCCCTCGATTGAGTACGCCACGGCAAAATGTGCTGTCCGACCGGACTAGCACATAAGTCCTGCACTAGGGGCAACAGCCTCCTCAGTGCCAGAGGACAGTCAACAACTCCAGGCACAATATGCCGTCACAGTTGGGACCCGTCCAGTCCGCTACTGCGTGCCCGTTGCACACTGCCCCTCATCCCTTCAGGGAGGCGTCAGCCGTACCACGACGCGCCTCGACCTGCCTGAGCGGAACCCCTGCTCGGAAGGGTCAAATCTGACCAGGAATGAGGGCGCACCGGCACTGAGGCGTACCATCATCCGCCTAGCGTCGGGGTGCCACGCCGATCCCGGAACCGACTCTGAAGCCAGTGCTGAAGCGGTCACATGGACATCAACCCGAGAGGGGTACCCCTGCCGAGGATGTCACATGCCCCAGGAGCCTCCGAAGTGTTTCGGTAGGACCGCTGGACCCTACCTGATCCGTGCCAGGTAGTGCAGCACTGACTGTGCGCGCTCGCAATGAGCCGCTGATATCCAGACAGAGTCTAGTTCCATACCAAGAGAAGAGGTGCTCTGCGTTAGGGTGAGCAGGCTCTTATCCCAGTTGACCTGAGGCCCGAGACGGTCTAGGTGCCGAAGCAAGAGGTCCCTCGCGTACCCAACATCTCACGAGTGTGCCCATGGCAACAGTCGTCGAAACAGTTGAGAACTCGCACGCCTGTACCCGGAGGGGACAAGACGGCCTCACTGAGTTTATACAAACCCGAGGAGGCAGGGCCAGACCGAAGGGTTGGATGCTGTATTGCCACGCTCTTCCCTCGAGCACGAACCGCATAACGGTCGGTGCCGAGGGAGGATGACATATGCATCCTTCAGGTCGATTGCCACGAACCAATCCTGGTGACGAATTGAAGCCAAGATGTGCACCTGCGTCAAGATCCTAAACTGCAGCCGGAGGTGCCTGTTTAGGAGATGCAGATCCAAGATGGGGCGCTGCCCCGCCCCCCTTTTTTCAGACACTATGAAGTATGGGTGTAACCCCAAGGACATCTCTATGTTCGCCGGCGGGGCGGCGACCTCCTCCCGACGTGCGGGGGCATTCCCTCCTCGCACCGAGGTGAACGGAATGCCCCGAGACTTCAGTGGGCGCATGGCGAACTGGATCGTATAAGCGAGATGGATCGTCCTCTCCAGCCACCGTGACGGGCTGATGCACCGTGACAACGGGGTCAGAGGGGCGATCTCCTTCACCATACCTGGGAGGGCTGGTTCTATGGCTGATAGAACGGTCACCTCGCACCATGGGGGAGGTTGACGGCTCTGTTGACTCACCTGCTTTGTGGCGCTGGTCGACCAATGTCGCGTGGAGGTTGTGTTCGGCCGCGCTAACCATCCTCACCACCGTCTGCTTGAGGTGCTGTGGAGGAAGGAAACCCAGGGAAGACAACTCTCTTAATGAGGAGGTGGGTGCTGGGCCCTAGGAAAGGCCCGGACTTGATGGAGACGCAGCAGGTAGCATCTCGCCCCGACCCCGCGAAGAATGGCAGAGTCGGACCCGATGTTTCCCCGGGTTCGTCCCGTCAGGGCCGCTTGGGGTCCTCCCTTGCGGGCTGCTGATGGGGGGGGTCGCTCTCCTCCGCATTGGTCTGCGTCTCGGGCGGGCTGTCCTCTGGGAGGGCCCTGCGCCGGAGCCACCACTGCGGAGGGGCGGGGCTGTCGGGAAGCAGGCTGCGCTCGGGGACGTGACGACCTGTGGGTGGTCATGCCGCGGCGAGGCAATATCTGCGGTATTGCCCTAGTCTGCTTCTGCACCGCGGAGAACTAATGACGTCCTCCACGGTGTCTCCAAACAGCCCGGCTTGCGAGATAGGCGCGTCCAGAAGGCGGACCTTCTGGACGTTACCCATCTGTGCAAGGCTTAGCCACAGATGCCTTCCTTAGGCCACCATAGTGGGCATCGACTGACCCAGTGCCCCTGCCATGGACCTCGTCGCACGGAGCGCGAGGTCTGTGGCAGTGTGCAACTCACTCATGCGAGTGGGGTCAGGCTTCCCTTCATCCAGGTCCTTCAGGGCTTTAGCCCGAAGACCTGGAGGATCGCAATGGCGCGGAGGGCAGAAGCAGCCTGTCCAGCAGCCTTATAAGCCCTCCCGAATATCGAGGAGAGCCTACACGCTCTGGAAGGGAGTCTAGGTCGACGCCCCCAGGTGGCAGCCGTCTGCGGGCACAGGTGCACCGCTACAGCACGCTCCACCTGGGGGACATCAACATAGGCTCGGGCCGCTCCGCCCTCCAGGGAAGTCACAGCTTTAGAGCTCACGAGTGTGGAATGCGCCGAAAGGGGCGCATTCCACGACCTCGTGAGCTCCTCATGCACCTCCGGGAGAACGGCACCTGGGTGGTTCGCGGTTTTTCACCACGCCCCGCCCCCAGAAACCGTTCGTTCAGCCGCGCGGCTAGCACGGCCGACATCTCCGCGTCGGTTCCCATCACGAGCTCTACCGCTTGTGGGCGGGAGCTCGGAGAGATCGTCCGCGTCAGATGCCAGTAGGCAGCTGTCCGATGCCGCGACAGAGATTTCGTCAACCGCCGCCCATCGGGGACGCACCAGGTGAGCGAACTGGGGTATGGGCGGTCCGCCGAGCCGGAGCTGGCGGAGCGACATCCATAGAGATCCCCATATCACCCCCGCTGCTCGTCAAGGCAGTCGACCTCGCCGAAGCGGCAGTCAGACTCGCCTGACAAGCGAGCGGGTTGGCGGCAACAGTCCCGAAGAACGTCGCCAGCCGTGACCGCAACACCTTGATAGACATGTCCTCGCAGACAGAACATATCATATCAACGAAACCGGCTTCAGCATGCTTGTTGCCCAAACATGTGATGCGGGTTTCATGGCCGTCTGACTCGGGGATGACTCTGCCGCACCTAAGGACACAGCTGCGAGACATGCTCAACAGCTGGAGAAATATGCTCTTTTAGAATAGGCTCTGTGGTAACTTGCCGAAATGTCGAGTGGAAGGCCGTCACGAGAAGGGATCCGCTGCTTCCGCGTCACACCGGCAGGAGAAGAAACACTCTCGAGGATAATAACATGCAACATAAATTGCACTAGTTCCGAAGAACAAAAGGTAAGTGAATGACCGAATGATCTTCCTTTTATACCCGTATGCACGGGGACTGTCGTGGGCGGGCCATTCGCCAATCCTATTGGCGTTTAGAAATTCCTCTCGGAGATGATAGGTTCTCAAGATCAAACCCCAGTCATCTCTCAACACAACGTCGAGAGACCGACTGAAGGGGAAATAGTTATTAGGTCAATATTTTTTTTTTACCATCCACATGTAATAAAATGGAAAATGGAAAAGGATAGTGCACCCAAAAATAAAACACCTGCCATCATTTATTCACCCACATGTGTGTACACCCACAAGGAATACAAAAGAAGATATTTTGAGAAATTCCTTTGTGGTTTTGTTTCCACACAATGGTAGTCAATGGGGTCTGATGTTGTTTGGTTACCAACTTTCCTTCTTCTGCAGAACACAAAAGATATTGTAAAGAAAGTCATACAGGTTTGTAGTGGAGTAGGCGGGGCGAGACCGTGGTTCGAGACCGGTGAGTAATTGTTAAAGAGCGCCAGCTGTGCGCACACCGGGCTCGAATCACGTAGGAGATTGGGAGCATATAAAAGGAACGAGCGACCGGACCGTCGATGAGAGAGGACCGGGCCCGGACACATGTTAAGTTGGTTTATGTATTGTGTTATTCGCCGGCAGTCGTCCGTGAGGGGCTGCCGGCTGTTTATTTACGTTGTTTATTTTGTAATTAAATGTTTAAACGTTTGCCGGTTCCCGCCTCCTTCCTTCCCTTTATTGAACTTTTCTACAAGGTTTAAATGGACATGAGGTGGAATAAATGAAGCAAGACTTTTCATTATTGTGTGAACAATTAACCATTAAATCCTTAAGCCTGATAAACATACAGTAACATGAACACAAAATGGTTTAGTATTAGGTTTGATATTTGGATTAGGTTCAGTAAGTAAACAATATGTACAGTACATGTAGAGCAGGACAGTAAAATAAAATGCTACCAGAATATCTATTCAAAACTAAATATGTTTTTTACAACTACATGGTACTTACAAACTTCAGGTCCCATTGATGAGTTTCAAGTGTTATTTGGTATTCATGTGTGTGTTTCAGAGAGTGACGATGGTCGCAGAGAGAAAAAGAAAGACGAGCAAGAAAACAACATTAGTAATGGGATAACTACAAGTTATTGTCGTCCTGCCGCTCTCCATAGTCACTACTGTCAAGCATTACATCAGTGTGTTTGGTCAAAAGCTCAGAGTCTCCATCCGCATTCACTTCACATCAAAGCTACGGCAGCCATGTTTTTGTCAAACTTCTCTCCACAGTTTTCTGTCACCAAGTTTTATCTCTTTCAAATCAGCGGCAGCCTTTAACCTCTTCTGAGCCGATTAGCTGAATGCTTGATTTGAGCATTAGAGAAACTATAGCAACCTGTAATCTGCCACAGCGCAAATCAAAAAGCCCTATGTATCTTGTCACGCAAGAGCTGGCAGCCCACCTTGACCCCATAAGCCGTCTCTTACAGAGCCCTTGCGGGGCGGACAGATCACACACACACACAATCCATTGAGAAATCTCTCTGGTCTCTGTCCGATCTGTGGCCCATCCTCACTGTTCTTTGGAGCAACAATCTGCTCAGGTTTATCAATTATCATTTGGTGGAAATGCAAAGGATACCTAAAATTTAGAAGGGTTTTACTTTTTCTGGTTTTTAGACTTTCGATTTTTACTCCTAATTTTTACCTTCACAGACCAATCTTGACAGCACTGTGGTATTAAGATCAATGCTCAAGCAATTGCAATGCCTAAAAGTGGCACTTGGTTTTGCACTTGGAAGGACTGCTCACATTTTCTTTACATAGGAAAAAAATGTATGCATCTGTCGTAACTAGCGTGTGGTTTTGGATATCAGACATTAAATAATATCAACAACCACTACCACACACAAACGAAAGGTTTGACCAACACAAGCATGAAAAAACGGAGTAATGTTGGTTTATTTTGTGTGTGTGTGTGTGAGCTTTAGTGTGTGCCAGATGGAGGCTCTGTCTTTTATTGGCAGTGTGAAAGAACAGCTTATAGTGCTCCTCTGTGGTCCGCTCAATAGAGAGGGTGAGAGCGGGCCCTCACAAACTCAAAGCCTGATGCTTGTCACCATATGGAGCTGTTTAAAAATGGCCATAGCCCCACACAAAAGAACAACATTAACAGCCTTTTACAATGACTGCTGGGGTAACACTGAATTATTGCACATGGCCAGCGCTCACATACGCACACACATGCTCACACGTACACAAACGTTTGATACTATTTTAGACAGGATCTCACAAACTTGGGATGCAATGGTACTACAACAATTTCAGCATATTTACTATTGCAATTTTCTTGTTAGAACAATATAAAGTCATCACAGGAAGGTTCAATATATTTATTGCATTAAATTGTGTGTGTGGTGTGTGAGGCTTAAAAATGTTGGTGCGCTCTTAAAAATAAGGGTGTTTTATGATGCCATAGACGAACCGTTTTTGGACGAATGGTTCAATGACAGGACATCCGCAGGAACCTTTGATTCTTCAGACTATTAGTAAGCATAACTGTTTTAATTAGAAACCTTGAGAAAATCATCGCTGTGAAGAATCATTTGTAGGTATTTTAAAGAGTGTGGTTATAGCTAAATTTGTACACAAAGTGACATTTGGAAACCTATTCCTCAAAATTAAAACTAAATTTAAAGTCGTTTTAATGCGTACATGTCTAGATAAAACAGGTTTTGCCTCAAAATCTAATGGGTTGCCTCTAGCGACGCAGCATTTTAAGATTTAAGATTGTCCAGAAAGGTATGTTGCAATAAAGCGTCCTTGTAAGATATCTTCTATTAGTGATATTCCAAGAATCATCATATGCGTTGTGGAGACAGGCTAAAGTAGGAAAGCGAATGTTGGCCAAATGTATTTCATTTAATTTTTCTTTATTTATTCCGTCAACAGTTAACAAAAAATGGCATTGTTGTGGTACTGTATAAGTACATCAAGACACAACTACAAAGCACAGGTGATTACAACAGCAACACACAACACTGACTTTAACAACATTTTCTATTGCAAAATACCACAACAATTAAGCACAATCAACAAAACACTCGTTCAGATTATACAATTTCCATTGTGACATTTCAAATCTTTTACTAAAAAGGGTAACTTGATTTCAGTTAGAAAGCTGCCTTAGATGCTAGCTGCTATGTAGAAAACGAGACACTTCACTGGTTTTTAGAACAGAGACCATGTTACCCAACATAAGAGAACCAGCCCTTTGTTCTTTTTAATAAAATAATCAACAAGAAGTGAGAATTTGAAGAATTTTGATATAATTTGTGACTCTTTGTATTAATACCCTTTCATCAAACTGTTAAAATCTCATCATCACATTATTTATTCCACTATACTGTGAAATGTTTTTGTAAGCAAACAAAAGGCAGATAAAGAGAGTAAAAAGATTCACAAAACCTAAAACTTAAGCATGAGTTTAATCCTTTTATACCATAGTATCTCAAGCCTCCGATCTTATTGGCTGAAAGCTGAGGAGTAGCGCATGTCCGCTCCAAGGCGTTTGGAGCAGTGCCTGTTTGCAAATCTAATGATTTCCATGTCATTACACTGTAATTATACACAATGATCATCAAGCTGCCTGTACACACTGGAACGTATAACAAATACGTACATTAGCATGAATTAAATAGTTTATCATTACAATTATTACTATATAACCTATCTACTTTGCTATTTAACTATTTAACTATAAAACAATGTTAACAAGGTTGGTAGATCACACATACTGATAAAATACACTTACAAAATGATATACGTTTTTACATTAAATCCTTAAAAACAGTTAAGCAATTTTTTTTTTTCTTATAAGTAACAGTATCACTAGGCAATATTTGTAAGTTGAAATAACTTGTATAGCCAATTTTGTTTTGATTATACATACAAATTTAAGGCAGCAACACATTTTTACGTAGCTTGAATGTACTGGACATCACATTGATTAAAAATGTTTGGCGAGCGTGTAAATGTAAACGATAGATTTTCAGAAGACAGTTCCAGTGGTGATACTAGGACATTGGCTGCTATGGTGCACTGGGTGTTTGGATTTCGTGCCGATCAAGCTGGTACGAACACGGTTTCATTTTCCACTTTGGAAGATAACCGAGATATTTGGATCGTAATACAAATGCATCCGCCGTTGGCTTGGAAATGCAAGAGAGTGGACACTTTGGGTAGGACGACCACATATTTCTGTGTCATTTTCAACGTGATCAATTGTGAACTTTAACAATGAAAGAGAAATTGGTAGCCATGCAACAGACAATTGACCAATCCTGAGTGGCGACTTTACAACACACATTTTCATGCGGAGAGAATTCTGGGCCCAGAAAGGTGTGTAATCATGCCGAACCAGGCTCAAGTTGAAATGGTCTGCCTACTTGTTGGAAAATTATATTCTTGTCCATAGATATAGCTTGGGTCTGTATTACTGCAACCTGGTAAAACACATACATTTTGGAAAGTAATAGTACAAGACGTCCGTGTTTTGGTCAAATGACTTGCTTTAGAAAAACACTCATATACTTTATACTACTACTACAAACTAACTACTCTAGGAGAGTAAACTTACCCCCTGAGAGTCCATTGAAATCGTTGAAGTGATTGAAGACAACATGAATCAAGCATTGTCCTGATGCAAATTAAGTACTGTACAATGAACTGAACTTTAAGGAAGGTCCTTCAAGAGATTTATTAAAGCACTACTCCAAAGAGAATACTAATCCACCTTCATCAACACATCACACATTGCTAAAGTTTACCGGCCTGAGAGGGGAAGAGCATTGTTGTAAAGCACAGGCTAAAGGAAAGCTAAAATATAGGTGCATAGATTAGCATCCACAGAGGGGATTATGGATACCTACTCCCATTTCAAAGCGTTGAATGTTTTTTGAAGTTTTGGGGGTAGCAGGTTCTAAGCTGAGAATATGTGAGTCTAAAGGCTAAACTCTCATTTGATTCCTGTGGGATCTCCACAGCTTAATCCCCAGATCCACGTCTCATCTTCCCTTGTTATTCGATCGCCCTAAGATCAGTGCCTAGCCTGGTAAAGGACACCCCTTTCTCATTTCCACCCCCCCTTCATTAATTTCTCTTAAGAAGATTACAGAGTCTTTAGATGTTATTGTTTACAAATCTGATTTCCTTGGTGTCATATTCTAATAAACAACAGCATCACAGCTGACCAATGGGCATCTCCATTAATAACTTTATCCTAACACTCCCAAAGTTCTTATCTATTGGTGTTCTACTTCCTTACATTCACTACTTGGGTTTCAAACACTGGTTGAATTCTACATGGTCATTTTGCATCCCTTAAGGACAAGGCTATTGTAGGATTGTTCCAAATCAAAGTGAACAACAAATTCCTTAAGGAATACTTTCTCATGGTCATTTCTTATACACAAAATAGTCCATTTAAGAAATAATATTTCTATTGGATAGGATTTTGATTATGGTTTGTTTTGTTTTGTTTTGAGAAAGATTGTGATCTCAGTTAAGATGGTACTTTCTATTGGCTCAACAATTTTAACAGCCATTTGTTTCACTATGATATCAAAATACTGTAGCATTCTGATTCCAAATAAAGTGTCAGTTTTATGTACCAAAAATATACCAAATGTGCTCATACAATAAGACAACAATGTCCTGAATTTTCAAAGTGTTCTGCCTTTCAAAGTGAGTAATGTAGGTGTTGTTCACTTTCAAAAGGAATTCACCCACTTTGAGGCAAAAAGTATGTGGACACCTTCTTGTAGGTCCAGTAAAGACACATTTTAATGTCATATAGAGACATACAAATTTAGAGGATTGTGTTTTTCCAACTTTGTGGCAAGAGTCAGCTTCCTTTCCAGAATAACAATGCCCCTGTATACAACATGAGGGCCTATCAATAAATGGTTCACACCCAACAGCAATATAAAGATGTCTTTTTTTTACTCAATATTACGTTAGTGAGCCAGACTTTAGCATCTTAACTTTACTCAAAGGTGATTTGGCTAGA
Organism: Triplophysa siluroides; assembly: GCA_006030095.1. NCBI lineage: Eukaryota > Metazoa > Chordata > Actinopteri > Cypriniformes > Nemacheilidae > Triplophysa > Triplophysa siluroides. Next base: position 715,006 of record VCII01000030.1, on the reverse strand, counting down.
TATGTTTTTTCTTTTATTGTTTTGATAGTCTATGTACAAAATTCATAAGACTTTAATGCAACTGGATTCATATATACATACACTACCTACAAAATTTTAGGGGCACTTGATTGAAATGTTTCCCATGATCGTAAAAATGTGTTGTATTTATTTATTTCTTTTAGAAAATAATGTAATTGTGCCAGCATAATTACTTTCAATAGAAAACTACAATTGTATTAAAAAGGTTTTTGAAAATAAAATTTTGGACTGAATAATAAAGAATAAGGTTGTGTTCATATTTGACTTGATTTTTGACAAAGAAAAGTTGACAATGGCGCGTTTTTTGTAAAAAAAAAAAAGCTTGCATTGTTGTGGTTACATATAACAGCCGGCAATGTTCAGAGGCAGCATTTGTGCAAGAAGGAGGCAGCTCAGAGAGTCTTGCTTCATAAGCATCGTAACATATTTATATTTGAATTCTAAACAGAGAGTGTCCTTGCAATAACTAATCACATATTTAAAAACTACAATACTAATTTCTCCCCAGAAATGCAATCAAAAGTTATTGAAAGTGTAAATCAGACCGGCTCCAACCGGGGTTTCGGACGCCATTTAATTTTTTCGACCTTGATCCTGCTCTACCAATCTTTTCCTCGCATGTTGTTATGAAAACGAGAGATCTCGCTACTCGCTTGTCATTGGTTAGCTGTGAAAAAATGTATAACGTAGGGCGTTAAACGTTAAACTTTTTTCAACTTCAACTTAAAAAAAACGGTTTACTCCATAGGATTATAATATTATATATGTGATCTGATCAGGTGGGGCCTCAAGAAGCAGCTTGATAAAATGAAAAAAAATGTATGCAAATTCTAGACAAAGCATTCACTATTATTCTCAAATGTGGAAAACATATTAACACAAAAGAGGCGCTTTTGAGTAGTGTGACAGTATATTTTGTGTAGTGCATATTAACCTGAATGCAAATACCGAGGTAAAAGTGAGACTGTATCCTCACTTCACAAGTTGAGTGAAAAATCCATTACTGACTTTGTAATGAGGAATGATCAACAATATGGGTGTGGTGTTTGTGTGTTCACATACTTTTGGCCAAAAACGTACATTGGGAAAGAAACAGAGAATGACATGAAAAGAGGGATACGTATGCAGTTCTAAGTGTACTTACAGTGACAAAGTCCTGCAGATGTAAAAAGAAGAGAAAATGGGATGTAATGAGATCGGAAACATCACAGCCACATAAATCAAACATGGTCAATGGATGTACCGCACAGAGTCACACATCAGAATTTCAATGAACCGCTGTTTTCTGCTGGGATTCGCGCTGGACTCAAGGTAACCGTCTGATTGGGAACAAGGCATCACGTCTTTCCACTAATTAATTTGAGAAGCTGTTATCTTGCTCTGTATCAGCCTCTATGAGATGTGCTTGAATCGTTCGGCCGTGATGCTTCAGACACAAAGAGCTTCATTTCCTCCAGAGATGCCAATGCCAAGTTCAACCCACAAACCCTTTCAATCCTGCCAAGCAATTCCAGCCATGCCATTAATTCCACAAAGCCAAATGTAATTGATTGATAAGGGCTTGAGATTAACCTTTCCTATGAGTTTTTGTCTCTCAATCGCGATGGCCACATAAGATGCTGTCTATCCCATCAACACTATCTCTTTTATCTGATCCTGCTTAAGAGCATTGGCCATTACTGTTGACCTGGGGGGACTGGACGAGCAAAAAGGGCCAACTAAAAACGTCCGTCTTTGACTGCTGCATCTGAAGTCTGATCTGATGGTGTCCCGTCTTATCTTTAAAGACAATATAGATGAATTTGAACCGTCTGAAAAATGTATTGTTGGGGTACAGAAGAAAACCTTGCATTTTGGATATGTCCTGTTTTTCATATCAGAGTTAGCATCACTTACGCAAAAGAACATTCTGTTGTTGTTATCAATGCAAGTGTGCTGGTGGACACACGGATGTGGACTTTTTGGAGGCCTGGCACATTCCTTAAATATTCTCAAAAGGCAGAAACAGATTCTTCCCCTCTTGCCTAGCAGAAAATAACAACAGCTTGTGGTGTGTTCCTTGTGTTCCTCATATAGCAAGTTAATTATAAAATATTTATTGAATTAATGTTATAAAAAGTTATACATTAATGCGTTAACATTACTTCAGCAAAACCTGTAATATTTCATTGCCGATTACTTTATTTGGGGTTCCTACTAGGTGGGGTCTTAATGAGTGGAAACACTTGTATTTGCCGCGTGCAAATCCGCAACTATCAGTCCGAAATTCAAAATAAGTAGTATGTCCCAAAGCAGAGTATGATGAAATTAGTATTCGTAAAGTACCCGGTTGGTCTACTGTTTCTGGTGAAAATTCTAAGTGCAGATCCATGGACCAGCTTACATTACCTACAACTCTCTGCCAGTAGGTGTAGTTTAGTGATGCTAAACTGCAATAATAAAATGAAATAAGAGATGCTTCACTTAATTCATTCATGTAATAGGTATGGGTAGGTAAAATGTTAGTATATCATCAGTATAGCAATGCATTAACTCCATGTTACCTGAAAATATCTACCAGAGGATGGAATTTGTCAAACTGATCACTGCGGCAATCTTTACTCAATTTGTGGATTATATAACATCTCTTCATTAACATAAATGATAACGATTGGAAAAATAGGGCCTAATGCAGACTAACCACAAACATTTATTTCCTCAAACAAAAATGTCTGTAGAGAATGTGGTCTGTATTTTCTAGGTGAAGCCATTACTACTATTAGCACTGTTCATAAATGAAACAATTTAAAGGTTAATTACAAAACATTTCCTAAACATGCAGAGCCTCTGTTAATAGTAGATTGCTAGTAGTATAAGTAGTAGAGGTGGTAAATGTTGTTCTCATTTGCTTTACAGCAGCGCTGCAAGCATGTAGCAGCGCCAGCCGATCCCTGTCATCCTCACTCGCCGCATATATTCACTAAACTTCATGGAAATTTAATAAGAGCTGCTGCTTTGGGCTTCTCTCCCGTAGAGCCGCGACCCACTGCTGCTGCCAGGCACATATGTGATGATTTACAACCAGACAACCAGTCTACCACCTTCTTCTCTTTCCCCTTCTCCCCCCTTTGCTGTGTCCAGCCATCTTCCTTGTTTGGGAAGTGTGTGTTATTGTAACGTAAGTGGCAGAATACACAGCCTTGGGGCAGAGACTTCTGAAGTTAAGCCAATACAGGTTGCGCTCGCATCCGGGGACAAACAATATCTGGAAGTCGTCAGCATGTTTTATTTTTCTTTCTCTTCACCTTTAAAGGGTTCCCTTAACACTATCAGGCAACAAAACGCTCCTGGTCAAACAACAATCCGTTCCTGTCGGATTCTTTTCATCTTGTATCAAAGTCTTCAAAACAGGCACACTTTAGAGTTCGGTGCAGTAACGCAATTCTCAACACAATTAGCTTGTCCTTATAGAGCAAAGACATCCAATGCAACCACAAAACTATTTACTGTTAGTCATGTGAGATGAAAAATTGACCTCATTTACCTCCTTAAAGGTGAAGCGTTTACATTTTTGGATGTCATCATTTCACCTGTCCTAGCCTATAATATAAGCATGCAGTGACAACTCTGCATTGTCAGTCAGCAGCTAAAGAATGCTAATGCACTGCGACAGAAACAATTGATTAGACCCACTGTTCAAAATCCATTTACCCATGAGTTTACCTAATAAATATGCAGTAAATGTTGTAACTGAATAAAGAACATGTTATAACCAAAGGAAAAAAGGGATTAGGTTCATAACGAAAAGGAATTAAGTGTTATGTAATTGTTGGTTATCATGAAAACAGTAATGTGAGACTAGCAGAGGGTTAGTGGTGCAGTTTCACCTTTCTGGAGACAAGTGTGTTGTCTTGCTGCAGGAGCATGTGCAGGGCGGGAGCCTTTCCCAGAGCCGCACATCTCAACCACTCCTTCTCCATGGGGTCCATCTGTATCCGATGGAACAGTGACTACAGTAGGCAGACAAATAGAAAGTAAACAAGACTGAGAAAATAAAAACAGACAGAATGAAAAAAAGATCAAATATGCCATCAAATAAACGAAGAAAATAATGACAGGTTTCCCAAACCCTTGCCTCGCGCCTGTCATTGATCAGACAAAAAGTCCCTCCCCAAATGTAAAGCATTGGTTGTGAATATGGTAAATATATCAAAGTTTGTTTGGATGCCTAAACAAACACTATATTATTATTGTATTTAACCAAACTTTCATCATTAAGCTTGTAAAATGAAAATTTCCCTGTCCATCGAAAACCTCAGATGTCCAAATTCTATTTTTCAAGAAACACTGACAACACAGTATTCAATCATTTAAAAAGTTTAAAGCACTTTTTAATACTTTTTATTGGTTAGATATTTGCAAACGCAAGAGACAAACATAAAGGGTGTCAAATAATAATGATTTATGGCAAAGATACAAATCTGAAAATATGGAGATACGAGTTTCATATTGACAGCAGCCATAATCAACATTTTGACAGGAACACTAAAAGTCCTAAGAATTCCATAATTGTCTTATCCAAATATAATGTTTTTTATCCTTAAAGGTTCCATTAATTTTCAGTAAATAATCTTCTGGCAGAATGCATTTAATGTAAAAAAAGGAAAAATCTTCTCTAACCTTCTTGCACGAAGAGCTTATAGTTTTGACCATTTCTAATGTGGAGTTGGTTCCAGGCAGCCCCTCTCTAAAGAGAACCAGACAGAGTTTCTTGTCACACTGATCAATGACCTGTGACCAGGTCTGGGGGCCTGCAGACGCCCGTAGCCAGCACAAGAGCCCCGTTGTTCAATCTGACAGAAGCACTGGGGATCCAATACTCAGATAACACGATCCAAGGGAAGACCGTGGATCACAACACCGCTAATCCTCATGTTTAGCACCTGTTTATGATATGACAAATTGAAACCCCCTCCGTGAAGGGTCCTGACATTATTGCATTTCTGTTCAAAACATTGATTCAACATGGCAACCGATGGGCTGCCAATTAGGCCAGGAGCTGAGCGTGGATATTGACATATGTAACTGATCAACTCTAAAGAAATACAGATCTAAACTTTAAAATAAAACTCTAAACTTCTCATATCTTTGTAATAAAAGTGTTATCAATAAATATCATAAGAAATGTATGTCAGCCTCATCTCACAGAAATGTATAACTCTTTTGGCTAATTCGTGTGAACAGAAACGTATGCGTTTGCCAACCACATACAACTATACCTTACCTTACATAATCATAATATTGACATCATATTTAGGACACGCCCTCCTGTGTTTTTCTGCAGCTCTCTGTGCTTCACATAATTAACATAAATCCAACTAAAACAAATGTATCTACCAATAAATCATTTCTAGCAGCTGACATGTACATACTGTGACACTGTATACACCCGCATACTGGCCTGTTCTACTTCACAGTATGATAAAAGAAACAAAAGAAAGGCTTCAGGAAGAAAGAAGGAGGTTTCTGGCTGATATTTCTGTGGCCTTGCCCCACTGTGACCTCCGACCCTGTGTTAAAGGCAGAGCGTGCAGAAAGACGGAGGAAAGCGTCTGCAGATCAAAAGGAGCTGACAGATGAAGGCGAGGGGTCTGCGTGACCTTGACTCTTAAACTTCAGCTGCGTCTCCAGACGAGAAAACACTGATTTGAACTCCATTCATCTGTGTCTGTTAGAACACCCCATGCCACATAACATCAGTTGCTTGTTAAAGGCAGCTCATTAGAAAGCAATCAGATATACTGAAACACAAATATGTCTGAATCGAAACTGCTACACCCACATTGTGTTTTAATACATAATGAGTGCCAAATGTTAATGATTAGATTGTTGTAAATAGTTGCCAAGACATCTCTTATCAAAATTATGCATGGTTTAACAATAACCATTTTTTAAAACCAGTTTTATTGGTCTCATTAAAGTAATCATTGAAGAAATGTATATTGTATTGTAAGGTGGTTGCAAGGGTGTACTTATAAAAAGTAAAGAAATCCAACTTGCAAAATATTCTCTCAACAAAGGTAAACAAATAACTTGAACAAAGACTTTTCAGTATGAGGGGTCAATTTGAGAAGTTCAGATGCAAAACTTTCTGCGTCTGATATGTTTTTTTGTAAATCCACTTCTTTGCACAAGACATGGTAAACATTTACAAAGTCACTAAAGATGCAACTTAAAACATTGCAAATAGTGAAACTCAGAATGTAAAAATTATGAAACTGAAGCACACATTAGGGGGTGCTGTGATCCATGTGACTGCCAGGTCCACGGGTTCTGCCAACAATCGATGTGCCGTATAACGTATTCTGCCAAAAAAGCGGTATTTCTAAATAGCGTTTGGCCAATATTAAGCGGATTTTAAACTAATGTATTTGATGAACATATAATATATGCGGAGAGCATTTGGTCAATCCCACTTAACACAGTTACGTTGTGACGACATACTTGGACCGGACCATATTTGTCGCCACGACGTAACAAATACCGTCCCAGCGACGTAACTTTGCGATTTCCATATTCTCCGTGACGAAGTAACAATGGACATTGCTTAGACGTGGTGATTACCTCCTGAAGACGTACCTGGTAAGGACCATATTTGTCGCAGCACGTTCCAAATAACGTTTTCTGGAACTTGACGAGTATGTCCCAACGACCAAACAGGGCCGTTGCTAAAATCATTTTAATCATTTTATGTAAACACATCCTTTGTGATTTAATCTGTTCGCAAAAGATATGTTTGCATAATTTAAGTAATTTTCTAATTAAATATGTATTTTACAAAGTACAACAATTAACAAAACTTAACAAAGCACTGTACATCAGCATCAGACATTTTATTTAGATACTGAAGTAAATTACATAAATAACCAAAGACTTCAACAATATATAGAGGATTTAAAGCAAATATTTATTGACCGATGAATACACATTATTTTGAGTTTAAATGAGCCAGTCTTTGCTGTTTTGAGGCCGGTTATATTGATTAACACTAATAACAGAAGCGTTAGTTTTGCCTTTTTATATTGGACCCGAGTTGGATAATAAAACAAGCAGATAGACCAGGAGACGTTTGCAAGCAGGACTTCAAAGGACGTTTCATAGAAGTGTTTAAGAGGTAAGTGCGTACACACAACATCAGTGTATTACACAGAACAGCTTTCACAGCCGACATTAAAGTCATGGAAGCTGTTATTGGACTGTTGGTTATCTTAGAATGTGTGTAGTGGAATTCTTATTACCAGCTGTAGGACTGTGATGAAAGTGAAAGTAGTTTAGCATATAGCTCAGTTTAATGTGTACAATCTCTGATAACCAAACACTACTCCAGCTGCTCTTCCTCTTCTCTAAGGAAGACCTTGCCCATTTTTTGGGGTATTCCTTTGGGCGGAGGTTATTAAAAGCACTCGGAATAGTGATATCATGTACCCAGGAAGTAGAGGGCTGTAGTCCGATTCCAGCCGATCTCTGTAGTCCTTGAGAAGCGAATTCTGTTAAAGACAATATCTCGCTTGGCACTGAACTTTAAGCTTTATCATTTTGCAGGTATTATTTATGCTCTAACAGCAACATTACACACTAACTAATGGTTGAAAATATGATCGCGGGGAACGTGGCCTTTAAGCTTAACATAATTTTTTTGTTTTACCACATAAGTTTATCAGATTTTTAGATACAACCAACCAAGTCTTATTTGATTACACTTACAATCAGCTTTCATTGCGCCAAATCAATCGAAAATCACTAAAAAACGTGTTTACTCTCACATCTGTAGGGTATAAAGTAAAGAAAGAATATCAATGAACCGCTAAAGTAATATATCAGGCAGTAAAATTCAACAAGATGACCTTTAATGTTTAAATGATGAATAGAAACAAAGTTTTAATTGTTGTATTTTATTCAACTCCAGTTTAATAGCTGTAAAAAGTCGGATTTATAGCATTCGTTTTGAAAATATAACAGATTTTACTATATAAATTAAAATATAAATATTATATAAATATATGCATTTTCCATAAAATAACATAATAACTAGATATTACCAGATTCCTTAATCAAATGACCAGTGTCCAGGTTATCTGAAGACCACTATACCACGTCGCTACAACGTTCTCCATAGGATTCATTCACAACGTTATTTGAGGACGTGGCCGAGACATATTCAGAACGTGGTTTTGACGGAAGTGACGTTTATCGGCTTTTGCATCTGAGCTCCTCATTTATTGTTTTATCCTATGTGTACTCAACATTCATGTCATCACGTTTTAAAGTTTCCATTTGTGTTTTAGTGTTTGCTGGCTTTTTCATGCTGCTGTTGATGTTCTTCTTTTTTAACGAAGCATGTTTGATGATTGTCACTATGATTGACGTTTGTGTGTTTAGTGTTGAGGTCTAAGTGCATGACACAGTGTTGATAATAATTATTTATGTAGTGACAACTTATGATATCAACATAATATGTTGAGTTGGTTGAGATAACTTTCAAAGGTGTTTGTGATAGGTTTCCTTAATATGTAAGTTGTTGTTTCTTGATTCAAAAGTGTAGTATTTACAGTTTAGTTTAATATACAGATAAACTCTATGGTTGTCTTGAATGTTTCAACAGACTTTTAACATAGCAGTGTTGTTACCAGGTTGGCAATCTGCAATCTGCAACTAAATGAAACTGCAGTATGATCCACCAAAAGCAATGGCTTACGAGAGTTTTAAAACAGATGTCATGATTTCTATAAATTCATGCCACAAAAGATTCCTAAGTGCAACTACGTCACAAACATGATCAAACACACTTCACACATATCCCATGATGCCTTGCGTGGAGGAAATTCCTGCTGTGAGAGGGCAGACCCCAATAACAAGATCCATAAAAATAACTGTGACATCCTGTTGCTATGGTCAACAAACAGCAAGATGATTGATGAAGACAAACTGCTGGGGTGATGGATGTTGTGAGATATCTCTAAGTCTTGCCTCGGCCCTTACGGACACATGAAAGCATCTGAACTCCCTCGTTCAGAAAGATCAGATGTCACAGCTCCACATTTTCCCGCTCCAGGTGTTTTTGTAAGTTGTGTTCTTCAGGAACTTGTTCAAGTTTGTGTGTCTCGGGTCTCTCAGAAGCCATGTTAGAAAAGTATGGGAAGACTTTTATAGTAAACAATTAACACAGAGAACACTCCAATTCAATGTCAATTATTTAATGTGTTTGCATCTTACATGCATCAGTATAATATTTCGATTTTATGCATTTGGTAGATGCTATTATCCAAAGCAACTAACGTTCAAGGTATATTTTGTCAGTAAATGTGTTCCCTGGGGATTGAACCCTAAACATTTGTGCTTCTAAAGCAACGCTCAATCAATTGAGCTGCAGTGACTTTTAAGCAATAACATTAACACCTTTTTTAAACAAGGTTTACTCCAAAACTTTCTGTATTCAGTGAGCTAACCACTCATAAGCGTTTTTTTGCAGAGGAAGAGAAGTGTAACAATGCCTGGGATGTAACTAAAGATATTAACATTAACAAGATGCGTCACTGCCGTTACAATGATTGGAGAGGAATGCAACGCTCAATATGGCCATTCTAGTGAAGGAAGTCCCGCTTTCCAGTAAAACGAGCCAATCAGTAAAGACTTTTATTTTAGCGCAGTTTCAGCTTAAAAACCAAAGTTCTGATACAGTTCATGTCATGTTTAATTATTGATCGGAAATATGCTGTTTATTTGTGATTTCTGCCAGTGATTTTAGAAATATCTGCCTTCCCCATTCAAGTAGATAGGACTGTGGACTTGCAAACATGGATGTCGAGTGGAACGCCAAATGTTTTTTTTAAAATCATGTTTTTTATTGTGTATTCCAATTATATCACTGCAGATGGTCTGTCTTGATTAAAGCCATAATAACTCAAAAAATACAGCTAACTAACACAATAAAAATAATAAAAAACATGATTTTCTCATTTTGGAACCAAACTCTTCAAATATTTGTCTGTTTTAACAAATAGTTCAAATCAAACAACTGTTTTTTAAACAATGAGAAGGTTGAGAAAGATGTTTTGTTGTTGTTATTTATTTACTCCCTATTAATGTTAATCACAATTAATGTTATATTTAAATAAAATAAAAAATCATTTTTCAGATATTTTTATTTATTCATTTTGTAAAATCTTGCCAAGGCTACCAACAGAGGCTAGGCCGGCCCTGGGATGAAGAATATTTCCATTACGCTGAAACATTTGTGAAATATAAAGGTTCTTCATTGAACTATTCAGCCAAAATTGTTTATTTTTGGCATCATTTTATTTTTACCTGTGTAACATTATCTACCAACAGAAACATGCTAAATTATTGTTAAGTCTATTTTTGAACATGATAAAAGCCTCATTGGTCCTCGAATCCCCACAGCGTAGTGAACGCATCTCAGTATGGTCTTGCTGAAGGTGTCGGTTCAGACAGTGAATGTTAACGTGGAAACGGCTGATCTGGGATGCTCGCTCTGTTTGCATTGGCACATAGAGAGAACGAGACAGAGGTCAGCATCCCACTCGCTGGGAATGCAAAAACCACATCAGCAAGTTTTGTGCCCTTTGTTTGGACACTGGGGATGGAGTGAGAACATACTGTAACTCATGGGTAGAGCGAGTGCAGTGAGACATCTATTAAATTACAGAGGCTTTACAGCAAAGATAAATACTGTTTACAGCATAAGCTCTATATTTAATGTCCGGTACTGCATCCTAACACACAATAAAGCACTTTGGGATCACAAAATGTAGGTAAGTGGGAAATATTGGGTTTTTCCTGGAGCAAAAACAAACTGGTTAACGGTAGTGTGTCAATTTTTCAAAGTGAAAATATTTCCTCTTCCTATTTCTTTCAAACAGTGTTTTATTTCAAACATGACCTGCTCTGAATCACCCACTTTCTACCAATGATTTCCTGTTCCTTCCACTTCTACATACATCCCCAAAATAAATCAACTTTTTTTCGTTGGTCTCTTAGTTACCATACATTTATTTTTGATTTAATTAGCTGTGTCTTGGTAGAAAGAACTTAAGGGTTCGAGATTTTTTTTTTGCAGTGTTTGGAATGCTTTTACAAAGAAAATACATAAAGAGGGTTGCACAATGAATGGGGAAGCGCTTAGCAGGGCAGGGTCGCGTCTAGGACAACTCTGTTGTTAATGTGGTAGAATCGAGAGTTTTTCTGTATTAATGCGGTGTTTTCCGTTATTCCCAAATAGATGAATGGATCTTATTGTGAAGTCAGTTTGTACACTTCAGATGATTTCAGTCAAATAACACAATTTAATGCTAAATTATGCGAGTGGCACGCTGTGTCGCTGCAGGGCTCAGAACAGCCTCCAGAGTTGTATGCATAGCGAACAAAATGTTTATTTTGATAAACAAAGGCGCTATGATGCTACCACGTCTGGTGTGCGACCCCCTTAATACGTTTCAAAGTATTACAGTATGTCCTTGTGGCTGCTTTTTTACTTCAATCTAATCTTACCATCAGATGTCCTTAGCATGTACTAATTTAAGCACTTCACAAAAGCAATTGTTTAGTGAAACAATAGGTTCAAACATTTTTTAAAAGGTTTTAAAAAGCCAAGACACTAATAGCCGAGATGTGCTCCGGATGACCCGAGTTCGGGTCCCGACTCGTGGAACTTTCCCAGTCCTGCTGCCCTCTATCCTCCGCTTACTTTCTATCTCCACTGTCCTCTCAAAATAAAAAGGTGACAAAGCCCTCCACCACCAAAATATATGTATAAATAGCCAAGAAATTTTTCGATTGCATCAGCATGTCCACAACCTAAAAAAATACTCATGTCACCAACATTAAAGAACATCAAACATCTTTACTCATCTTGCTTAAAAAAACACTTTATTTCTACTTTTGCACTCCCTATATGAAACCATGCAAAGCATGATGGTAAAAAAAATTGTTGAGGTCACGACTCAAGCCCTGCTGAGAATTTATCACCCCAACATAAAATTAACAAGAGAAGAAGCCGTAATTGGCAGGCCAGTTGGTACCCAGCCAATAAAGTTTACAGCAAAGTTAAAACGAAAGTTTACAAGAGACAAACTTCCCTCGTTTATTCTGAAATTAATGTCTCTGGTGGATTACGGTTCTGCCTTCTTTTGACATCCGTTTTGATAGAAACCTCTGGGCAGCAAATTTATGATGTTGTTTAAAATGTGACCTCAAGATTCATAAAAATAAATCATTGCACATTGTAGAGTATTTGAGTTTGTGTTTGTAATGGAAGCCTAAATATAGACAAAGAACAATTAACTTAGAATAGGGTTCAAGGCAAGGGCTGGTCTAGTCCATGTGACAGCAACTTGACTGACAACCAAGGTGGAGAAGGCTGGTCGATGCCATCAGGGAAGGAAGGTGGACACCGCCACGTTGTGAGAACACTACGGCAGAGCAGCCGGAGTTGGAAACAACCACAGCAGAGTGGGAGGGAGCTTAACACCACCACATTGAAGCAGACAGAGAGTGAGAGCACGTGGGCAGAGCATGCGAGCATCAAGACAGAACCGACTGAGAAGCCAAGCACCAGGGTGGCGGAGTCGAAGACCAGGGCAGGGCCGGTGGAGACGAAGGCCAGGGCAAACATGAGGAAGAGCTCGAGACAAGGGCACAGGGTAGTCCAGGGTGACCATCTTGACACAGGAAGTTCAGAGACAGCCATATTGGGACTGATGACTCTCACATATTCCTCAATTGGGCCTTCTCCAGTTCACGAGTTCGCCCTCACAGATAAACAGCTCCGTTATAGGGATAGATTGGTAAAGCATGGGTATGCATGTTATGCGTATTGGCGTGTTGTGCAGGGAGTGGGCTCCGAGCTCACCGGATCTATCCGAACCCGGAGCACTCTACCCTGGTCAGGGCAAGTGCACCGGGCTCGGAACCGGCTCGAGCCCAGAACACACCCCAAATGCTGATAAAACTGAACATCCGCCGAAGTACACATACATCCCACCAAAACCATGCTTGGCGTTACGGAGGTGCAATCCGGAAGCAGGTAACTACGAGAGGATGAGGGCCCCTCTGGGGCGGTTACTGCTGTGATGCATGCATCATGATGATTGGTGTCTGCTGCTGCAGAACACTTGTTGGAAGCTCGGGCCACTGTGGGGCTGTTGCTGCTATGCTGCAGGCTTCATGTCGTTTGGTGTCTGCTGCTGCAGTGCACTAGCTGAAAGCACGGAGCGCTGCTATACTGGCTCTGTGATGAGTGATGTCTGCCGATTCAGATTACTAGATGGAATTTCTTGCCACTAAGGGGCATTCATTTGTGGAGTCTGTGCTACAGAGCACTAGTTGGAATCTCGAGCCCCTTCGGGGGCAGTCGCTGCTGCGCTACTGACTTCATGGCTAGAGGTGTCTGCAATGCGAAGCATGATTTGGAGCGTGGGCCCCTTTTTCTTCATGACGAGATGACTGCGCTGCAGGTCACGAGTTGGAAGCTGGTCGCTGCGATACTGGCTTCATGTTAAGAGGTGCCTGCGCTACAGAGCACGATTTGGAAGCACCGGAGGGCGGTCGCTGCTGTGGTACTGCTTTGATGTAATTGCGCTGCAGAACTCTTGGAAGCTCGGCCCCTGCGGGGCGGTCGCTGCACTGGCTTCATGAGGAGATGTCTGCGCTGCAGATCACGAGTTGGAAGCCGGGGCCCTGCTGGTCGCTTGGCTTCATGGGAGAGGTGCCTGCGCTGCAGAGCACGGGTTGGAAGCTCGGGCCCCGGGCTGCTGCGATACTGGCTTCATGACGAGATGTGACTGCGCTGCAGATCACGAGTTGGAAGCTCGGGCCCTGCGGGGCGGTCGCTGCTCTGGCTTCATGACGAGATGTGCTGCGCTGCAGATCACGAGTGGAAGCGGTCGCTGCTGCGTGGCGACTGACTGATCACGAGTTGGAAGGGGCCCTTGCGGGGCGGTCGCGCTGCGATACTGGCTTCATGACGAGATGTGACTGCGCTGCAGATCACGAGTTGGAAGCTCGGGCCCTGCGGGGCTCGCTGCTGCGATACTGGCTTCCCTGCGCTGCAGACGAGTTGGAAGCTCGGGCCCCTGCGGGGGCGGTCGCTGCTGCGATACTGGCTTCATGACACTGCTGCTGCAGATCACGAGTTGGAAGCTTGGGCCCTGCGGGGGCGGTCGCTGCTGCGATACTGGCTTCATGACGAGATGTGACTGCGCTGCAGATCACGAGTTGGAAGCTTGGGCCCTTGCGGGGGCGGTCGCGCTGCGATACTGGCTTCATGACGAGAGTGACTGCGCTGCAGATCACGAGTTGGATGCTCGGGCCCTTGCGGGGCGGTCGCGCTGCGATACTGGCTTCATGACGAGAAGTGACTGCGCTGCAGATCACGAGTTGGAAGCTCGGGCCCTTGCGGGGCGGTCGCGCTGCGATACTGGCTTCATGACGAGATGTGACTGCGCTGCAGATCACGAGTTGGAATGCGATATCCTGTGGTAGCCAGTGAGCTGATGGGGCCAAGCAGACGCGAACCAACGACCTTGGTAGAAGCCTCCGAAACCTACTGAAGGGGCGGCGTCAGTGAATAGGCGAATGTCGGTGGGAGAGGAGATCATGTCCCTGTAGAAAAATGACAAGCCATTCCATTGACCAAGGAATTTTATCCATAAGCTCAGCTCTTCTCTGCATGATCTTGGCAAGAAGACTATGTCCTCTAGTGCGTGGGCGGAGGACGCGAGAGAGAGGAGGTGCGAGACGAACGGGCGGTTGCGGGATTATACGCATCGCAAAATTTAGGTGGCCGAGCACGGACAGGAGCTCTCGTTTCGAACATCTGGAAACATTTCTCAAGGAGGAAACGATCAGGATCGTTCTGTCTATTTTTTCTTTTGGCAGAGAAGCCTGGAATTGGAGCGAGTCTAATTTGATGCCGAGAAATTCTATGAATGCACTTGGTCCGGATGTTTTGTCTGGGGCGAGGGGAATGTTGAGCTGCTCAAAACTCGTTGGACTATGGTGAGATGCGTGTCTGGCACGAAATCTGGCGGTGAGAATATCAAAAAATCGTCCAACAAGTGGATTAGGTATGGGATCGCGTAATTATTGGAAAGAATCCAGCATATTGCCTCAGACAATACATCGAAAATTTTGGGGCTACTTCTGCAGCCAAAAGGTAGGCGGACTGAGAAGTAAAATTTTCTACGCCATTGTATCCCGAAAAGATGCCAGAAGGCTGGGTGGATTGGCATGACTTTGAAGGCGGAGGCCAGGCGCCTCGACCAGCCTTTTTGATCAATTTGATTGCGTGATCGATGTTGTGGTAGTGCAGGGAAAATTCTTCTATTGGAATTAAGCTGTGTTAATGCTCGGAAATGAAGAACCGTGGGGAGAAGAGAGGTCGAATATTAAACGTTTCTTGCCCGAAAATTTTCTGGTAGCAACGCCAATGGGGCTGATGCGATAAGTGGTGAATGGAGGTACCTCGAAGGGGCCGATAATAAATTTGGCATCGATCTCCTTCTGTTCGTTTATTGCGGACTGTAGGTTGGGGCAGATAAAGCTTTGCGAAGGGAGACTTATTACGCCGGGGTCGAAGCCGTTCGAAAGGCCGGTCAGGAGATAATCAGTGAACCGCGGGTCAGGGTGCGAAGACAACTCATGAGACAAACGAGAAATGTTCACGGGAGTCGAGAGGTAAGATCTGAATTTTTTATTGGCATGGGAATGTGATACAGGGCAAACCAGGCGAGCGTGCGCTCCGCTGCAGAAAGTGCACACATGCAGGTACCGACAGCTCTGCCTGGTGCATTTGCCCGCGTTGAATTTGTTGCAGGCCTCTCGTGCACAGGAGTCGGTGGTCTCGCGTGGATTCGAGGTAGCTGGGCGATTTGGCAGGCGCGGGACCTTAGAAGTGGACTGGTGAGGCGGAGATGTACATGGAGGGTGAGAGGGAGAGACTAGAGGGCATTCGCCGGTGGAGTGCACCACGGATCGGCAAACAGCGCAGGAGATGTTTCTCACCCCCAAGAATATCCTACCATGCAGCTCAGCGTCCAGGGCTCCCCAATAAGGGCACTGGTTCCACTGAGCCACACGAAATGCGCATTTGGCGGAGAAAAGCTTGTGATATGTATAAAAGTGAGTTCCTCCATAGGAGAGAGCGAGCTCAGCCACGAGGGCCAAGTAATCACTTAGCTCGCGTCTCCTATCGGGGAACACCGTGCATATTACTTCCGTGTAGCGTAAGAAGGCTACAGTGAATTCTGGAAATGATAACGTGCGGAAGTGTTGGGGTAAAGCATTTTTTTAAGTGAAAGATAAATCTCCGTATGTGATCTGACGCTCAACTGATGGAGGTGACAGGGGTGAAAGAAGAGAATAAAGATCGGTATCCACACCTGCCAAAATCTGCGCTCTGACTCCGCTGGAGACTTGTGGAGGTTCCAACGCAGGCGCATTAGGAGGTGCGGGCATCGCGATCGCTGTAGCCAGTGAGAATGCTGGGCGTGCCTGTTGAAGAGCGAGAGAGGAGGAAATGGCGGCCGCTTGCACGTCGTGCGGAGGCATGCTCACGCTTACGTTGGCAGTGGCGCCGAAGAAATGAGGTCCAGAGACCGGAACTCTTGACTCTAGTGGAGGCATCCTCATGCTAGAAACGGATTCCGGCGCTGCGGGCCAGGAGCCTGGGGCGGGAAAGGCGGATCTTACGGCGGCCGCTTGTGTGTCTAGCGGAGACAGGGTCGCACTAGCAGCGGCAGCTGCACCGAAGAATTGTGGTCCTGAGACCAGCGCTTGTGTCCCTAGCGAAGGCAGCCTCGCGCCAGAGAAGTGTTGATGAGCTGGTGCTCCTGAAGTTTTCTGGCCGGCCTTGCCTGGGGGACCTACTGCATTTGCTGTGATGTCATGCGCGTAGAGCTGAGATACCTCTGCCTGCCGGAGGTGCTTAACCGGGATGTCCGCGGCGCTTAACCGGGATGTCCGCGGCTTCCAACGCGACTAGTGCGCTACCTGGATTAGCTGGATGACTGCTGCGGCGTCTCGAGTGATGGAGGCCATGCCGAGCCTCGGCGAAAGATTGCTCTTGCCTGGAATGGACGGGACCCCTAGCCGAGCCTGACTCGTTGGCAGCCATTCGGTCCGACCTGACCGGCGGGGCGTCTGTCTGGGACGACACGTAGAGGGTGTAAAGCTCTAATTTTGACATCCGCCTGCTGAATGGGACTTCCGCGTTTGTTAGGGCCCTATGAAGACTCTGGACCGTCCATTTGCGGAATGTTGGCATCTTGGGGTTTGCAGAGGCGTAAGATGACGCCGGTGAATGGGGTGGAGATCGCGCTGGTGGGAGAGATGCCGAACTCTTACGCTTAGATGCGCGCCGCTCCGGCTGGCGGCCCCGAGGCGAAGCTTGGGAATCGACCGAAGAATCTGACTCTGAACTGGAGAGCTGGGGTGCGCATGATGTCGCCGAAGGATCTTGAATACCCGATGCACTTTGAACTGCTTGAGTCTCAGACATCGTAAATGAATATTGACGATGTTTATCTGGCGAGCTGTTTATCTGGCGAGAAGCATCAGGTAAGACTGCTTGTCTATTTATGGTAGAGCTTGCTCGAGCTGATAGGGTAGGTGCTGTGATTGCTAATGATGTACCAGCCGTGATGGTTGTGCAGAGATTGCATGCTTGGCTGATAGGTATTTGCTGGTGATGGAACGGCGTGCTGATTATATGCTTAGGTTCCTCCCGAACTTTGTTAATAAAACATCATTTCTGTTCCGTCATCCAGTTCTTTCGGGCAGTTCATTTCAACGAACCAGTTCAATAAATGGTTCACAAATTCGTTTACACCCTGGGAACCTAAAAACCGATGCTTGACAGTAAACGGTAAATTAAAAAAATTAATGGACAACAATAATTAGCTCACTGTATGTCAAGAAAAAACTTTAATCTCTTAAGAAGCACCATAATTATTCAATTGTCTCATATGTTTCATATCAAGTTTGTACAAATAATAGTCATAATATTGGTCGTGCTTCACAACTGAAGATTTCAGTTTAAGTGCATGTAATGATAGGCTCATAAATTATGTTTATTTCAAACCAAATGTCAAAATCACAAAAAAAAATATTGGGGTCGTATGTTTGCATTGGTATTGCATCGTGCAAGCTTAGCAGCTAAGAGATGAGGCCTGTTTGTAGGTTCCTCAGCTGGTCGTGTTGTGTCTTTGAGTGTGTATTAATGAGATTTTTCCTTCATCAATGACACTCAGGGTCGGGCTGTTGACGGCAAAGTTCACAGCCCTGTTTACAGTGCAGGTGAGAGATGCTTGGGAAGAGGTGTCACCTCCACGATAATTAAAAAACGCAAGCGTTCACCCAGGGGGCTGTCCTTCAAGCGCCTGCCTGCTGTTCAGGGAGAAGACTGTTTATGTACTCTGGTTTGCAAATGTTGAAATGTGCTTAAATGCCTAAAATAGAATACAATCCTCTTGTCCTGACACTGTGTGGGGAGGATGTACTGCCAGCTAAACTGAGCTATACAGAGTGTTGTAATGTAACCACTCGGATATATGTCACAATTCAGAAGAAAACACCACTGCAACTTCTAATTCATGCCGACTTTGATAAAACAACATGGAGCGTAATGCCACGCTATTGTGAATATGGTCACTTCACTGTAACGGTCTGCTAATCATGGTAATGTTTACAGTATTGCACACATCTTGTGTTGTATTCATAAAAGCAGAAAGTTGAAGTAAAGATGAAAATTGACATACCATAACAGAAGATGCGGTGATGCTCCGAGTGTCTTCCTCAGGTCCTTCTTGTTCATCACTCTATACAACACATAAAAAACACAACTAAAGTAATAGACATGGTAACATTATAAATCAATATAGAGCTTAAAGCCATGCAACACAAAAACCAGATACAGTACAACATACAAATAGTTTGCAATCCTTCATGTGTGGCCAGTCAATGATAAGCTGTTTTGCCATATTACGGCTTTTATTGTACCAGGGTCTTCAGTAATTGGTGGATCTCTCTCAGGATTATGGGGTAATGTAGTTCCTCGCTAGGTATCATTTTTTCTTTTTTCTGTGCAATAACACTGACTTGTGGCTTTTATACGAGCATACTCTCTCTCCTGTCATGTAGTAGTATATTGTGGTGCTCTGACGGCTAGAAAATTTTGCAGCTTTAGGCGGCTGTGCCGAGAGCCCTATTTTAAGAAAAATGCCAAAGTCAAAGCTATAGTTATTTTGTTCTTTTATCTTTTGTTCTGCGGTTTTCAACCAAAACTTACCACACACTTGTGAGGCACAGATGTCACATTATAGCTTTGCACTGGCAGATCAGTCTGAAA
Source organism: Triplophysa siluroides (assembly GCA_006030095.1). Lineage (NCBI taxonomy): Eukaryota > Metazoa > Chordata > Actinopteri > Cypriniformes > Nemacheilidae > Triplophysa > Triplophysa siluroides. The sequence continues at coordinate 695,583 of VCII01000030.1, read as the reverse complement.
CAGAGCATGGGTCACATGAAATTTTGATCAATTCTTATGTGGTTCAGGGAGTGAACTGCGTTACGAAACCCGAGACCACCTGTAGGAGGAGCACTGAGACTGTGGCTTAATTCATATAAAAATAGCTACCCCTGTACACCTTGTCATACTCTGGCAGTAATAAACCTCAGTCCTCAAAGGTAAGATTTAGATGTGAATAGTTGTTCTGTTTGATAGAGTGAAGTAAAAGTTTCTTAAAGGGATAGTTCACCCAAAAAGTAATATTCTGTCATCATTTACTCACTCTAAGATTGTTTCAAACCTGCATACATTTTTTTGTTCTGCTAAACACAAAGGAAGATATCTGGAAGAATGTAAGTAATCAAACAGATCTCATTCCCCATTGACTCCCATATTATGTTCCCTACTGTGGGAGTCAATGGGGGATGAGATTTGTCTGGTTACTGGCAATCGTTGGAATATCCACAATCTGAGGGTGGGTAAACAATGACAGAATTTATATTTTTGGGTGAACAATCCCTTTAAATATGTTTGGAGGTTCACTTTATACTGTTGCCTTTTCTAAAGACCCAGTTTACTCACAGTTCCTATCACTTCTTCACATTGGCTTTCATAGGTTATCAAAGATTTCCCTATAGTGTTTAAGTAACTCAGCTGGTAGTGCATTGTGCTGGCAATGCAAGAAGGTCATGCGTTCAATCCCAGGAAACAGACATACTGATAAATGTATAGATTGAATGCACGCATGTCTCTTGTATACAATGTAGCGGTTTAGAAAGAGGTTCAAAACACCTGTGCAATATTTTACACAAACATTTGGATGGCCACCACAGACCGGACTTTTTTTGCAGTATTTGAAGGTCCAGTAAGTGAAATCTAGCGGCAAGGTTGCGAATTACAACCAACCGCTCACTCCACCCCTCCCCCACCCGATCGAAACACTATGACGGCTGACATGACATGGCGAATTACATGCAAGGGGACCCGCAGTGTATGTAGATAGAAATAGCTCATTCTAAGGTAATAAACACATAACGCGTCACTGTGTAAGCTCTTTATACACCTCTGAAGGCATAGCTATGTATATTATATTGCATTTCGATCAATAGATCGTCCCAAAAATTACACACTGGACATTTAAATGTATAATAGTATTAGAAGGCCTTTGAAATAAATGTAAGTATTTGAAAGGTAATAAAGGTAATAATCTCTGGTACTAATTTTGTCTCTTTAACTGTACAATGATTTCTATGTGTACTGTATACCGTACAATGTTTATCTTCTATGCCATAGTTCATCAAACATTTCGAAACACCATAAAATCTATGGTGTTTCAAACGGTTGATGAACATGACTTTAGGCATGAACAAAAAGCAAAATAATTCTATGATTAAAAGCCTGCAGTTGAACATGGGAATAGTACATTTTTATTCATAATCTATGAGCTTTAGTGGGCTATTTGCATATCTAAATGATTTACATATGGTAGAGAGAGCCTCTAGTCATAAATAATTTAATAACACAACATTTCCTGGAGGAGCAGCTCATCAGGGCCACATTTAACTTTAATTACTCTGTTAAAATCACAGTTATGATTCAATAACTCTGTCTGCAAAGTAAATGTACCTCAACAGATTACCGAGAAAGAGATGCAGTTGATAAAAGAGGCAGAGGGCGGGAGAGTGAAGAATTAAAAGAAAGAGAATATGCAGAAGGGGGTGACACACATCTGTGGGTGGGTGGGTGGGTGGGTGGTTGTTTTCTTAATAAAGCAATAAGCCACTCGGCCCTTTTTGTTACATTGATTTGATCATGAGAGAGAGGTGTTCTTAGACACAATGCAAAGCCAATAATAATAATAATATGTTTGTCCGCCCAACCGTTTTTTTTTTATGAGGCAAGAATACGCTCATCGTTCTGCACTCAGCATATTTTCAGATATTTAAAATTTGTTGAACATATTTGACGTCATCGTCGCTTTTTATACACACGTCTAATCAAAGTTTATGAGGGGTGGCACAAATACCACAGCGACCAGCTGGCAAAACCAACTTGTACATCCTGTACAACCATTGCCTGACAATATCATGCAGTTTCAGGAAATGTTAACTCTTTTGTGTGATTTTCGTGATTTCTGCAACATATTATATATATTAAGCGCTACACACACTGCTAAAAGGGTTCTTGTCACCGACACGTTACAGTTATTTACAGCGATGCCATATAAGAAGCAATTTTGGTTCCCCAAAGATCCACTCAGTCAAAGGATCTTTAAAGAGCCATCCCTTTCTTACATTTTATAATCTGAAGAACCTTTTTTTGCCACAAAGTGGCAAAACAGGTTTGTAAAACAGAAAGGTTCTTCAGATGTTAAAGGTTTTTTATTGAACCAAAAGGTTCTTCTATGGCATCGAACCCTTTAAAGCACCTTTTTTTAAGAGTGTAGATAAACTTGAATTAAACTATTTTTGGCTGAGCTTGGTCTGCTTTTGCATTAGCAGGCTTGCAACAAGTCTGATAGAACCTTTTAAGAACGAGGCATCTGTCTGGGATTTGTCACGACGCACAGGATCAAGTGTGGACAGAATCATTGAATACAATAAGTTGTATTGAGTTTTGATGCATCCTGTCATTCGCATCCATTGTAGACACAGTATTAAAGCATCTCAGTGTGATGGGCTAACATGATTTCTAAAGTTATTGGTATTCCCTACATATTTGATTTATGGTTGACAGGTCATTCGTGCTTACCAGCATATTCATAAAAGCCAAAATGTGCCCAGATGCTGGCTTTTAAAATATTGGGTGCATTTTTTATCACTCGCTTTTGTGTTTCGCCTCCTTCAGCAATTTTACGCTAGCGTTGACAAGCATGAATACTTGAATGTCGTCAATGTTATTCAAAACTTATTCTTAGAAAACAAAAGATATTTTGAGAAATTACTGGTTCACAATGGAATTTGTTGTCGTTTAGTTTTCAAAGTTCTTCAAAAACTCTTCTGTTGTGCTCTGCAGAAGAAAGAAAATCATACAGGTTTGGAATGACATGAGTGTGAAACGATGAAAGAATTTTAATTTTAGGGTGAACTATCTCTTGGTCGACCAAGCAGAATTTCAGAGTGATAATGTCAGTACTGCCAAATATTAGATGATTTTTTCAGCTTGGCAATATCTGTTTGTTTAACTATCAAAAACATACAACAACCTATCAATTCAACTCAGATTTATGAATTTGCAGACTGATTTATGCAGAAAGTTTATTAATTAGAAGAAACTACGCTGTTATAAGAAAATTGGCTTAGTTAAATATTATTAAATAATTATGTAAAAAATATATAATAAAAAGTAAACTAAATGATTTAATTCATGAGGCATCACTATTCTGAACATCACTATCAGAGCAACATCACAAAACAATGCCCGAAAAATAATCAGGTATCCAAATATGCAATGTGATTCATCTTATACTAATTAAAAAGCTTGCATGCCAACATTAACATATTAATTGAGGTTCAAGCGAAGGGCTTTTCTGATGAGGAAATTCAAATGAGTCTGTTAGGAACAGAATAGAAAATGAGGTAAGAGAGGAATGAAGATAACACACACACACACACCCAGGCGTCTCTGTTCAAATGGCCTTATCTGAAATAAAGGCTCATATGTGTGTGATCTGACATGCCACCGACTCCCATTATCAGACAGGCATTTAAAAATGAAAAACCCATTTACATCCCTTACATCCAGCATGCCTGTGGGAGAGAGCTTTTCTGCCCCACAATGCTCTCCGGGACTGTCAAAGCGACAGGACGGCACACAAGGTCAGTGAAATTACCAGAAAATGACTCGCTGCACTTGTTGGAAGACGCAAGCAACAGCGGCTTTTTGCCTTGTCATTTAGGAAGGGACAATTTCCCATTTGGTAACGCTTTATCGCTAACATATAACTCGTCCCGACGGCACCGTGGCGAAACACCAATGTTTTAGTTAAGAGAAAATGACTTGACCGCCCCTGTAAGATTTGTCTGATTGTAAGAGCTTCATCTGATGCCAACAGCTTTCTGGAATCATAGGTTCAGGCCATTGATCTTGGATGATAAAACATTATAACTTTTTCTACCAAGAGCAACAGAGGAGTCAGGGTTCGGTAAGCATGAAATCACCGGATTACGGACAAAAATATCTCTTGTTTCATCTTAGATTACCAGCACAGTAATCATAATATTGTCTTTCAAGAGGATGGTAGTTGGGATATCATTGCAATCCCATATTTTTCTTATTTAAGGTATCAAAAAGGAAAAGCTATAGATGGTGTGATGGTCATTTGGAAAGTAATGTCTTTTCATAAATCATATAGATTTCTAAAATGGGATTTTTACTGTATTTTTGCCTTTAAACAATTTTGTCTGGAAAATGTGTATTTAAAGGTGCAGCAGGTGATAAACACATCCTTTTATGGTAGTTTAAAGCGGTGATTTTTTTATGTTACCTCTATAGACCATTTATTCGGACGCACGCGCGGCTGACCCCCAGTTAACTTTTGGTTTGTGTTTGGCTAGTGTCTAATATAACTATTTATATTGTATTTAATCTACGTTAATATTAATTTATATTGTTAGTTTATTTTATAATATTTGTATTAAATAAACATTTATTTTGTTGTGTGTTGAACAATTTGTTGTTTTGCCATCTCTGTTTGAAGCATAAAACAGAAAGATACATTCAGTATTTTTTATGTGTGGGATTAAGTGAAATTATGAGATATTTCATTGAAATTATCCTCATCATCTTAATTTACAATTCATAAACTCTTTAGCAAAGTTTTCATCAAGCTTATTTTCTAATTAAATCTGTTTTTTTATCTAGACAAAACCTGTCCCGCGCCATTTGTTGTACACCCACGAATGAGGTGTCAATTGAGGTGCTATTGAGGAGAGGTGTGCTATGACGTCTAAGCGATCAGGACAATGATGTTCATCCGGGAGACTAATGAGAAATGCCCTAGCAACCATTACAGCAAGTGATCCTATAGACTTCTACTATAAAAGGCCCAGATGGATATCTATGTCATAGCGACAAGGTCAAGCGCGGATTAATGCACAGACTTGCCTAGGCTGCAGCCTAGGGGCCCCACCTGTTTAGGGGCCTCTGATTGGATACTTTATTTTGAACTTACTTTCATAAAAATAGACCCTCATTGGCCCACAAGAAATATAACAAGAAATAAGCCAGTGATTGGATATATGTTACATTTGGGTCACATCTGTCCAATCAGCTGCTGATGAAATCATGTCAATAATTTTCATTTACGTTACTGGATGCTATTGCTAGACAGCATAGCGGCAAAATGTCTGAAAGAAAGTACAATGGAGCACAAAAATGGAAAATACGATGTTTAAAAGAACAACGTGACTAAGATAGCAGTAGGAGAGCTGGCATAAGCTTACATCGGTGCTGCGGTTGAAACAACTGCAGCAGGATCCTTAGGTGTTGCAGCAGTTAGCTCATCATGTCATTTGGAATATTTCAGGGAGTTATTCCACACTGACACGCATATTATACAGGATTGTTTTTAATGATGGCTTTGTTTATTTACAGTTTATGTAATGCATAGTGGTTTGTGTCTCAGTAAAGATCCACGAGGCGAATGTTGAGGAAACACTGTAGTATTTGTTGTGTGTATCCGAGTGCGATTGTTCTGACGCCCCTCGCAGCGTTGGTTTGTGTCTCAGGCTCAGCTTGATTCTCAGCTTCATCTTACGTCATCACTAAAGTGCATGACACATGATAGTAAACAGAACACGAGTCAATTTATTGTGTTCTTTAATGACTTGATGCTATTATGTATATTTTCAAAGGGAAATATTTGAATAGAAATGTCACAGAAATGTTTTGGTCTCGGGGCAAAAATCTGCCAATCACAAATCACCTTCACTACTTCCTAGGCATGCCCTAGTAACCATTGTAGAAACAACTCAAACCCAAAGAGGGATATAATTAAATCCACATGTCATAGAGGCATGGGGGCTGGTTTATTTAATTCAAACTAGCAAGCAGCCTTTGAAATGTCAGTATTGGCAGCTGCCAAGCAACACCTTAGCAACCATACGATTTTCCCCTGCAACCGTTTAGCAAGACCTATATCTTAGCATCAGAACATCGTAGAGACATGAGGGTTGGCTCTTTTGACTTATATTACCAAACAGGACTTCCAACATGTTGCTAGGTGAGGAATATGGACTGTTATGGATGGGACAATTCTGTTACCGATGCTACAATTTACTTACCTGAAAACTATGTTTTAAAAATGCAAACAATGCTTTAAAATCTAAAAAACCTTTGGTAAAAACAAGATTTTTCATCTTAAGGTTGACATTTGCTTGGTAATGCCTATTTATTAACCCACAGGAGTCAGGTAGATTACTTTTGGAATACACTTACAGGGTTGCACTGTAAGTTCAATAATGATTCTTGACTTAACACCACCAAAAACATTATTCTTTGATGATCAGACAATCATTTAAGAATCAAGCGATTGTGTGCATGCGTCTATGCGTGTGTGTGTGCCCATGTTTAAAGCACTAACTTTGGCTGAGAGCAGAGACACAGTGTCACTCGTCAGAGACTGCAGATCACTGCTGTTGAGCTCTGTGCCATCGCTGGGACCAACATCATTGGGCACCATGTCCTGATGCTTCATGGATAACAGGGTGTCCTCTGCCTCATGTGAGATCTAAAACACACAGTGAAAATATTAAAATCAAATAGCAATTGTGCAATAATGCATATATCAATATCAAAAACATTTAAATGAATTTAATCTTTCAAATTCAGTTCAATAAATAGGTTAAACAACAAGTCCATTCTTGTGACATTTTGTTGTGGGCTGTGCCTAGGTAATTGGCTATTTAATAAAAAAGAAGACATTCTTGATATTTATATTTCCCCAACCTTCTGTTTCAATAGAAAATATGTAAGAAAAGAAAACCGTGCCCATCAAATAATTTTATGTGATATTTAAAGAAATATTCCTGCCCATTTCTTCATGCACTTTAATGAATATATTCAGTCTATATGACACCCCTTTATATTCCCTTATGCAAAGCTATTTATCACATAAAACAACACTTTTACAGAAAAAAGTTGAGTTACATCCGTTCTTGCCATAGAAGAGAATGACAAGACTTGCTTTACTTGAATAGCATGGAATTAATGCTCAACCAAAAGACAGAGGAAACAGTTTAATATCTCATAAAGACTCTTATTACCCATGAGAACTCATTACAGACAGACTCTCATCACACAGAGCGTTTATAAAAACAGAGCGCTCACTCAAGACTCTCAATGAAAGAGCATCAATCTGTTTAGTGCGCTTGAGAAACAGCACGGGAGCATCTTTACACAATTAAGACACCGATTCACACTATAAAAGGCTCGAAGCCCTTGTGTTGATTGATAATCGGAATTGAAGTAACTATGAAAAGACTATGCAGGAACACACACACATATGCAAAAACACATCAGGTCTATATTTCCCCTGACAGAAATTATATTGTATTAAAATTAACCCTTAATACCATTACGATTTTTTTCAATAACATCATTTTCATGACATGTTGTCCTCCCAAATTCTCTCTACCACACTGTAAAAAAACTATAATGATACCGAACATGCAGACAAAATATTATTACAGGGGTAGTACTTCCTTTCTTCCCCAGATCTATTTGTCATTGAGGGAAAGCCATTTGCAACCACACAAAAAATGCTTCACGAAGTCATAGAAGAACCTTTTTTTGTCTAAACGGTTCCATAAAGAACCTTTAACATCCGCAGAACCTTTCTGTTTCACAAAAGGTTCTTTGTTGCGAAAAAAGGTTCTTCAGATTATAAAGGGCAAGAAAGAGATGGCTCTTTAAAGAACCTTTGATTTAATGGTTCTTTGTGGAAATAGAACTTAGCTTTTATTTCAAAATTGGAGACAGACCTCTTTAAATAAATGATGATAGTGCGTATTCAAAAGCCCTCATCCTAGGTGACACCAAAAAAGAAAAGTTTGTGGAGGCAAAGCTAAATTTTGCATTTTGATTGAAGCTTACAATGTTGACTTTAAAACATACTAATGTTTGACTGTAAACTTTTCGTCTCAGTATTGTACCATATTGGTTCATCCAAAACAGCTTATGTGGTTTTGAGATAAATTACATGTAACATTACCAAAAAAATGCTATCACACATTTCTTTTGTCCTGTCCTTTAACAGACCTGTCAAAAGAGCTGCTAAAATCAGTCTGAGGCCTAATTAACTTTACGCAAGTATTCGTGTACTGGTGAGAAGCGAACTAAAGCCGCACTTGACTGCTTTTGATCAGCATCATGGAAAAACAGCACGCAGAGCTTCAGGGGAGCAACAATGACAACATTGTCATAATGACCATCACCGATTATCATACAGCATTACACTTCTAAAGCCTTTTTGTACGCTTTAAGATCCAAGAGTCAACTGAATTGCTCAAATGAGAACAGGGGAGAGATAAACTTGGGGGGGGGGGTGTCGAATGTAAAATAACAAGAGGATCTTGTGTCAACAGCTCTGCACACATCTGTGACATATCAAAGAGAATATACAAGGCTGTGATTTCCACGCACCTTGACAGTCGTAAGGAGCGCGAGAGCGAGCGAGTTTCTGACAGCTGGTTGAGTCTCTGAGTAACTACCCAACTTTTTTAAATCGCGACGTTAAATACGCAGTGACATCGCAGCATGATTCTGGCACATCAAGAGCCGTTTTAGCTAAAGCTTCGCACCAAATGTTTGGTGCATTTTAGACACTATCACTCGCTTTTCCAATCACACCTGAAAGGCTGTCATGATAACACGTCAGGTCCTGTAGTTGCATGCACCACGCTAGCAGTCTATCGCTGAAGACCCTGCAGAAACGCACAAAATCTTTAAAGAGGCCATATTCAAAAATGTTTGCGGCTTAGCAGAATACTCAATAGACATTGATATGTACAGTACTGTAAACATGCAACAGATAAACCATGTAAATACATTACAAAGGACTAACAATATTACTAATACTCCAAATGTGCATTGACTATTTGGTAACACCTTGCATTAAGGTTCCCTTTGTAAAGCATTTACAAAGGCATTTATTAAGCATTATTAACTACTTTATAAATGTATTATAAATCATTAATTAGCAGTAAGTTAGCATTACACTATGACATTGTGTTAGTATTTAAAGCGGCCCTGCAACAGTGTTTCATGCCTTCTGTCTTCTTCACAATGTTAAACATGCTGTCTTCTCATGCTTAACATGGTCAACTTGTCAAATAACGAGTGGGCGTATTACGTAGTATTTCTGTGCTCGATACACTCCCCCTGCGATCGATACAGGTTTCGGAAAGTTTTTTTCGAACATATAAAACTGTTTCGTAACAATTTTTTCGTAGTCCCTTATTGGACAAAATCAGAGAGCAGGAGAAGGAGCATGCGCAGACGTCACTTTCACTTGTGTGCAGGAGAGAGAGAGAGAGCATACGTTCGCAAAGTTCAGGTGTTTGTTTGTTCACTGCGTTTGGTTGATGAATGTTATAGAAACGGTGGATATAACGCTGGATTTGGAGATCGTTTGAAACTGATATATGCAGCCGTCCCAGCGCTAAAAGATGCCGGACATGAACCGCGGTGAGTGAAACTGATGTCTGTGTTTTGTTGACAATGGGTGCGCACGTGCTTTAGTTCAGCCTACCCCTCCCCCCGCACACGCCGTATGTTTTCGGAAACAATCGTAAGCTGTGTCTATCTTTTATAAATGTGGTCAAACTAAATACTCTTCGAGGATACGAATTATGCGATATTACTCTATATATACTCAAGATTAATATGAGATTGGCAGAAACCCTGTGTGTTAGGGCCGCTTTAAATAAAACTGCTGCATTGTTTTGGATTATGATTAGAAAGTTAACAATGCTAATCCTTCAGCTTGATAAGGTAAAAGGCCTATGCTTTATGTTAAGGAACATAAGTTAATGTTATTGTGTGGAAAATGCAGACGGATATGGGGATCAAACATTTACTTTACGACAACTAATTTGCATTCTGATTTTTGGAGATGTGCTGTCCTGAAAACAAACTGTGTTATTATAGTTTTCTGAGTGCATATTTGTTTAAAATGTGTAGTACAATTATTGTGAAAATAAATACAAAATTTCACCCAGTTTAGTTGTTACTTGTTTTGTCAGTTTAGCCTAAAAGGGTCAATAGGTTTCCATGTTTTCCTAGTAATAATCCTACCCATCGCTTCCAGTCTGCCTATACTGTCCCTGTTCTTTCAAAAATGAAAAAGCCCCTCCCCCCCTAAAAAGAGGGGAACACATGTGAACTGCCTAGCAATGACTTGCAATGGATTTGTAAATACGTTTACTCATTAATAAACCTTAATAAATGCTTTACAAGGAGAACCTTATTGTAATGTCTTAACCGTTTCGCTTATAATTTTTCAATGAGTGCTTACACAATGAGCTGTCCTGACAGGAAAGCTAGCTGCTTATCCTCTAATTAGTCGTCTTACAAACACACACACACATATAGAAACACACCCAATTGCTGTGAGCTGGTTACCTTTTTTAGCAAAATAGATGCACATACTGTAGAATTTCACAAAAAAGTGCATATATTTTCTCATTTTATTAAATAACAATTATATTGTTTGACTGATACCCTGTTTTTAAGATTACATAAGATTCTGTATACATTCTTAAAATATGATTCATGGGTATCTATCTATTTATCTATCTATCCATATATATAAATCACGTTTTGCATGAAAGCCATCATGTCTGAAACTTGCATGTGTTGACTAAAAACAAAATGGTGACTCTAGACGCCTTTACTGTTAGTAAGCATTGTGACACGTTTTCGTGGTCGGAGCTTAGATGGAGGCATAAAGATCCCCCTGACCGCATTACTAACGCTAGTTAGCACGTTTTGTTTGCTTGCTTTTTGACTATGACTAGAAAAAAATCTGTTTAAATTTTAACATGTAAGGTCACTGACTGTCTAGGACCACGATTGTTTTTGAAAAAGTTAACTTTAACACCAAGAAACTGGCCGACCTGTACGCGCTCACTCAATGGATCCAGAGACGAACTGACAGGATTACCTCCAGTTAAGTGGCCTGACATCTACACCTATCAGACAGAGAAACCAAGTGAAGTAGTGAAGATAAACTGAGAGTGTATACATCTAGTGGCAAACTTTAGCAAATGCATTTACTTGAACACAAACCTGAAACATAACATGAGCCTTCTCACTGTTCCCTCTCCCTTTATACTAATGCACTTGTGACAACTAAAGAAGAAGAGATAACTAACAGTTTCCTTTATTTAGTTTCTGGCCGATTGTTAACTGATAGTTGTATAACTAACAAAGTTAGCTAGCATACCCTAGGCTATGCGTTAAAAAAGTTAACGCTACGTGAAAAATACCCTTGTTCCCCAGTCTCTGATTTAGGCATACGTGAGGTGTTTTTAGACATACCCAAATCATAATCCACACCAACAAAAGACAGTTGTTTATTTTATCTTAAGTGTTATGAAGTGAAACGCGAGCATTTTTGTTTATCGTTTCTGTTCAGTCAGCTTGATTTATTGTGTTTAACTACAGCTGTCATCAGTGTTTTTGTTTGACAATGGCAGGGGAATGTGTTAAAATATCAAATTGGAGACTGTATTCTGTCGATTGTGGCACTAAACAATACAACAAGATGATATTTTAAACTCCTTATGTAGAATCTGTGCTGCTTTGTATTGGCCGCCTCCAGTATTCCATTTGTTTTGCCTCCAGCTAATGCCGTGACGTAAGCGTGACATCGGCACAAGAGGGTCTATTGACAGTTCACAGAGCCAACATGTTATATAAAAAAATGACAAGAAGACAGTTGCATCGATCACACGCACCTGGCCTGAACCTCTGGTCTGTGTTTGTTTATCAGTCTGGCTAGTGGCTAAGAACATAACTATTTATATTTTGATCAATGTATTAAATAAACGATTTGCAGATTTTTATTGTATGTTAATTCTATTAAATAAACAATTTGTTTAACGGGTCATGCAACTTTGTCGCATTAAAGTTTAGCTAATTAACGGTGCTACTGGTAACTCAAAATAATACTGGCTAGACATACTTTTAACTAGCTAATGTAATTTACTTGTTATTCCTTTTGCTTGTTTTCAGAAATAATTTACACGGACTCTATTCTTTGCGGATGTGTACCGGAAGTTACGTTTGGGCCACAAAAGCGTGCATGTATGAACATTACAGTCTATATTAAAAATGAGAGATAGAGTTAAAGCATTCCTACTGAGGACTAAAAAACGTAAATTGTTTATCATACACTAATGCAGCCGTTTAATCCAATTTGCATTCATATTAGTTCCTGGTTATCTTCATCCGAGGGGAATTACTTCTTTAGGGGCCCTCTGAGAGTCCAAAATAACTTCATGCATGATATTGGTATCTTTATATTTCTCATTTGAGAAGCGAATTGCTTTCGAATACATTCGGAAGTCATTTGGAAAGTCTTCAGTTGAGCAAGCACGCACACACACCAGCAGGATATGTCCTAGCATGTGACCAAATTACACTGCTGACTGCATTATGTCCTCTTGTCTGCTATGAATCTGTTTGGGTGTCACTAAATTAATGTTTAAATAGATATATTCACAAATAAACTGCCAACAGGTGGCTGCTTCCTCAAAAAACCTTTGTCAGTAGTTTAAGTAGCTGGAATTTAAGTCCATCACCCCACATATGAGCAATTGTAATATTAATGTCTTACACAAAGCACATACACAAATTAATATTGTATGACTCTGAGAAAGCTTATTTAAAACATCTTATCTAACAACGTCGGTTGTTTTTTTACATGAAATAAAGGTTTTTAACAATAGAAAAGAGGTTAATGCCAGCCAGACAATAACGTGACTGGGGTATACAATACAATATTTGAAATCCATACTTTCATGACACTGAGATGTGTGTATATGCAACAATGAGGTGAAAACAATGAGAGGCTTTTGACAGTAAACTGCAGGTTGCATACAAAACGACAGGGGTCAAGCTGAAATTGTCCATCACCCTGACAAGCAGAACTCATTTGGATGCAAACGAGTGCCTACAATATTCAAATATTCAATATATATTCAGAGCTTCAGCGAGCACTGGACCCAAGAACCCTCTCCCTATAAAGACGGTTCTCACCGGTGTTGAACAGAATATGAGTTCAAAGGTAGGCCTACAGTACAGATGTGTGTGCAAATATTTGATTTTAAGCCCTGTGGGCTTTGGAAAATCTTAAAACACTTTATATAAACATGCATCACAAGAGAATTCATTTTGTTGCTTATTTCAATCATATTTTTTTTCTCAACCAAAATATTTTTTTTGTGATAAGTTCTGTAGTGGAAATGATTTTATACAAAAAGACTCTTTTTTAATCTTTCAATGCTAAATAAACAAATATGTTCAATTGAAGACAAAATTCTAAGACAAAATGGCTGTTTTTAAGACAAAGCATGTGCAATGTAGCATTTTAAACCATTGCTTAGTATTTTATTTTGTCCATAAAACTGCAGTTTAAGACTAATTTAAATACGCAGTTTGAAACTCCCCCGGTTTCAATAACATTACAAATCTGTATCATACCACGAGGATCAGCAGTTCGAGCCATAGACATGTAAGGATGGTACATAGTGCTGAAACAATCACTGCACTGGTGTTTCAAATCTGCTTCTGCAACAGGAGCATGTGCTGCTCACACATGCATTGTTAACACTCTAACCTGTTAACATCAGTGCCCCCCCAAAAGATGTATTGCTAACGTACTGTTCACATGTTCATTGAGAAACCAGTTTAAGTCCGCTATAACGCGTCTGCATTAGGCTAGTGAATAAATTGTCGTTGTTCTCAAGTCATAGGCGGTCACAAACAAACTTGACACATTTTGCTGTTGTTTCATCTATGAGTGCACATGACCCTTTCAGTTGACTTGTTGTAAATGCAAGGGAAGTTTTAGCACTTCAAAATACCGACCTAGCACTTCAAAATAGTTTTGTTTTAGTTTAGTTGTTGTTGCTCTTGTGCAATACAGTAGATGAACAACAGTTAATTTTTATTTGGATACTATATTTTTAGAAGCTATTTTGCGGGAGTTCCACCATTCTCCCGCAGCCCACACGCAAACACGAGTGTCTTCTGCCCACACCCATCAAATCCAGTTGCAAAACATTCCCTCGTTCTCATTTTATTTATTAATGACGACACAAGAGGAGCTACCTTCCCCACAGCACTTCTCACCTGAGCTATCTGGTTGTGCCCCTCAATAAATCACCCTCTGGGGCTAAAACTCGAATGTACTGTGTCGGTCTCGTTTTCTGCCTGCCACAGTGGTGGAGAATGCGGGTGTTCTGAGGAGACACAGTTACTAATAACATCTGTCTTGTCACTCCTAGGAGATCCCTCTCTCTCTCTATCTCTCTCGGCCTCCCGGACACTGGCAGTGATGGAAGAAATCATCCGCCGTCTCACAGACATCTCATCTAAACAGCAGCAGTTCACCGAACAGCTCACTCGCCGGCAGGAACGCCTCGAACACCAATTTGAGACCATGCAAGCCACCGCCGCCCGAGTTCCCCTACCGGACGCCCGTGCCATGGCGCCACCATCTCACCAAACTCACAGAGCTCGACGATATTGATGCCTACCTCCACACATTTGAGGTAATTACCGGCAGAGAGGCCTGGGACAGAGGCGATTGGGCACGGCTGTTGGCCCCCTTCCTGACCGGCAAAACACAGAGGGCCTACTTCGCTCTGCAAACCCCACACCAAGACGACTACGATAGGCTGAAGGCCGAAATCATCGCCAGGGTGGGATTGTAACCGGTAGCAGCGGCTCAAAATTTCCATGTGCGTACTCTCCCCTCGCCCATAACGGAAGACCCTGCTCCCTATAAAGTGTGTCCATGGGGACACCCGGGAGGTCCCCAGCTGTCGAGTGGACGTTGCGGCTGACTCCGGTTCCTGGCCCCTGGAAGTGGGGATCGTGAACGACCTGCCGGTACCGTTGCTCCTAGGTCGAAACTGGCCGGGATTCGACCAGCTGTTGGCCGCGACCGGAAAAAACAAACCGCCGGAAAGACAAGCCCCCGCGACGACGACGCAAGCCACGACCACAACCGGTCCTGATGGCCACCGAGAGCGAGCAAGGGGGTGAGTGCCATTCACATTCTACTATCCTCGGTCTTGATCTGTTTCAGAGGGTCACGGAGGGGGGATCATTTGGGAAAGAGCAACGGGAGGATGACCGCTTAAGCAACTGCTGGAGCCAAGTACGGATTGTGGACGATGAAGTTCGCCACCCCGCTCCTCACCCCCTTCCTCACTTCATCATGAACAACGGTCTGCTGTACTGTGTCGCCCAATGGCAGGGGGAGGAGAAAACCTTGTTGGTCGTGCCCAAGGCGAAGACGGAGGTGGTCATGGAGCTTGCGCATGTGCACTCGATGGCCGGACATCTCGGAGCCGCCAATGCGGCCCAACGGATACAGGATAGGTTCCACTGGCCAGGACTGGAAGCCGAGATGAAACGGTTCTGTCAAAGCTGTCCCACCTGTCAGCGGACCTCCCCCCAGCGACCTCCCCCCAGCCCCTTGATTCCTCTCCCCATCATAGAGATACCCTTCTCACACATTGGCCTGGACCTGGAGGGACCCCTCTCGAAGTCTGCCTGAGGCCATGAACATATCCTCGAAATCATCGATTACACCACCCGGTATCCGGAAGCCCTCCCGCTCCGAAAGGCAACGACCAAGGGGATTGCCAAGGAGATGTTCCTCTCTTATTCAGCAAGTTCATGTCCCGGCGGTTCATGTCATGTTCTCCGTGGTGAAGAAGCAGACTACTCCGCCGTGACCCGGCCGCCTATCGGTCGCTGAGGTCCCGAGCACAGCCTGCCCTCGAGCAGCCCCGCCCCCCGCGGGAGGGGGCTTCTACTATGTTTGGAACCCGCCTAAAGCAGAGCATCCCTGACAGGATGAGCCTTGGGGATGGAGAGTACACCGGGCGACCCCCCCCGGCCAAGTCATCGCCGGCGGGTCAAAGCGGGATGTTGCCTGCCACATCCCCCAGCCTAGCCGGGCCCTCTTTAGGGCCGGCTTCTCTCTCTCCGGGCTTCCCCGCAGCACTCTCGATAAGACGGTGCGCCGGGTGACACAACTTCTTGCTGCCTTCTGCAATCTCCATGTGATGTTGCGTTGGCTGGCGGTAACACCAAGCAGGTAAGTAGGCAGAGCAGTCAACCTCCCCGGGTTCCCGCCCTGTGAGAAGTGACATCTCTGTCAGCCACTGAACCAGCCGTCTCGGTTATGCGATCCAGTTTCGCCAGGCCCCCGTCCAAGTTTCAGGGCGCTTTCCACACCTCGGTGCGAGGGGAGAACACTCCCGTGCTTCAGGCCGAGGTTGCTGCCCTTCTGGCGAAAGGTGCCATCGAACCTGTCCCTCTAACCGAGATGTACAACCCAGACTTCATAGTGCCTTAAAAAAGGGGGGGCTGCGTCCCATTCTGGATCTGGGCCTCCTGAACAAGCACCTACACAAGCTGCCGTTCAGGAAGCTGATGCATAAGCGCATCTTGGGATCAGTTCGTCAACAAGATCGGTTCGTGGTAATCGACCCGTAGGACGTCTCCATCCTCCCTCGACACCGTCCGTCGGTGCTGAACTGTCTGAAACTGACCAGACGGACTCCAGCGGTCCCGCTGAAAAACTTTCAGAGACTCCTGGGGCACATGGCATCCTCGGAAGGACCTTAGCGCACAGCTGGCCGCGGGACAAGCGGAAGTATGCCTTCCCCCCAGAGAGCCTCCTTGCACAGCTCCTGTGCAAGGTCAGGGAAGAAGGGCATCAAGTACTGCTAGTTGTGCCTTACTGGCCCAACCAGACGTGGCTCTCAGACCTCATGGCTCTGACGACAACCCCCCCTGGCCGATTCCCTGGACGAAGAACCTTCTGTCGCAGGGGAAGGGCACGGTTTGGTCAGGTTGAAGAGACTTTGAGTGGCTTGCCGCCAACAGTCAGAGAGACCATCCTGCAGGCTAGAGCCCCCACCACTAGGCGTTTGTACACGTATATGAGGCGTCTCTCCTCGTTCTGGTGTTCCTATCGCGGGGAGAACCCAAGGAATTGCCTGATCGGGTCAGTGTTGGCTTTTTTACAACAGAGACTAGGAAGTAATCTCTCCCCATCCACGTTGAGAGTGCATGTAGTCGCTATTGCCGCTCATCACAACCTCGTGGAGGGTAAGTCTCTTGGTCAACTTGACCTGGTCACCAGGTTCCTCAGGGGCACGAGAAGCGCTCCGTACCCTCTTGGGACCTTAATGTGGTCCTACAGGGCCTTGGTACGGCCCCTTTCGAGCCCCTCAGAGACACCTCTCTTCCTCCGACTAAAGGGGAACCTCTCGGTTACGACTGTGACCTCTGTTCCCTAATGATCAGCTGCAGCGACCAGGAGATACCTCTCAGGTTCCTCAGCCCAAAGGGTGATTGAATGACCGACGCCATCTTCCTTTTATACCCGTATGTACGGGGCGGAGACTGGCGTGCGTGTCATCTCGGAGAAATTCAACAGACACTGCACTTGTTTGGTCACAATACATCTGGATATGCTGATTTGAAGTAAAAACTTGCAGTGGTCTCTTAATGTTTTCCGTGGCTGTATATATACATAATAACATTGTTTGAACATCAAGCTCAGAGACACTGACTTTAAGTCATCATCATTTTTGCATGGTAAATCAGTGATAATAAATCGCTATTACAATGGAAATTGTAGCATTTATGCTTATGGATAAATTAGCAGAATTACGGATATAAACATTTGGGGAATTTGGCTATTACACATATACCCTTAAGATTAAATGACACTGTACATCCAACTGTATATATCATTTTGTGTATATTTAACATTTTATCTACAGCCATCTCGATGAAAAAACTATAGGAATGCCAAGATCAAATCAAGAAACATCATCATCCGAATCCATAAACACAAGCACAGAGGCATGTGAACATCAGCCATAGGTCACACCGGACACTTTCTACAGCCTAAACGCATCATAGCCACCTGATGTCAGTCATCATTTTCAGTGCAGGATCAATTGATATCCTGTGTCACTGGAAACCCTGTACGGATGAGCTAATAAAATAAACACAATTGGATAGCAGAGAGTGTGGCTCAGGCCAGAGTAAGTGCCTATTTACCTGAATGAGAGCTTGCTGTAATGTATTGCAGTGGATATCACATTAACCTGGCAAGGCCTTTTTAAATGGGGTCCAGGGCTTAAACTGATTTATCTGTTGGCTCCCCCAGGGGCACTTTACAGTGTGCAGCCCATCCAGCTAACCCATCAATCTAGCCCTGCTCAGTAGATATCATTACTGCAGTAAGGGCACTGTAAATATATTAATACTAGCAGGTGTGTGTGCGTGTGTGCATGCAAAATACTGCTCAATTGTCCATATGCACATTCTTCCTGGTTTTCGATAAGCCAGCTCAGGCATTTCCGGTGAACTGAAACGATGTCATTCTATGCTCTCTGCTTTCAAAAAGGGTTAAAATTGATTGTTGAATTAAAATTTGCTTAGGAGAAATACCGAGAGATGCAGCAGTGTTAAACTGGCGTGACTATTTTGTTGACTAGACTGACAATCCACGTCTGTTGGTCAAGTTGCTCGAGACTGATTTGTTGCTTGGTAATATTTGAAGAGTTTGTTTCCAAAATGAGATAACTCAGTTATCATTCTTACACTGAAAAAAATAACTTGTAGAATTTACTTAATAAAATCCTCGTAACAATTTGCACGAAATTTTTACAAGTAAAATTTGCTGCTATAATTCAAGTACAATTTACTAACCAGAATAAAGCAAATTCTACTTCACGGTTCACTTACTTTCATATAGAAATATAATATTTTTATACAACATTAGATGGTCAAGTGAGAAGAGAATGGTCTCTGTACTGGCATTAGCACAGTTACTGCTCAAGAAGTTAATTAACACACTTCATGACTAATATTGTGCCTCCCTCAGCCGAGGCACAAGCACCGCTCTTCTGAACAATGGTAACAACTTTAAAAAAATACCAAAACTCTCTTAAATCTCTAAGATAAATCAACACAAAACACAAGTCTTTGTTTTCAATGATAAACTTTTAAAATGACAGTTTATCTTGAAAAGTAATCTCCTAATGCAGTCAGATAAAAAGCATGTTGTGAACTACAGATCAACTGTCAAGGTAGTTATATCTACAAAAAAATATTTATGTAGTCTCAACACAAAATTAATAAGTAAACCATTTTAAATGGGTTTAACATAATAAAATTGAGTTGGATTTACTTAATAATTTGTTCAAATAAAATTACTTAAAACAAAATAATAAAAATCTAAACAACACAAATTAGTCAATTTTTTTCCCAAGATGTCATGGTTCCGCCATCTTGTCTTGTTTATTCTTGGTCTTGGGGCGGAGCCATGACATGGCCTTAGGTTCCTTGTGGAGAGAGGGGTTGGACCTTACTATTCCTCTCACTCTCTCTCCGTGTCTCGTCGATGTTTCCCGCCCTTTTGTCTCGTTAGCTTTCCCTTAGTGTTTAATCCCTATCACCTGGTCCCTATTAATTATCCTGTGTTTGTTTCCCTATTTAGACCTCTCATGTTTCATTGTCCTGTGCTGGTTCGTTGCATGTACTCCCATGAGTTTCGTGTTGTGCTTCAAGTCCCTCTAACTAAGTATTACCCTGTGACTACCTTGTTTTTGCTGTGTTCATTGCGTCTTGTTTTAGTGTAGTTTTTTGCCCCCTCGTGGGAAGTCTTTTGTTTGAGTTTTTTAGTTATCATGTCCTGTTTTTTCCCCCATCGTGGGTTTTTGTTTGTTTATTAAAATACCTGTGTTGTTCCCCGTACTGCTGCCTGCGTTTGGGTTCTTCCCCTCATAATTCATAACACAAGATTTGTACGTTATTTTAACTCAATTTTATTTGTTAAAAACAGGAACATAATTATATTAGGCATATTTAAATAATTTCTTATCATAAAATCTACTAAAGCACAAAATTTTTTTTTTCAGTATATGTTATCATGTTTTTGTTGTGTTTTATTGTGTTAGTTAGCTGTATTTTTTTGTTATTATGGCTTAAATCAATACAAACCAACTGCAGTTTGATTAGTATTAATTGGAATGCGCAGTAAAAAAAAAGATTTTTGAAAAAACATTAAAACAGAGTTATCTATTTTTGGAAATAAACTCTTCATTTCAATCTTTTTTGTACTTGGATTTCCTGAAGGTTGTAAACATTTTGGCTGTGTGGAGCTATTACTACTTTATAATGCCTCATCATTGACACAACAATAGTACAACTTGTTCATCTACTAATGCCGCCAGGAATGTTTAGGAAACATTTTCCCAAACTGTCTGTGCCAGAGACATTAATGATTTGAGGAGAGATGCTATTGCATTCTTAAAGCCCAATTTGAACGTTTGTTTTTTTTGGAAACAACATCTGAGCACCAAATGTTCTCACACAATGTCTGTGATTTTATTTACAGATTCGGATGGGACTTGATCTCTTAGGGTATTACAGAGGTGGGAGTGTCTGTTTCGTGCGCTTGGGCATTGAAGATCACGTGCTCTGGATACATGCATTTCGTATAGTCATATGACCCAACAACAGCAGTGCAAAACATTTTTAATGTACTATTCATTTAATTTGAACTTATTAAAATTACTTATAAGAATCGTATTAAAATAACCTACATGTTTTGATTCTAATAAACCCCCAGAAATGAAGAAAACATATTATTTAAATAATATGCAATTTCAAAGGTTCTTTACAGAAAAAGTAAAGAACCTTTTCTCTTTTTAGACCAATGAATCTCACTTAATATGTAACCAGTCAGTCAAGTCTAACTCTTGCCAATTCTACAGGCCATACATTTTCACTCACTTTTGGTCCGTGTTGCATTCATATTTTAATTGAAATGCAACAGGGTTTGTGTGAAAGTTGACCGAGAGCCATCTTTTGACAAAGAGAACAGCGGAATATCTTTTCTCAACATACTTACCTTATCTGGTTGGGTGACCACCACCACTGGTATCCCTTCCTCTGGATCATGACACTCAGATTCATCACATCTCTGCTTCACCATATTCTCATGTGCTCTCTTTTTGAGTTGAAAAGTCCAGTTTATTTCAGAGGGTCTTGGACTGGATGTGGACACATTTGTGAAGACCAAAGCTGGTGCTTGTGGATTGAAGGTCTGGCTTTGGTTGCTCTTTGGTGAGAAAGTTTAAACCCTCAAAATGCTTTGCTACTGAAATCACAAGCTTATCACAAGCTTCAAACGCTGATGCCTAAAAAGAGAGAGAAAGTAAAGGCAGAAATTACATAATACAGGTATGTACACATTATTGTGTTGGTTCATGATAAAATGTGAATGGTGGTAGATTTTAAACTATTTACTGGTGTTGTTACGCATTTACATTAAAAACTATTTACAAGTTTAAGTTTATGAAAATATCTTCTATATCTATATAATCTTTATATGCGCTTTTTAATTTACATGGTTTGTTTTTGTTTGCTTGTGTTTTTGTTTTGTTTTCAATTATCTAACATAAAATTATCAAGCATAAAATTATAATTGTCCTTTGTTTGAAGTGGAAGATAACCTTCTCGACTGCATTTAACATCAATCAACAGTGTCAAAACTGTGGAAGAAATCTTAGCACTTCTAAACATTTGATCACTCACACCAAAGACAGTTATTGTTAGTGAAATTGTAACAGATAACAGTTTTTATTTATTATGCCTTATCGACGTATTGGTTAATTGTGATAAAGCGCTGATTTGAACATCCACATAGATAATACAAATGATGCATTAGCAGTGGCGTTTATGCAAGTAAACATACAAAACATCAGCAGACCCATTCATCATTTCAATCACACACTTGATTATATCCTATGTTTATTACAGCCTCTTCTTAATATTATTAAGTCCTCAATCGCTCTAGGTCATGTCCCAAGATCCTTCAATTTGGCTGTTATTATGCCTCTAATTAGCAAAACACACAAAGGAAACTATAGACATAAACTCAGCAAAAAAATAAACGTCCCTTTTTCAGGACTGTGTATTTCAACAATAATGTTGTAAAAATCCAAATAACTTTACAGATCTTCAATGTAAAGGGTTTAAACAATGTTTTCCATGCATGTTCAATTAACCATAATCAATTAATTAACATGCACCTGTGGAATGGTCGTTAAGACCTTAACAGCTTACAGAGAGTAGGCATTTAAGGTCACAGTTCTAAAAACACAGGACACTAAAGAGACTTGTCTACCGACTATGAAAAACACCCAAAGAAAGATGCCCAGGGTCCCTGCTCATCTGCGTGAACGTGCATTAGGCATGCTGCAGGGAGGCATGAGGACTGCTGATGTGGCTAGGGCAATAAATTGCCATGTCCGCACTGTGAGACGCCTAAGACAGCGCTACAGGGAGACAGGAAGGACAGCTGATCATCCTCGCAGTGGAAGACCACGTGTAACAACACCTGCACAGGATCGGTACATCCGAATATCACACCTTCGTGACAGGTACAGGATGGCCACAACAACTGCCCGAGTCACACCAGGAACACACAATCCCTCCATCAGTGCTCAGACTGTCCGCAATAGGCTGAGAGAGGCTGGACTGAGGGCTTGTAGGCCTGTTGTAAGGCAGGTCCTTACCAGACATCACCAGCAACAACGCCGCCTATGGGCACAAACCCACCTTCGCTGGACCAGACAGGAGTGGCAAAAAGTGCTCTTCACTGATGAGTCACGGTTTTGTCTCACCAGGGGTGATGGACGGATTCGTGTTTATCGTCGAAGGAATGAGCGTTACACCGAGGCCTGTACCCTGGAGCGGGATCGATTTGGAGGTGGGGGGTCCGTCATGGTGGGGGGGTATATCACATCACCATCGGACTGAGCTTGTTGTCATTGCAGGCAATCTCAATGCCTTGCGGTACAGGGAAGACATCCTCCTCCCTCATGTGGTACCCTTTATGCATGCTCATCCGGACATGATCCTCCAGCAGGACAATGCCACCAGCCATACTGCTCGTTCTGTGCGTGAGTTTCTGCATGACAGCAATGTCAGTGTTCTGCCATGGCCAGCGAAGAGCCCGGATCTCAATCCCATTGAGCACGTCTGGGACCTGTTGGATCGCAGGGTGAGGGCTAGGGCCATTCCCCCCAGAAATGTCCAGGAACTTGCAAGTGCCTTGGTGGAAGAGTGGGGTAACATCTCACAGCAAGAACTGACAAATCTGGTCCAGTCCATGAGGAGGAGATGCACTGCAGTACTTCAAGCAGCTGGTGGCCACACCAGATACTGACTGGTACTTTTGATTTTGAGCCTACCTTCATTCAGGGACACATTATTCTATTTCTGTTAGTCACATGTCTGTGAAACATTTTTAGTTTATGTCTTATGGTGTTGACTCTTTTAGTGTTCATACAAATATTTACACATATTAAGTTTACTGAAAGTAAAAACAGTTGAAAGTCAGAGGACGTTTCTTTTTTTGCTGAGTTTATTTCAAATCTTCTGGATGGGTCTAAAATAATAGAAAAAGTACTAGTGTCTCCTGAATAATGCTCTCTCTTGCAAAAAAAGCAATTTGAAGTCAGTGGGGCTTCAGACCACAAAAACTTTTGCTTGTTTAAGTTGCAAATTATTTGGTTCTAGTATCCGATAAAGATTTCATCTCACTTCTAGTTCTACTCTTATTGGTGCGTTCAACACTATAGGTCAAGCCACACTTTTAGATCGCTTATATAGAATTGTATTAGGATTTTACTCGCATTTAGTGACTAATCCTATCTGTCTGACCTTTACAATTTATTTAAAGAGTAAATATTTTGTGATTTTTAAGGTCCTACTTTGGTTTATAGAGTGTCCAACAACAGGTTTCATACATACAAGGTGTAGAAACACTTATAGGTAGTTATTATTAGAATATCTTCTTGACTGACTCTCAAATAATTCGTTCAGCAATTCATCTGTCTAATCCCCACCTTTTTGTCAGCCTACTCTGATCTAATTGGTCAGATGGTCTAGTCTGCCGTGATTGGTCTAACGCGTACAGCAATCCGACCACAAATTTTTACTCTCAAGCCAATAACTTTGTTATTCGCTCACTTTCACATTTACAATATGGCAGACTGCTTCTGGATTATCATCTGCTCAATTGTGCGACCTGTTTTCTCGATCCATTGTTACTCGGCTGCGGAGCTGCTTCAACTGGGGGCCTACGTCGGTGAGCCTCTGCTGAAATTGTATCTCCACCCTGACATCGCTTTTCTGCCACGCTGCAAATATGTGCATCGTGGATCTCGACAAAGCTATAAAATCCAGTCAGGGACTGCAATCCCGTCTATTTGGTCTACGAACTCCCGTCCCTCAAAGAAAAATACCTGGACCATCGATCAAAGCGTTTCGTCAAGGCCAACTAAGAAGGCAAGCATGGATTCGGATAAGATCAATCTTTCTTTGGGATTGTGGAACGTGCATAAAGGTCCTGTCAAGAAACATGGGGGGGGGGGGAGAACCCAAATGTAGGCAGCGTTTAAGGGTAACAAAAAGGGTATTTAATACAAGAAACACAAAACAAAGGCCCACGATGGGGTATAACAATAATAACAGGAATAATAAGGACGTAGACTAACTTTCACTAAACTGACATAACAACACTTGAATAAAATAAACTGCACACTTACTGGACTGGACAAGATCTAGACAGCAGGAACAGGAACACGAGCATGAATATAGTGAACACTGGTAAGGACACGGGTAAACAAGGCATACAAACACACAATGACTGAGCACAGGACAATGGAACAAGAGGACTATATAAAGGGGAGGAAATTAAGAAGGGACAGGTGCGGGGCATGACCTTATTAACAAGCAATAATGAGACGAAAGGGCGGGAACAGATACCAGACCAGAGAGAGAGTATGGAAGGCCAAATAGGTCAAAATGTCTCTCTCACACAAAACAAGGGATGCTGCTCTGATTCATGAATCATGACAGAACCCCTGCCTTAAGGAGCGATATCCTGACGCTCCTCAAGATGAGTTACAGGACAAGACATACTGGGACAGTGACAAGAACCAACAAAACATGAAAAACAAAATCAGGGGCAGACAGGTAAACATAACACTTGGGTTGGGGGTGGCCTAATAAAAATAACAAACAAGGGAGGGGGGTGGGGGAACAACAGAGTCCATGGGGGGAAGTCCAAGGGGATGGGGACAAGGGGGAACAGTCTTAGTCCCTAGGAGGGGATATTGTAACACTAACATGCATTCTCTAGTGGACCAACGTGTGTATTACAGGCTTTGGCGTGATGTACCAGCCCATGAATAAAGATGAGATGTGCTTTGCAACATTGGAAAATTTGCAATTTAAATACAATTTAATTTATTGTAATTGTAGAACAAAAAATTATATTAACAAACAAAGTATTACCAAATTAACTTTGAGTTCTTATGTCAAATACAAGTTTATCAAGTACAAAAATTAAAAAGCATTTTGTCTTCTGAGTGAGACCTCAATTTATGCAAATCTGCAAAGTGTCTTTATAAACATTATACTACAGAAATTCACCATGATATCCATAATGAACATGAGGTTTGAACAGCTCCCTAAAGGCACAAGAAAACCATCATTAAACAAGCATTATCACACTAAAGTCTCGGGGGACTTAGTAGAGGAAGTCTTGGGGGTAACTGCCAACTGGAATGTCGGCCGGACAAGGCTGGGGAAGGCCGGCTGGGACACTGGCTGCACCAGACTGGACGCCGGCTACTGCACCGGACTGGACGCCGGTTGGATCACCGGGGTGGACGCCAGCTGCACCGGACTGGACGCCGGCTGCACCGGACTGGACGCCGTCTGGAATGTTGGGGCAACAGAGCGCTCAACTGAATGAGATGGGTGCACTAAACACTCAGATGGCACAACTTCGTTCCCGTTTGGACGATATCCAACTTGAGCCAGGGAGTCGCCCATTTAGTACTGAACTTTATGCTAACAATCCCCTGCTCTACAACGGCGACCCAAATTCCTGTAGAGCATTCCTCTCACAATGTGCTTTAGTTTTTGCTCTTCAACCTCGTCGATACTCCACAGAGAGTTCCAAAGTGGCATACGTCCTCACTCTCCTGTCTGGTTCTGCCTGCGACTGGGCCATCGCTGTCTGGGAGACCAAAGCAGCTTTCTGTGCTACATTTGAAGAGTTCCGTAAGGAGATGATTAGTCACTTTGATCGTACAGCCCAGGGGGACGAGGCAGCAGCTCAACTCTCTCGTCTCATACAGAAAGCAGGATCCATAACTGAATACCAAAACTGAATACTACGTCTTTCCTGTAGCTCAGTGGTAAGAGCATTGCATTAACAATGCAAGATTGTGGGTTCGATCCCAGGGGATTGCACATACCTATGTATAAATGTATAGGATAATGCAATGTAAGTCGCTTTGGATAAAAGCGTCTGCCAAATGCGTAAATGTAAATGGAATATGCAATCCGTCTAAAGACTTTAGCCGCTACCTGCGATTGGAATAATGGTATTCTCATTTCTCTCTCTGTTCGGGTCAAGAGCCGGCTTAACTGCCGTCGACAGTTGCGCCTTTCCAACACATCTTGGCGTTCACCTCCCACAATGAATAATCCCATCTCGACAAATTAATCCTGAACCCATGCAGATGGGTCGTCTACGTCTCACCTTACAGCAGAAGCAGTTATGCTTCACCCAAGGACTTTGTTTATACTGTGGCAAGAATGGTCACTTTGCACTTCATTGCCCGTTAAAAGCCAAGGCCCACCCATGGACCGGAAGATCCGGGTGGGCGCTATCACTTCATCTTCCTCACCTCTCAATCGCACCCTGCTACCATGCCGACTCCAGTTCCAGGGAACCTACCACACGGGCCATGCTCTGCTAGACTCCAGGGCAGAAGGGAATTTCATTAATTCCCACACAGCCCGGGAATGGGGCATCCCTGCCATACCGCTTGACAAGCCCTTGGACGCCAGGTCCCTGGGGGACCGACCTCTCTCACCCATTTCTCATGTCACCCCTAGCGTAAGTCTTTGACTCTCTGGTAACCACCACGAGAACATTTTTTTGTACATCCTTGATGCCCCTGGGAACCAGGTTGTTTTGGGGCATCCGTGGCGTGTACAACACAACCCTCACATGGACTGGCAATCTAGTTCTGTATTAACCTGGAGCCCATCGTGTCATGTATCTTGTCTTGGTCTTGCTAACCTCCCGTTTCTGTGTCTTGTCTTCCTCAGGTGCAACCCGCAGACTTGGCTGGCGTCCCGGTGGAGGACCATGATCTTTGTACGGTATTCAGTAAATCCCGTGCCACCTCTCTTCCTCCACATCACCCCTACGACTGGGCCATAGACCTCCTCCCGGGCACTTCTCCAGGGTCACATGGACAAGTACATTCAAGAATCCCTTCTAGCTGGTCTCATCCGTCACTCATCTTCCCCTGCCGGCGCTGGGTTCTTCTTTGTCGGGAGGAAGGACGGCTCCCTTCTTCCTTGTATTGATTATCGAGGTTTAAATGACATCACTGTTAAGTATAGGTATCCCCTACCTATCATGTCTTCTGCCTTTGAACTTTTACAGGGAGCCAGGGTCTTTATTAAACTAGACCTACCACCTCATCTGCATTCGGGAGGGTGATGAGTGGAAGACGGCCTTCAACACTCCGTAGGGACACTACGAATATTTGGTTCTCCCGATTGGGCTTACCAATTCTCCCGCCGTCTTCCAGCGCTTCATCAATAGCGTTCTGGGTGACATGATTAATAAATTTGTCTTTGTGTACCTGGACGACATCTTTATTTTTCCCCACTCTCTCCAGGTGCACACCCAGCAGGTTAGGCGGGTCCTTCAGCGCCTACTCGAGAACCAGCTTTATGTCAAAGCGGAGAAGTGCGAATTCCATGGTCGGTTATGTTCCTTGGTCACATAATCTCTTTCAGTGGTATTCAGGCAGATACGAGTAAGATAAAGGCTGTAGCCGACTGGCCCACCCCCGACTCTCGTAAGGCCCTTCGCCAATTTTTTCAGACGATTCATCAGGAACTTCTCACCGCGCCTCTCACCGCATTGACCTCCACCAAGGTGACATTCAGGTGGAACAAAAACGCTCAGGTTGCCTTTGATTTATTGAAGTCCTGTTTTGTCTCTGCACCTGTTTTGTCTGTTCCAGATCTGCGTTCCAATTTATTGTCGGGGTTGATGCATCAGATGTATTTCTTTTCCACGGCTGGTTTCTTGTTTTCTGTTCTAATCTTCCCCCCTTTATATTCCTCATGTTGTCATTTGTCCCGTGTCAGACCTTTAGAGTTAGTTCCCTTTGGGATCTACCGTTACTATAAATCTTGTCTAGTCTAGTCTTGCTACAGTTTTGAGATATACTCACTTTGTCGTGTCTTGTCTTGGCTCCAGTGTTTAGTTCACGTCCGGGTGTCTGCATATCTTTGCCATTCTACCCAGCGATCACCTCTTCCACTTCGAGTGGTTCCTGCTGTGTGGGTTCAGTTCCAGTTTCATGTGACTCTTACCAAGTGGAATCTTTCCGGTCTCGGGAGATACGTCCAAGTGGATTATACTCACCTCCAAAGAATCTTGCTGTATCTGGTGCGTCTTGTCAAGTGGATTATACTTACCTCTAAAGGATCTTGCTGTATCGGGTGCGTCTTGTCAAGTGGATTGTTCTCAGTTCAAGTAGATTATTTCTCAGTTCAAGTGGAACTTTCCATTCAGGAGTTTTTGTTATCAAGTGGATTATTTCTTAGTTCAAGTGGATTATTTCTCAGTTCAAGTGGAACTGTCCGTTCAGGAGTTTGTTATCAAGTGCATTATTTCTCAGTTCAAGTGGAACTTTCCGTTCAGGAGTTTTGTTATCAAGTTGACTATTTCTCAGTTCAAGGGGATTATTTCTCAGTTCAAGCGGATCTTTATTTATGGCCTCATCTCTCTGGGAATTTTCGAACTGCCATCTCAAGGACTATCTTACACCCCACTAGTCACAGGTGCCTACTTGTGGCGTTTATTCAAGCTGGCCACACAGACCTTTTGAGACTCTACATCTTATTGTGCCGTCGTCGTGTGGTTAATCACCCCTCTAGAATCTATTGACTCTCTTACCCTTGCTCGTTGTGCCCCTCTCTAACGGCCTAGTGCTCGAGCCCATTTGCTAGTTAACTTTCTTGTGTATTTTTTATCTTGTCCCGCTACGGCGGTTGTGATTCTCTCCACTCCGGCGGACTCTTCTGGGTTTGTCTGTTATCTGTAATAAATTGTCTTAACCCTGCGTTTGACTCCTGAGTGATTCCTGACAGATGCTCTGAAAATATTGATGTATGGTGTTTTGAGTGTTATGAAAGGCACCTGTAAATAAATGTATAAACACTGTTGTGGGCATTGAGGAAATGATCATCCCGGCTGGTACTCCACATTCATACATGCGTGTCATTTTCACGCCTAGAAGGGGATATTGTAACACTAACATGCATTCTCTAGTGGACCAACGTGTGTATTACAGGCTTTGGCGTGATGTACCAGGCCATGAATAAAGATGAGATGTGCTTTGCAACATTGGAAAATTTGCAATTTAAATACACTTGAATTTATTATAACTGTAGAAAAAAAAAATATTAACAAACAAAGTATTACCAAATTAACTTTGAGTTCTTATGTCAAATACAAGTTTATCAAGTACAAAAAAAGCATTTTGTCTTCTGAGTGAGACCTCAATTTAGGCTAAATCTGCAAAGTCTCTTTATAAACATTAAACTACAGAAAATCTACCATGATATCCATAATGAACATGAGGTTTGAACAGCTCCCTAAAGGCACAAGAAAACCATCATTAAACAAGCATTATCACACTAACGTCCTCTTATCTTACTCATAACTGCATCATGCAATCTTTTTCTGTCCTAATCTAAAACGGGTTGACAAGCATAACTACCCTTTAGCTGAGGAATAACATTTCACTCAACGTAGGCATGATTACTCTTCATTAGCCAGTAATGTGACAGTTTGACAAGTGCAGTGGCTGTTTTAGTCACCTGCTGATGTGTGTACACGGCCCAGTGGAGATGAGACCCCTGTGTAAGTGGCCATTAACCACAGTTCATCTGTCAGACTCCAGACCATACTCAACCTCCACTATACTTCCTCTAGAAAGAGAATTCCCAGCATTGTTTGAGTCATTTATAGCAGCACCCATGTTCATTAAGAATTAAGTAGTATCCATGTATGAGCGTTTCTTCAATTACAGACTTTTGGAAAATAAACTTATGAAAAAACAATATTTTCCAAGTACCCAAGTAGTATAGTGGATATAAATCCATACATTTCGTCTTTGTCTTCTTGATTTATCAAATAGTTTTTACTTATATCTTACATTTACATTCATTTTATTTTACAGTTCAGTAATATTTTATAGATTTTCAAATTCTGGAAAGGTTTGGGTTATGGGAAAACAAAACATGCACATAAAAACTATTTAAAAAGTTGTGAACTTGAAACGATTGAAATGTTTTCATAGGACAACTACTTTTACAGTAATAATGAGAAAAAGGTGGTGTTTAGCCCTTTGGGACTACTTTTCAATGTTTACTAAAAATCATGTAGTTATTTTTGTTATTTAACATTAATTACAAAATATATGCTATGGTGCTAAACATCTTTCATTTTTCATACATTTTTCATTCACTCATCCACACATTTTGCAAACAGCCATCATAAAGTTAGAAATCCAACACAAGACTTTGTAACTGAAGCTATTTCCCACAGTTCCAGAGACTGAAGACTGGAAATCTCCCTTCAGTGAAACGTCACATTAAAATATCCCAGCATGCCCACCACATGTCACAGCTGTTACTGCCTCCATTTCAACTGGCATGTCGTGTCTTTCATTAGACAAGAATGTCTCTGTAAAATGTCCCTCCATTTAAGAAGGTTTCAACAGTTGGGGCCAATTGGTATTCATTACACAAAGATTGGTAACTGAAGAGGTAACTGAAATTGTTTTCCTACATAATGGTTGAATGTGTAATTCAAGCCTTTTGCAATTAATTACGAAACACTGTGAGCATGTAGCTGCTTGTACTTTGGCCTTTCTGGACAATGACTGATTCGTCGACCATTTAAAGCATTTGATGTTTCTAAATACTTGCTGGGTTATTTCAACTATTTTTAACTTATCTTAACCATATGTGAAATGACATTTGGGATCCCAGTTTTGAGTGATCATAGATTTTTACATTCAGACCTGTTCCTCACTCCACCTAGAGAACAGTACACAACATAGTGGCCAAAAGTGATTATTTTGGAAAACTGACATCTTCTTCACTCTATATACAAATATACAGCTGTGGAAATTATTAATTGACCGTTTTAATTAAGTTTTTCTTCTTGTAAAATGTACTATTTATAGGTATGTGTTTTTGTTGAACTACTTTATGTGAACTACTGCAAAAGATAATTTGTTGACCCAACTAGACTATGTTAAGACATATTGTTGGGTTGACTCAATCACGTTTGGAACACAAGAGTGATAAGTTAACTCAACGTACATGTGTTTGTTGCAAAAACGTGCAGTTGAATAAAAATCAAACCAAAACCTAATAATAACTCAGCATACAGAAATTGCAGTTAAGTGAGCTTAACTTAATACTTAGGAATGGTACAACAGAGTGTATTAAAAATAACTCCTGACTCTGTGTCAGACATTAAACTTGATTCTTCCTCCACAGAAATACACAACAAACTGCATTTAGATGTGCAACTTAATGTGTTTGGAGGTGAACAGGAAACATCGAACAGGATCCAGGTTTAGCAAAGTGTGATTTGCACTGTCTGTTGTTTTTACTACAAAACAACATCATTAAACCTCTATGACATTTTATTGACAATTATTTTAATGGCTCGTCAGTTTTTTATTCTTTAAACCAAGCATAAATTCTCAAAATATTCAAGTGCAAAGGATCTATGGGTATTTGACCAAGTTTCTAAGACCAATTTATCTAAATTGGAATATTGAGATCATTTAAAGAACAAACTGTGTAATTTTCACAGACAACAGCGGTCAACTAAAGAAATCTATGTCGCCTCAACTATTCTGAATAAACTGATGAGTTGGGCACATGTAAACTTGTTATCTTAAGTACACTCAACATTTTAGTTGAATTAACTCCTAAAACCTCCAATCATTGTTTAAAATGTAACAATATTTCTCCCAAATTTCAAATAAAAATATTTTAATATTTGCATATATATGCAGAAAATGTAAACTGAAGAAACAGGTCAAAATAACACATAATATGCTTTGTATTTTTAGACCTCAAATACTGTGAAGACAAAAAGTTCATATTCACTTTTAAAGGACCAGTGTGTCGTTTTTTGGAGGATGTAGAAATGCAGTATAATATACATGTCTTGAGAGGTGTATAGAGACCTTACAATGAAACGTTGTGTTTTTCTTACCTTAAAATGAGCTATTAATCTACATACAAGTGCGGTTCCCCATGTTTTTAACATGTGGCCATGTTTTTTCCACAGTACACCTAAACAGACAAACTACAGAATGCGTTTCGTAAAAATGTTATCTCATTCTGGAAAGAAGCAAATACGTAACGACATCTTAATCCTCTCTCAGCTTCCGTAGTGCTTCGAAAGAGAGAGGGGAGGGGTGGAATGAGAGGTTGGTTGCAATTCACAACCTCACTGCTAGATGCTACTAAAAATTACACAATGGTCCTTTAAGCAATACAACAGTATTATGCGTACGTGTATTAAGGAACAGTTAAAAAAACGATGTGATGACCTCGACTTTTACAGATCACAGTTTTAATGTGTCTTGTCATGCTGTCAGTCCTTCACATTGCTGTTAGATGACTTTATGTCACTCCTGAGGTTTGATTTAGTTGAAATCCTACAGACACTGGCCTAGAATGGATGGGTTGAAAATAAGTGTAGTATTTCTTAATTCTGTCAAATAAGTACCTTAAAAGTAAAGTGTTTTGTCCCAATTTATGTCCAAATCCTCATGAAATCGTTCTTGGTCACTATTGTACTGTAGTTTGCATTGATTGGAATGATACAAACAGAAGAGCATCTCAGTTATATTTAATATTATCACTGTTGGATTCCTAATGGGCCAATCGAATCTGAAGACTGTTACGAACTGTACAATTGTTTATGTTTCTTTAATGCACATTACACAGAATTGAGAGCGCAATTCCAAACATTAATTGGTCATTGCAAGGGATACCTTTAGCAGCAGGAATGAACAGAAAAACAAAGCATTTGATTTTAACTCTCAGTTTTACCACCAATTTCCATCCGGCAGCTGCTGCAGACACTTCAGTTAATCCAGTTCTAGCTTTGGTGTGTCCATTTTCAACCAGTGACATGTGATATCCACAACAATGTCTAAAAACTAAAAGTCTCAAAGCCACAGGATCCACCTAGGGTCACAACACAGTCTGAAACAAGCACTCATTGAGTGATGAATGCTCTGGATTTTCTTGACATGGCACCAGGAGGAACTGACATAGGAATTACAAATAGGAATTACCTACAGGATAAACGTGAAAGTCCAAAACAAACAGAGCTAATGTTGGCCAGTACTCCATTTTTGTTACGCTAGTGGATAGCTGAAGACTCAAGAAAGGAATTCACAAGCAATTAGTCAACATGGATATAGATAACATAATCCAACAATGTTTGGTAAATCTGTATGTCAAGCAAGGCCAAAACAGGCAAGTGAATGCCAAAATATATCCTAACAGTTGTTATCACTCTGTCATTTTGTCCATTTTGGTTTTTCAAGAACTTACTGTGGAAATATATACAGTATATATCCAACTCGTTCTCATCAGTTTCAAAAGATACATTTCAGATGTTTTCCAGATGTCTCAATAATTTCAATAGCATTGAATTTCTAGACTATGAATGCATCATCTGATCATATCCGTCTCTCGGCTTTGTAACTGTGTAATGAAGTCATCTCACCATAAAATTGTCTAAGATGCACTAAATCTGATAGTGTTCTGTGAATAAAAACCATTATTAATGCACCATTATAGTCAATCAATGTTCGTTATACATGTTTCGAGAGTTATAGACTTTCTCTGAATTAAACTATAATCTTTAGAAACAAACCATAGGTTTTTTATCACGGAGAAGAATTTTCATGGTGTTAACTGCATAAAACAAAAAGTAGGATTTAACTTTGAGTTATCTTTCATTTATGAAACATATCGATTTTTCATTTATTGTTGTTATTTATTTTTTGTTTGTTTTAGGTCAAACAGATTGCATGCTTTATAGGGAAAAGCCTTTTTAAATCCATTGAAGAGATTACCATCATTAATGGAATCAAACAGAACTTATTTTATAAAAAAAAGGTTTCATATTTTTTGTTATTAATTATGTATATGTTGTGTTTTATATTACGTTTCGTGCTTAGGCGTTACTTTGCTTTTTAGAGGTTGGAGAAAATTTGGATGTTGAATGTCAAACACTGGATATTCTACAATCCATAAAAATAGGTCACAATATACTGTATTGATATGAAGGAATTTTCCGTATTCATTTTTAAAGTTGTTTTACCTGTATTTTACATTTTGCACTGCATTAAAATTGCATTTTAGCATTAACGGAAATGTCTGTAAAATAAAGGACAATATACTGGTCATTTTCTGCCAGTACTTTATCCGTTTTTTTACGGGATTTTTTTACAGTGTGTTCTTTTCTCATAAAATTGTGATGGAGGTTGTTATACTGTAACATTCTTCCAAACATTGTTGTGTTCCTACAGGAAACGTCAAACAGGTTAATAACATGATACTTGAGTAATACCTAATACATATAACATGAAGTTTTTGCATGAACCATCCTTTTAATCCATCTCCTTCCTCAAAAACGTGGGTCGGTAACATCGTCTCATTTAACAAGACATATAGTTATGAACTGTGAAGAAACTGATCATTTTTTAACTGTGAAAGTGTGTCAAGACAATTTCAAATCACCACTGAATTACCTTTTCCTTTACGACACTTTCCCCCAAAGGGCTTTCATGATCGAGGAAACTGCCATCTAAGCAAAAATAAAAACACTTAATATCAGTTAAAATCAACTCAAGCAATGAAATAAAACTCAACTATCAAAACAAATAAATGAAATATCTGCAAATGAATGTGAAACAAACTTGCCCAACTAGAAACAGGTGTTTGAGAGTCCACAGGTGTGCATTGATAACAACTGCAAATGCTTCATACTGTATAGTTCTCACTCACTGAAGTCTAAACGCGAGGATTACTACTAAAGTCTATTAATAGAGCTCGCAAATGGGATTAGATCAGTTGTCTGTGTTCATGTGTTTACATTGGTCATAGAATTCAACACCAGAATTCCTCGATTTCAACATATCTACAGATTCTGCTGCGATGTGTCAAAAGACTATGCCTGGATAAACAGTTTACTAACAGTTTTAATAATAACCTGGCCTATTAGTGCGCTCATGGTCTATTCTCGCATATAAAGTGCACATATATACTATACGCATATACACCTGTTCCCGTTACCTTTTCCAGCGGAATGGCTCTTGCATCTCTTGCATGTAGTCTGAGCAAGGTGTTTTTCAGGAGAGAGCTCGTAACATTCCCGGTGTATCTCAGACATAGTGCATGAATTCCTGTGAGCATCAGATCCTGCATGGAGCGCAATGCAATGGATAGACTCACATGCGTCCTCTAGTGCTGCCATCTAATCTGATTTCTCAAAATTGGAAAAAAAAACGCCTTACAGAATAAAACAAGCAGTCTACACTGGAAAAGCAGAAATATTGAGAGCCAACAGAAAGTGGCGATACACTTAAAAAACATTATAACCTTTACATCGTTCTTCCTTTTCCCGTTGCTTTCTACCCAGCTATATTTTAACTCATTATAATCCTTGAATTATCGTAAATGTAAAATAGATTAACCCGGATAATTAAAATCATAAATAGGACTCCCTCTTTTGGCAAAAAGCGATTGGGGACTGAACCCAAAAACCGCGTCCATGTGTCAGCGCCCCCTTTGGCAAGACAAAGTACAGAAAGTGCGAAGGTGTGTATGTTGAGAGAGAGAGAGAGAGAGAGAGAGAGAGATGGGCAGGAAAACTCAGCTTGAGCTTTTCCTTCTTTCAATGGCTATCCATGAGGAAGCGGAGAGAGCTCTGTTACACTCGCCGAGACTCCCCCTCCAGAAGACCCACAGCCGATCAGAAAATCACATTTACATGTCTATCATCAGGAGCTGAAATATGGTTTAAATCTGTGATCTTCATTTGGATGGCACAGATGATGAGTGTCCTGACTCTTGGACTTGTGGGAAGACTGTAATTTAGCAATGGCGTTTCCACCAGGATACTTGTACCAGTCTTCACTCTCTCTGTACTCGTGCCCTCCTCACGCGTCCGGTGCGATCACGGGACCGCGCACTCACGATCTGGGACGATCCTCCGGCGGCTCTGCGTTTGCCCCGTACGCGTCCACAGCTTTCAGCAACACTACAGCGTTTAACTCAATCCAGTACAGTTCTGAATCCACAGTCCCTTTTACTACTTATGTGGTGAGTTTTATTCACACACATATTGGATTTCGGAGAGCTTTTAATGTCGTTCATTTTAATCATTTTATGACATTATAATCATGTGTGCAGCTTTTATCTTTGAGGTACAGAATGCCACTGTCGATTAAAGTTAATTTAGTAAAACAAGGATATAAAGTGAAATGTCTTGATTTGTCAAAAAAAATATGTTTAACTTTTGTAAAAAGTTTCTTATTCTACGTTATTTCGTTTTAAAACAAAGAAACATAAAAGCTCAATTACAAACTGAAAATGAAATAAAAACAAATACTGTACAAGTTAATAATCAGTGATTTGTTTGTGTTTCTGGCTTTTATTGGAATGCTTTTGCTGCATTTATTTTATAACAAAGTAAATATAACCAAAACAAATAATTTTACCTACCGTTAACTAACATGCATAAAAGACAAGATCTATTTTACTATCACGCTTTTTTATTTTTAACAAATGTAGTTTACATAATAGAAACAACTCTACAAAATATAGTTAACAGATTTCCTCATTTGATGTTTATTGTTCGGAATATTAATAGGGATTTTATTTGTCATTTGAACAAAACGAAAAAAAAATAAAGAACGTATTTTATATCGATCAGTATAAATTAAATATTTGTATTTGTATAAAGATGCACTTTACAAACTGTCCGGTCTGTTTTGACACATTTAAACAGCAGAGCCGAGCCAAGATAAATCATTAATGTATAATCATCTGTATTAATTAATTGCCCAGGGCTCCCCATACGACCATTCATCGGGTTTAACAGGCTCTATGGGCTACCACCCGTACGTTGGGCCACTGGGTGCGTACCCGTTTGGAGACTCCGCATACCGGAAGAACACCACCCGAGATGCCACCGCCACCCTGAAGGCCTGGCTGAGTGAACACAGAAAAAACCCGTATCCTACTAAAGGTGAGAAAATCATGCTGGCCATCATCACCAAAATGACTCTGACTCAGGTGTCCACCTGGTTCGCTAACGCACGGAGAAGACTGAAAAAAGAAAATAAGATGACCTGGACACCACGAAACAGGAGTGAGGATGAGGATGATGGAGACAGCATTGATTTAGAGAAAAACGACGAAGATGATGAACCGCTAAAGACCACCCAAACAACAGATACGACCAAAGATTCAGGTATATTTAGTTTCCTATAAATTCACTTTCTTACGTTTTTTTTCATGTCTTGTGCGTACTGTTGAATACAATTATGATAATTATAATTATAATAAACAATTAAATAAACAACAATTACCGACATTTGTAAAAATAAAATGAATATGTAATAGGCTAATAATATTGAAGTCGGGGATTCATTTCAACAATAGACTCAAGTTAAGTATTCTTAAAGGCTTCTTATGATGTTGATAGTT
Source organism: Triplophysa siluroides (assembly GCA_006030095.1). Taxonomy (NCBI): domain Eukaryota; kingdom Metazoa; phylum Chordata; class Actinopteri; order Cypriniformes; family Nemacheilidae; genus Triplophysa; species Triplophysa siluroides. Next base: position 657,369 of record VCII01000030.1, on the reverse strand, counting down.
CAAATTTAAACGATTTGAAGATTTACCTAAATATAAATTTTATGGTGTTTTTGTTCAATTTGAATTATTATCCTGCATCAGATTCGTTATTTGGGCATACTTAAAAGTGCAGACTTCCACACATAAATATGAAAAAGGTCCCGCCCGTGCTTATAAACCAAAAAATCTTAATGGTTTCTTTGTTTAACCTCATGTTGCAGTTCGCGACGACTGTTCAGAAAAGCACACAGACGACGACGCGATGGATCGTGTTATAATCGACTGTGAAGAACACGAGAAGCGGACAGAACCCGAGTCTCCGGTGCCCACAACCTCCTCTCCCCTAAACGACAACAGAAAAAGCCCGAAGCCCCCCAGTGAGAACTGCAAACCCACATCTGTCATTCATTCAGCAAACCCGACCCCCAAACCCAAACTGTGGTCTCTTGCTGAAATGGCTACGTCCGATAAGAGGTGTGACGAAACATCAGGGAGGTCATCACCCGCCGGGTCACCAGTGCAGTGCCCGTATCCCCCGAGACATTTATACTACACGTCTGCTTTCCGCCCGGGCTTCACGAACTATAGGGCATTCGGATCCCTGCACGAATCCAACCCAAAACATCTAAACGGAATAAACCAGACTGCGTTACACAGAGAGAGCAAACTCACTCTCTAGCCACATCAGCGCTTTAATTTATTATTATCTCCAGTGCGAATAAAACAGCTGTGGTATGCCTCTGATTTATAGAGACGCGCGACGTTTTTTACATTTAGGAAAGACGTCATGTTTTATGCTGAAATGCTCTTTTTCTTCAAATATATCAATTCAATATAACATGTTCGTGCAAGAGGCCAAAGTAGTCATTTAAAAAAAGTTTTGTAATCCCAATCTGCTGTTACAATTATCTATTATGTAATACTTCATACAATCTTTTTTATTGGATGTTCATATATTATGCCTGATCATCTGTGCCATTTTGCAAAACCTGCCTAAGATGTTTTATGACACAGAAATAATTTTGGGATTCTGAAGTTTATTCATTAACACATGATCAGTGGTTTGGTTTGCCATGCACTATAACATTATGCATAGTTCAAATTTCCCTGTATTTAGCAATCATGTGTTACATTTTTTTTAAATATGTAAAAGCGGTTTTGATTGGCTCACTGAAAGATATGACGGATACTATATAAAGGCTTGCAGGTTTGGCATCAGGCTCAGAAGACCTCAGTCAAGACAATTTAGTAGCTGCATTTGTTGAACTCAAGCTATTCTTCACACATATTTCAACCCCATGAGGATTATTCCATCATCACTCTTTAAGAACATTGTGCAGTGCCTTCCAGATTTGCTCACTTCACTTATATGGACTTATAATAGTCCCCTCCTGGGCTTAATACAGCAGATAAATTGTATATTTAAATATCACAAGTCAACATTTATTGCAAGGGGATTATGGGACAGCACTCTTAAGTGGAGGAGATATTAAATTTATGCTCCATACAGCATCTAAACATGAAACGTGTGTTGAAGTGATGCGGGAACAGTGAGGGGCTAAAAATGTTCAAAAGACCATTTTAAAAGGGATTAAACGTGTAAATTCAAAATTTAGTAAACTCTTTGCAAGAAAGAGAGGATTACCACCAATTCTCCATTTCTGCTCGAACGGCGGCGTCCAACATCAACAAACATCAGAGAAGTGACTCAGGCCCTGTGGGTTACAGGGGTAATACAACGTTTCTGTACACAAAACCATGAAAAGAGGCTGCAAGGATTTGAAAAGCCCTCTAATCCTTTGGGTAAATTCAGAGTTTGAGTACAAGGTGCAATGCTATTTCACAATCCAGTGAATTCAAAGCTTTGTAACCAAAGATGCTCTATCAAAACTATCCAATCATCTTCTGTCCACTTGTACCAATGTCGCATTCAACATGCTTATTTTCCTTTTTATTACTTTATAAGGAGGGTTTAAAACAACTACAAATGAGGTTTCTTTTCAAAATTGGGGTTGTGAAAAAATGTATATACTGTACGTTTACATGTGACTCTTTCCTCCAGCTCTGTCATTGCAAGAAATGATATAACATCCTTTATTATCACATACGTATTTAACCTGTTATACTTACAGAAGACATATTTTGCTTGCTAATTAAAAGGCTTTTTAAGGAAATACATAAAGTCAAGTTTATAGTGAAACCAGGCAATATTATGTTTTTCTTTGCATATGACACAGTTTGTGTCAGGTTATTGACTAAAATTTCCTCTCAGGAATTATATATTTTTTAAAAGAAATGCAAACGCAGGATAATTTTATAGTTTGTATGACTTTCAATGTACATTTTATATAATATTAAATGTTTTAGAAGTCTATGAGTAAAGTCCGTATGATAGAAGGTGTTAAGACAGAGCTTGTCCACTCGTCTTCACACCCTGATCAATATAGGTGTGCCGTTTTTAAAGCAAGCACGCTTTTGCTCTTAACTAAAGGGGGTGTAAAGCTTTTAAAAGCATTGATTTCGAGCTGATCGATTCAGACTAAAATACTATTTTCCTGCATAGTGAATAGATACTAACATGCCAGACAGCACAAGCTGAATTGTTGGATGTTCATATTACCTCTCGCCCACTTCAGCCTGGAGTCAAAATACTGAATATCAAATTAGCACTTTCTAAAAATGTTTTAGTTTTTTTCACAGGATGTACTGTGAGGGTAAAGTTGCCTGGTCGATCATTTGTACTCATTCATATTAAATGAGTTAGATTTTGAGCAGTTCTCAGATGGTTTTGCTTCTGTTTTTGCCAAGATTTTTGGACATTAAGAGGTGTGCCAGCAAAGTAATTAAATTATTTGTGTCACAAAAGTATACAAAAATCTCTGAGGTATTGAATATTGTAATCTAGTAATACTACAAAAAAGACCCAACAATATGCACATTTAAATGACATACATCTATTACACTTCCACCGAAAATAAATCACAGTTCATGTCAGCCATTCCCAGGGAATAAATCCCATGAACCATGAACAGTCTGAATAGGAAAATATAAATATATTTAATATAAATTATTTCATGCTCATTGCAAACCATAATTCATCGCACAAAACAAATGTTTCATTCTTAGTACAAGTGGACCTGTATTAAATGTAGCTGCACAGTAAAATCGCCAGTGTTAAAAAAGGTCAAATTTACACTCACTTCGTGTATATATAATCCACACTCTCAAAGTGTGGATTATATATACACTGTGAGAGTTAATTTGACCTTTTTAACACTGGCGATTTGCTGTGAGGTGTTATTTGAAGATAAAAGTATACATTTTAGACAAATGAATCCGCATGACTGTTCTGAGATCAAAAAGACCAAGAATTGTTTTCTTGCATTATTTTTTTGTATTTAGCATTATTTGAAAACCACAACTTTAAAGCACTGGCAAATATGTTTATTTTGTTTCATCAGAACACTACCAAAAATGTTGACTCGTGTAATCCAGCGTAAACTACTTTTCCTTGCAGCTATTATTCATTCTCATAACAAGCTCCCATTACACTGTATTTCTATATTATCTCTGCAGGTCCTTCAGGCCTTTTGCAAATAGATTTCATTTAGTGTTGAAAACGGCCAGAGACGCTGATGGCTCAATTTACTCAATAATAGATGGGAGGCAGTCTCTAAAATAATATTGACTTAAACACTCCCGCACGCCGCGGAGGCTCAGACGGGCGTAAAGAGAAGGAGGCGTTTGAAACAGACAGCTGCGCTGTAGCCTCAGGGCTCCTCTTTAATTGAAAGCATCATTAGGAGCCTCTGCGGCCCTTAGCAACTCCCGTCCTAGCAGCCGAAATAACGCCTCGCTCGCCACAAAGCCGAACGTAACATGAGGCTGCTGTCGTCACATGCCACATTCGATAAGAGCCCGATGCGCAGATAACAGCGTGCCGACGGATGATTGCCTAATTAAGATATGCCACCTTACATTGTCTTCAGATGTCGAGCCTTATTTGGTTATTCACCTGCAATAATTTCAAAAATGGAAACAAATACCTGTTTTGATTATTTGTCATAAAAAAATCACTTGAGCAAAATGCAATGCCTCTCAAAATTGGACATGCTTTTCTGGATGATTGATTACGTTTTTTTTTATCTAAAAGCTTATGTATTTTGGATGTTTAAATAATTGCAACATTGCAACTCTTGCCGAACTGTTGGAGTAATTTCGGAGCAGAACTATCATTATATCAGAGCAGGTTGTTACTTACAGTGTTAAGTAAACCTTTGGAAAAAAAACATTATTTTGGCAATTCAGTATTGTGGCGCAGAAATTGCACACTTCAACTTTAAGTGCTTAACAGTAATGGACAAATATAAACGGTTTATACTTCTGAATTACTTGAATGTCGTTTGTATAGTGAAAGACAGGCAAAAACATTTACTAAAGTCTAATGCAGGCCATAGCTGACTCAATCCATTTGTGTTATTTCCAGCCTGAGTTACAAAGGGATTTGTTTTCGAGGTGGCTAAATCTGTACGAATCACACAAAAAAGTATAATTATTAGAAAAAACGGACCTAAACCTAAATTGTATTGTAGTGTGAAAGCAGATTGTACTACAACATACAAATAAGACCATTTTGAATTGCCCAACCCGGTCTCATGAATTGCCATGTGATTGTGCAAGTTATTTCATGCTTATACTTTTAAGACATATTTGTAGGTGTGTGCACTGTCTTTAAACGGTTTAAACTGGTATTGTGTGTGCCTACACAAACAGCAGTACATGAAATAAACTCAAAACTGTCTAGAACTTCTTTGTGCTGATACACCAATGGGATGAAAGCTTGTACTTCCTTACATATGTACATTCAATGCTATCGTTTCACACAGGTATATTCTTCAAAGCTAAAATCGCATTAATAAAAAGTGCATCGGAAGTGCACGAGAGATCAGTTTAGCAGGTATCTTAACAGCACGAGAAACACACGTAGCATTTGCAATAACACACTGACTCGGTAAAGCAATGCATTCATCTCATCTGTTAGGGCATTTAGTTAAGCTGAAGGAAAGAGAATGTTATCCGGAAAGCCGGAACAAAGTTTGAAAGGCAACGCTCGCAGGTTTAATATCGCTAGATCACAAGCACTCCGGCATTACATCTGTAATGCAACGCATTCAGCAAGAACAATTGACAGAGTGCCTCTGTATTCACAAGGGTTGAGTTATCATATTAAAAATACATTTATTCTAAGTCAATTTTTGAGATTGTTTGGCAGTGCTGGAAACAATAACATCATGGAGGACTCCATATTCCTGCCAGCACCCTGGGGTAGAACTATATTTCTTTTTGATGTGATTAAAAAGCAATGATGAATATGATTTGCTTTGTAGTTGAATAATGGCTGGAAAAGCGAGACTGCTCCATGTGAATGGATTCCTTCATCTTAAATGGAAAGGCACCAATATATGATTACATTTGTATCTATTCTGAGACCGCTTTAGGTGATTTACAGTAAATATTGCATATATTTGAAGGTGCAGGTATTATTAGCAGTTGCTCATCCATTGGAATAATAACCCAACTGCTTTTATTATACCTATTTTTTTTCTTTTTTACGTATAAGTGATAGATTAATTATCATTGAGTGAAGGCCACTTTCTCCAAAAATCAGGACCCTGGTTAGATACAGTCGTGTAGTGAGACTACTTAGCAAACAAACCAGACAGAAACCGCAATAAATGAATAATCATTGTGAATCAAAGTGATGTTGGCAAGCTTTTGACAACTGCGCACATCAAACCGCTGGAACTGCAAAAGAAAGTGCTGTCACCTCTACCCTTATGAACCTCAGTGAAATACAAGGATCTGGCAACTTCAAAGATGCCTTGCGGAATCTGCGTGGGACATAGTTCTGCCGATCAAGTTTTAATATAATACGTTTTATAAATGTATATTTATTAATGCCACTATACGAATGGTTGCTGGGCCACTGCTAGGATATTCTGAACGGTTGCTTACCCGTTCCTCTATTGAATAAAAATCTACAACTGCTGCAAAAAATCTGTTGTTTTTGCAGTAAAAAAAACTGCCATCTGTGGTTGCCCAAAAATATAACATACATACAAACAACTTCAAAGTTAAAAAGTTTTCCTAATTCGTTTACACTATATTTTATGGTGTCTGTATTGTACACAGTGCACACCATTAAAAAACTTTACTGTTCTTTTACAGATTCAAGATTCAGGTAAAAAACGCTAATTTACAAAAAAAACTTGGGGGGGTGTAACTTTACAGGACAAACCCGTTATTTTACAGTTGATTTCTGGCGCCCCAGCTGCAATTTCTTTTTTTTAACAAGATTTCTTTTTTTTACAGTTTTTTTTTTAATACGACTTACATTGCATTATATTAAAACATTTTTTCTAATTATGTACAGCCCCTAGGATCAAACCCATGACCTTGCTTTTGTTAGCACCATGTTCTAACCACTGAGCTACAGGAAATCTGAAAATACATGTAGCGTGGAACAAACTTCATAATATGCATGATATACAGTTAAACACCATAATACAAGCGGTGAAATGGTTAAAGGTTCATCACATGTGGCCTTTCCGTCTCTCTGTGCTATACGGTATACATAAACATAACAACATAAAATATAAAACATAAAGCAAACAACCATATGTATAAATAATTTGTAAGAAATATAAGAATAGACATAATTAAACGCAGTGAATTGTGGGAATCAACTTTCAACATAAATTATATAGTAACATATCTTTTACATTCAGAAAGTGTGCAGATAAAAAAAGGTGGAACGTTATGAAAAATTATCAACACTTTTGAATATGTAGGGAATATTTGTTCCATTGTATTGTGAGTTACAACAGTTGTACATTAAGTTGTTTAGAAATTACACAGTTTAACATACTGTATCTATTACGTCCTGAATAAATAGTTAAAGTATTCATGCCTTATCAAACATTATGAGACACTTTACAATTATGAGACACTTTAGAGTTTATGTTTGAGTGTATTGAAGTCAAATTATGTCAGATTGACATTACCCACAAAAATCGTACGAGACAGTTAAAAAAAAGAAATCATTATTATAAGCTTACCATTGTGAATCGTGGTAAGAAGACAGTTCTCAACACTGACTTTTTATGCACTAAATTGTAACTTTTTTACTACAGCTTTAATAGAATATTACATTTAATGAAATTAATATTACATCTGCAATGGTAGTGGATCTATATACTATAGAACATACAATGTGCAACTTTTTAAATCTGTCCTTATTAAAAGATTTAAAGTGACGGTGGGAGTGTGTGGGTGTTACCTAGTAACGGTTCCCTTGATTCCTGATATTTACATCTATAAAGTGAATCCATGATAAGATGAGTAATATCAAAGACAACCAAAGGAATGTGGAGTTTTTAATAATGTACCACCTGTTCTAAGCGGAGGCGTCAGAATGTCACAGGAGTTTTTAAAGCTTATAAATTGGGAATGAGGTGAGGCAGACATCTATCATTATGCCCTCTTTAAACCAATTTATGCTGTGATTTAGGGAGAGGAGTTAATGAATATGAGACATAATATTATGTTTTTTTCATCACATAATGATTCATGTCATTCATGGCCATTATTCATGTCCGGTTTTTGCATCTTTCAATCTGAAGCCTACATTAGTGTATGGTGCAATGTACCTTCCAACCCCTAGCATTTTGAGGATGAAACTGCCAGCCTGAATTCACAACTATTTCACGAAGTGGCTAATTCATAGGAATTGGTATGATGTGAACAGTACTAAGTATTATTAGAAAAAACCTCTACTGAAGCCCCTCCACTAACCCCAGAATTAAATCTAAACACCAATGGTGCGAAAGCAAATCGTACTAAAATGTACGAATGAGATCGTAAAAATTAGCCACCTCGTAAATACTTACAAATTACAGTGAGGTTGTGTTGGAACTGCGCTGCTGGTCTGTAGGTGGGATTGGTACATATAATGCCTTCAAACCAAGATCACACGTGGGAATGAAGTGCCATAGACAGCAACGAAGGGGGCCCACAATCAGATATGCCATTTGTGATTATTGTTACCTACTGATCCTGGCTTACCTGCTGATAGCTACAACTTTGCGAAAGAATGTAACCCGTTATCTAAAAGAAGCTAGGGACAGATAAGGAAGGTTAACTCTATTCCACGTATGCATTTTTTTAATAAAGTTTACTGTCAGCGCAAGAATTTTTCATCATTTTCACAAAACTTTCATGGATATGAATATTTGATTTTATGAATATGTGAGAGTATACAATCTATCAAATGAGAGAACAGAGTTCTGCTTTTAATCAAATAAACAAAAACATATTATTCTGCATGTTTTTTTTCATCTTTGAATATACTTTTCTTAAAAAGTAAATTGTTTTTTGTCGAAGACTTCATCCAGATCAGATTTAGAATGATGACCAAAACATAAGCTGCATATGTTTTATTTAGAAGTCACAATTTACATCGTCGAGGCTGTAGAAGTAGGAAATGCGCCCATCTTTCACATTAATTTTGTTAATGTGAAATAGTTTCAGCTGTATTGACAGAAATATATCGTAAAATAATAGTTTTTCCCTGTAAAATTGCATGTTTTCCATGTTTTCTAGTCCTTTTGTGTAATTTTAATTTTTTTGACCGTATTTCTAATAAAACATATAGCATACATACACAAAAAAATCTTATTTCTTTTACATTTTACATTAAAATTTGTACAAAAAAATCACAGAACAACTAATAAAACTAAAAAAATTTTTTTACAGTGTTCCTGTTTTCTTATCCGACACTATGTCCTACAAAGTGCGTCTTGTTTAACTTAAGGTTGATGGAAAATGACGGATTTACTGGTGCCAATCAGACACACAGTAAAAGATGTTTTAATGTAAAACATTTTTTAAATCTACATGCAAGCAATAGAAATAAAAAGTTAGCTATCAGTTGAAACATATAGTATTTGTAAATATAGTAAATACATTTTATTCGATTGGAGCTACTGTGTGATTGTATTGCAATTAATTAACTATTATGTATGTAATTTTTCATAAGGTTGCTAATTCTTATTAATTTGTATGTTTCAGTGCGGTCATATTTAGGGCAACAGTCAATTATGGGTGGTGCATCAATTCTTGCTTTTGCTTTTGTGTGAATTATATCGTACAATTTCTTGCAAATTCACCACCTCTAGTTCCTGTAAAATCAGTTTGAGTCCGTCATATCCTCCCACTCCTGAAAATGTCAACTAGGATAACAAGCGACAACCAATATTATGCCTCTCTGGGTTCAATTAGTTTTGTCTGATGGGTTGAACTGTCCGGCAGTTCAGATGCAAATAGACCTGAGCAGACAAGACTAGACCCGGCACAGGTGGTACTTAGCATGGGGGCTGTCATCTACATCAAAAGGACACCTCTGACACTTCACATAACTTACAGATCCTTCTGCTGCCACCAGAAAGGAAGAACAAAAGAACCGGCTTGAAAGAGGAATCAATAAGCATATGGCAATTAATAAAACATTTTCCCACTGAATTCACTACAGACAGGTTTTCTTTGTTCTAGTTTCACAGAAAGAGGAGACTTGACTGAGCACATCATCAAATAATGTCTAACATTTCTTCGGTCCAATTTGTATAGTCTGTTGCCAGTCTCAAAATGAGGGCTCATGGGGACTTTCTTGTGCATTTAACACACCACTGCAGTTCTCAAAAAGGTGCTCTTTGAGTATAACTGTGATTAGATGATTATGATGGAAATCCACTATTGATGATGGATCTGTAATATCCCAGCAACCAAGGAATGCTTTTTAAGTCTAGCCCTAGCAATCCACCAGGCAGAACTGGGTATGATCTCCCAATCATAACATCCAAGATCATCTTGACTTAATAAACTTCTTAAAAAAAAGAAGTGAGTGTTTCAGAGCTGGTTTCCGCAAGTTGTTGGAGCCAAAGGTTTCAGATACATGCAGTGAAAGGTTTTGTTAAAAGGTCCTACATCCCTGGAATTCAGTTTACATCTGGGTAACCTCAATCATAGATTTCTTGTAGGCGGCTAAATTAAGTGCCTAAAGCTGCAAGTATGGTCCGGCCGTCCGCCCCTGCATGACATAATTTCCGGCATCAGGAGGGTCCGCGGTCGTCATACGACGCATACAACAGCGCATGCGCAAGAAAAGTGCACTAGTCCACTAGGTGTCAATACCTACACAGAAAGTAGAATGATACATAGCCAAGAACAGTTAGCTAAGAAGCATATCCTTCTACATACTGCTTGGTTGTTGTTCTTGTTGTCTTTCTGTTTGCTATGGCGAATTACTTCCTCTATCATTAATTTGCAGTGGGTCTGTGAATGACGTGACTCAGCGCTGCCCTCTGACGGTCTGGAAGAGCAAACATACTCATTTGTATTGTGCATGTGTCGAACTCGGACGTCCGCACTTAATCCATGATGAGTATGCTCAAGAAGCTGTGCGGATACATATGTGCGCGAGACGGACACGGACGCGGAAAGTCAAGTATACCCGGGGCTTTAGTCTGAGATGTAGATGCTGGTTCACTGTTGTAATCAAGTCACCTTGGCTTAACCTATAGTCACATAGCTGGTCTTCTCAATTTACTGCTGAACATCTAACAATCAACTGTAGAAATAAAGCCATCACATCATCCAAAACAGACTAGAGTTTCTAACCAGGTGGGCACCTTGGCCTGCAGTGGAAATTTTATTTTTTAATTGCTCCAAATAAAACAAAGTTAGTAGATTAGTAGTTGAGTGAGATTGTGTTAAGCTCCAGATAAAAACATTACTAGAGCATCTGTTTTGTTATGTCAAGCTTGACATCTTACGTTAGTCTCATCCAGAGTCTGCTCACTGAAAGCCTACTTCTGTACAACAATTGTGGCGTTGTGGTGGGTGTTACTGGACAGTGATTTTTGTGACATTGTCACATTATGTCTGTGTTTTTCTCAGCTTGAGGCTTGCAAGTTAACGGCTCAAGTTAACGGGTGTCGTCATTTGACTGGGGGGACCCAATTGTTCATAACACTGGAGGTTAATGGTAATTACAGTATAATTCTCTAAAAAAACTATGTGTCCTTAAAATGATAGTTCACACAAAAATGAAAATTATTATCACTGTTATATGAGTCAGGTATAGGTTCAGGTCCTAGTAATCATATAGTTATACACTTAGTACATAGTATAGACATATACAACATTTTTGTCTTATTATTTGAACTATGCATGTTACATGCTTGTTTAATATTAAATACCCCTAGATGTTAATATTGTGCTTGGTCACTTTACAAATTGGTCAGGGAGTCTTTTGCAGGTGGGCAATTCCATGAAAATGTCAACCTTGCCTTGAAAATATCAACGGTTTTTACTTTGGTAACAGCACAGATATTAACATTTGGTGGTTGAAATACCCATATGAGATCTCTCTTCAAATTTGTAAAGCATATGTTTTATTTTTAGTGCATGGTTTTTCATAGTCAGGTAAGTGCCATTTTCAGGATTGTCACATCCATAACGCTATATATTCCTCATAAATGGACACATGGAAAATAAAATAAAGTAACTATTTTATGTTCTATAAAGAGGCATCCCTTCTCCATTCATTGGGTATTATTGCTTCAGGATTGTGCATTTTATTTCACAGAAATCCTACAAAGTTTGTCGTCTCCCAAGAACCGCATCCTTTTTTTGTGTATTTTCCCTTTTTTAAAATAATAAATTTGTTCATGGACTGGCATTTTTTGATGTTTAGACTCTATCAACAAGGGTTTAGTAAAATATAAACAGATGATTCAATTTATTTGTAACAAATTCATTTTCTGAGCATTTTTATGTCACGTCCATAACGCAAAATGTCACGTCCATAACGCTGGAATTGCCCAGGTGGTATTTTATGCCCACAGCCAAATGTCTGGCTCTGTGAGAGGAACCATATTTCTGCACAGGGCCGAACAATTTACAAAATAATAATGACACTGTAATAAACACAGCTTTATCAGAACTGCCCAACCCAAATTAACATTCAAGATCATAATTATTCATAACTAAACTACTTGTCATTTATATACCACCCAATCCACAAACACAAAAGCACATACACACATCACTGCCCTGTCCTCTTATCCACCGAGAGTCCTGACTGTAGGGAAAAGAGCTTAGGATAAAGTTAATCATGCATATAATTGGGTTTTGACTCTTGTGTCTGCAGGGACCTGACCTGCCCGTATCAGAATGAGCAGCCCATCACCTGAGTGATTAACACATGTAAATGAACACAGCCCATAATTATAAACCACGTTCACCTCCTCTGGAGATCTTCGGTGAGGTCTCCTGGCAGACAGACGTAACCTATTTCTAAACATCGAACCTGAGTTTGAGGAGGTAGAGGGATTAATTTGGGGTTGCCCGGCTATGTCCTCGGCATGATAGAGAGCCCACGCTAGCTGAACAAATAAAACTTACAAAACAATGTGGGAATTGGCTGGAAATGTCAAGGCCAAGTATCTCGGAGGAAGATAAATCAATATAGCATGAGCTTTTCGGACAAGGCCACTCTGTCACAGCTTTCATATTCAAACGCAGGCCTCACAAACAGTTTAATAATGAATCACAAGCTTGAGCCATACAGGACCATGACAGGTTCGGGCAGCCAACACAATGCCTGCTGCATAATTTAAGACTCTGACGATACATGTGAGAGCCCCAATACGTGAATTCAGAGCATCAGGTGTAGTATGGTATTGCTTTGGCCCTCTTGTTTATTTGCCATTAAAATATGTCTTTGTGATTTCCCAGGGAACAATTACCAGGGATGGCTCAGAATTGTAGACTAGTTGATTAGTAAAGGTCCTTCCACACCAAGAATGCTTAATACAAAGATATCTGTACGAACTATTAGCATTCACACCATAAAAAGAAAATGTTCTGTCTATTCTGAGCTCGCTGCACTTTTACATTTTAAATTCAACTGGATTTTGATTGGCTGTAAGTACTCTGAAAATAATTGCAACAATATCGCTCCTCCTTATTGGTTCTGTAAAAGTTGTGGTGTGAATGACGCTATTCTCATAAATTTTTAAGAATTTTTAAAACTTTATCTTTTACTTATTCTTCTTTGTGTGAACGGTTCTAGGCATCAGCATGTTTTATGCAGATCACAAACACACGACAAACTCAACCCACGTTAGTCCGTAGCAAAGTCTTTTACAATGAAAATATACTTACGGGCTGTGAATCGGAAGCGCCAGACTGTCACCGCAAAGTTTTAATGGTTGGAATGGCCCCACTTTTTAACCAAAGCTTTCGTGCACAGCCGGTCTTAATCTCTCTCCTACGTTCGTGAAGCAATCGTTCGTGAAGCAATCGTCGGTGAAATGCGCTGCACAAACTTGAATATTCGGATTGTACTTATTGGAACAGTGTTGTAAATAAAATGTTACCATTCATTTTTAGTTGTCTCATCTTTTGCCAGGGCAAACAAAGATGCTTTCTTTTCGCAACGAAACACAGCGTCTCCGCGACATGGCTGCAGCGGTGACGATGCAATGAGATTTAAAAGTACGCCCACTTTACTTGCGTTTAGATTTGGGCGGTCTTAGTCAAATCATGTTACGAAGTGACGTACATTCGCCGGGGTGTGGTTACACGAGGCGTTTCAGGCAGGTCTGGGTGAGCATTTGCTTTTAGATAGAATGCATCTTTTGTTCCTACACTTTAAATTTTGCAATTTTACGTGTCTAATACATGCATGGGTAACTTATAACACACCAAAGACACAGAAAAACACGTATTCGCGCCATATGACCCCTTTAAAACTAGTATTCACACAAAGAAAAACATACTTGTGACTACAAGTTTATTTGCACAGTACTACAAATCTTCCCTAAGCAACTTTTCAAACATTACACAGTTACTATATGGTTACTTCAAACAGAACATCAACCAATCAGAATGACTTCAAGTATTTTAACATTGTTTGTTTCGGTAACAATAATGTTAGGTTAGTCTCAGCTGTTCATTTCTGTGAGGTCATAAAGTGACAAACTATGTCATTGTACACAGGTTGCTATTTGTCGAACAGGCAGGCTGGATTTGTCAGTAGTTCATCTTAGATGAATTCATGAGGCCTCATCTTGCAATTATGATATGCAAATCCAACCACCTCCTTGTCGGGGACATCGCTCGAGGACCAGCCCAAGCAGTTTGTTGTCCTGTTCTCGTCTGGCAAGCTTGACATTTTCCCCTTCTGCTTTTGTCCCACACTCTCTCTGAGGGCCCGACTCCCCTGGCCCCGCTCGAGGCGTGTATTAAGCATGAGTCTCTCTCGGCACTCTCAGATAATCTCATCAGAGAGAGGGATGCGGGGGGGTGTATGTAAATCCACATCTGTTATGTCCTCGAGAGAGCCGCTGGAATGCTCATTGCGCCTGGTCTCCTCATCCAGTGCCATGCCGCGAACTGAGACCACGACCTCTCTTTGGAGGCAAACACAAGACTGCTCACGCAGGCAAGCATGCATGCTGCATCTGTCTCTTAAATGACAGAGTGTCTGATGAGTAACATATTGAAGTTTTGACTTGGATCACCTTGTGCTTGACATGCGTGTTTCAAGAGCCGGGTTTCGCTGTTTACATCACCATAAATGCACATTAATCCACAACATTTAAGACATCAATCTGTAATAGGATTTGAAAAAAACACCAAGAATGTCTGCAAAACAGTAAAACTGAAAATTTGTTTCAATCTTTCCCATGTAACTCACTTATTTTTGTATTAGAGTTATTACTATGGTAGCATCGCAATGCTAAAGCTTCAAAATACTATGCCACACTATTTTTCAAATAGTAGTATCGTAGGACCATAAGTAATGCTGCATATGCGTATTAAACCGATTCATAATCGGTTAAATGATTCCATATGTCGGCGCCAATAGCCAAGATTTTTACAATGGAAATCTATGGTAAAAGCCCTTTGGTTAGCGTGCCGACGTATGGTGCCAGAGCACTCACAATGACATGAGCTCAATTCTTGCCTCGACGGTCCTTTGCCGGTCCTGCTTTCCTGTCTGCTCTCCATTTTCATGTTTAATAAAGACAAAGCCCCTAAAATAACTTAAAATAAATGATTCTTGCAAAAATTAACCATAGTCTTACTAAAAATAAAACAAAAAATACAATTTGCTACAGTAAGCATAGTTTAACCATTAACCACCTTTCTAGTAAACCTGTGCACAAATGGTAATCAATCTGCCAAAAACATTACTACGCTATTATTATAATAAAACCATGGTTAATTTTCGTATTACCCCTGGGATGATTTAAACCATTGGCCATGTTCACAATCTAAATCATTTATTGAACTGATGAAGATATTCATCCTCTACACTTTACTGATGCAGACTGAACAAAGTTGTGTTAACGCATGCCTATACGGCTCTCAAATAGGGCATACTGCACTTTCACTTTTCACCATAGATTTTGGAAAAATGTGGGGCGCTGTTGAGCTCAGAAGGGCTGCAGTATTCTCTGACCCTTTTACAGTTCATAGCTAACCTGTCTGCTGAAGCCAAGCGCTAAATTATTCAGCTCACTTACGACTTATAGTCAAGAAACCAAGAATATATAAATTAAATAATACTGAATAGATTTATGAGTAAACAGCAGATTAGATTTAGTTCATCTGTGTTTTTAAATGTGCTGTGTGTAATTTTCTGGAGGATCTATTGGCAGAAATGCTAAATAATATACACAACTATGTCTTCAGAGGTGTATAAAGACCTAAAATAATGGAGAGTTTTGTTTTTATTACCTTAGAATGAGCTATTTCTATCGCCATACATTGCGGGTCCCCTAAAAATTCACCATGTTGTTTGTGCAGTAGCCCTAAACTGAATTATGCTCTGTACACCACTTTTACTATATCTCCTTAGAAAAGAAGTGTAAATGTGACGACATCTTAGTCCTGTGTCAGCCATCGTAGTGCTTCGAATGGGAGGGGGATGGGTGGAGTGAGCCATTGGTTGCAATTCGTAACCTCATTACTAGATGCCGCTAAATTTCACAAACTGGACTTTAAAGTGTATTAACATTTGCAGACAAGCTGCGGCTGTTGACAGTGAATTATAATAATACCAGTTTATCACACAGCTTATTTTTAGGCAGTTCTTTTAGTGGATTTAATATCCACTAAAAATGAATATTAAGGTTCTGTATGTCATTTACGAAGGGATAGTTCACCCAAAAGTGAAAAGTATTTCATTGTTCTTCACCTTTATTGTCATTCCAAACCTTTATGACTTTCTAAAAAATATTTTGAAAAATGTTTGCAACCAAACATTGGACAAGATGTCCAAAAAGGTGCATGTTTTTGAAAATGCCCACGTAATTGTCTTTTTGTAAATTGTAAAAGGCAAAACTGTCATATCCTAAGTAATACCAATGTCCGTTTACGGAAGTTGTTCCATTCGGTGGCCAAGTTTGCAACACCTCTGGGCAGCTATTTCCGTAATGGAAAGTCCACAGTCCTATATACTTGAATAGGAGAAGACAGATATTTCTAAAATCGCTGGCAAAAATCCCAATTAAACCGGATATTTCCAATTAATAATTAAACATGACATGAATTATATCATAACTTTGTTTTGCTAAGCTTAAATTTTCAAAAAAATTCAAGGTCGCCTTATCTACTGCGCCTCCACACAGGCTGGTAAGCGCCTCACGAGAGCCCCGCCCCAGAGAATCACCAGTCTTTACTGATGGACAATTAGCTCATTTTACTGGAAGGGCGGGACTTCCTTCGCTATAGCGGCCATATTGAGTGTTGCATTGCTCGCCATTCATTGTAATGGCAGGGGCGTATCTTGTTAATATTAATATCTTTGGTATTACATATTCAGTTTGTAGTCATGTGCCGAGTATTTCCAAAAACCTCCAGTACTATATGCTTGTGCTACACGGCATATTTATTAATGCTTCTCCAGAAAAAAGTAAATTTACTTCACCACTAGCGGACACATATAATTTACATTCAGTAGACTCTTTTTTAAGATTTATTTTTGGCCTTTTGCCTTTATTAATGCAGTAGGTTGAGAGAGGACAGGAAGCAAAAGATAGGGGAGAGATGGGGTGGTATCGGGAAAGTACCACGAGCTGGGGCTCGAACTCGGGACGTCCGGAGCGCAACATAGCCATATGTTGGAGAACTTAACGCAAGACTATCAGCTCCGACCCATTCAGCAGATTCTTAACCCACATATATGTCAACAAAGGGTATTTGATAGTTTGGGTAAAACCTGGATATGCATATGTGCCAAGACACATAGTGTTTCTTTACAAAGTTACATCACCAACTACTGGCCTGGCATGCATAACACAGCAATTTTTTATTTTACACAGATCCATGTAAATGCAGACGGTTATTTGTTCAAACATTAAACATGCTTAAAAATACGTTTACATTTCAGTGTCACAAGCTAAACAGTTGAACACTACTGCATCTCCTCAGCAAAATTCAATTCAAGCATCAGTTTTAACCATTTTTGAAGGCGGTGACATCCTATAATTGACAATTTACCAGAAATGCCTAGATGGCGAAAAACAGGAAGTATAGCATCTATATAAGGGGCTTTCGCACCAAAGGAATGATTTCATAGGCCGTTTCTCAATGTGCGGTCTTGTGTCCTCATGTTCTCGCTCTACGTCATCAATAACCGTCAATGTCCGGTTCCAATACTTAAAAACTGGAATGCATGGAAGTACCCGGATTTGTTCTCGATATCAAGGATGTATCATGCAGCCTTGCGTGCCTACAGAATCAGCTTGAAGTCCCAGAAATCCTGTTCGTTCTTCCGAGGCTGCCTTGCAAGATCGGTCTCCACAAGAACACAAGTCCGTTCTTTGCGTTCTTGGAACTGAGAAACGACCCTTGTTTCGGGACAATTTGCTGGAATTACCTGCGTTTTTGTTGTGTTTGCACCGCTGGAACCGGACAGACTTTTAGTACAGGAGAACCTTTTTGGAGGAACATTTTAGCTCCTTCTCTGAGGCAGGGTCTAAACCAGCTGGGGCCAGTTGCACCAGCTGTGCGTAAGTTACAACTTAGCCTAGTTTTGACTTGAACGGCACTAAGTTACAACTTACGCCCTACTAAATATTTTGGAGCTGCACCATTTAACGTAGTTGAAGCGTAATGTTACATATAAACTAAATATTTACGGAAGCCTCCCGTCAGGAGTAACTTTAGGAATAAAATAGTAGACTCACTTAATAACTGAATAAGACTAACTGAATAAGTTCTTGTTTCACTTAAGATTCTTTAATGATTTACAAACATGATAATGCTGACATTTACAGTCACTTACCTTTTAAAATATTGTGTCATTATGTGATGACATTTAATTTTTGACGGCTCTAACAAGAACCGTCCTAGCGCAACTCCATGTGTGTATATCTACCTGTGTTGTGCACGTCAAAATAAAATCATCTTCTATTTATTTTATTGCCGTTTGCATTTATTAGGCTGTATTGTTGTAACGAGTCACCCCTGGTGCAATCAGTGTCGCCATGGAGACGGAAGAAATTAGAGCCTCACACCTGCCGATCATCACGGACTGAGGCTCATAAACCCAGGGCTATAAAAAGCCCAAAAACACAAGGCAGAGGTGAGCAACGTCTCCTAATGAGGAAATCTCTCACTCCGGTATCTTCTTGTTACAGGATCGGACGAAGCCTAAGCCGACTGGACCGCTATCAGCTCCAATAGAGAAAGCAGCCCATTCGTCGGCAGAAGCACGCCATCAACAAAGACGAGATATGCGGAAACCCCGGGAACACGGAAGTCAATTCCTGTTTGTTATTGTTTTCTTCCGTCTCCCCCGGGGACTTTAAATAAACCTACCCTCCGGGGTAAATCTGAGTAAACCCCCTCGTGTACGTGTCATTGCATCTCCCGTCACAACTGGTGGAGAATGCAGGCGCTATGACTAAGCTTTGATACGTACCGATTTTTTTAGTTTTTTCGCTTCTCGCTCTCTCTCTCGGACACAGATGGAGGAAATCATCCGCCGGCTGGCCGAAGTGGCGACGCGCCAAAAGCGGTTCGCAGAGCAGCTGGCCTAATGCCAAGAAAACACTGCTCACGCCATCGGTCTGCTCAGGGAGGCCACGGTTGCGAGGACGCCACTGCCGGAGGCTAGGGCAACCGCCCACCAGCTCTTGACAAAGCTAACGGCCCAAGATGACTGTAAACACGTTCGATAATGGGGAAGAAGAAAGGAGTCGGGGTCGGCGTGGCTGGGAAAACTATCACAAACTTTATTTCCACAAGTACTTCCGGGTATTCACTTCCGGGTTCAACTCTCGGCGTTCCACACAATCCTTCGGAATTCTGGCTTCTCTCCGGTAAGTCCTTTGGACGCAACGTCTCTTGGCTCCGGCACACACGCTCGTCTTCCCAGCCTCTCTCTCTCCGCCTCTGGATCTGTCGATCCGTTTTATAGCGTCTCCTCGCCAATTACTAGAACGAGATGCAGGTGTTTTCACTAAACCGTTGATCTGCCTACTCACCGTCTTTCTCCCGACACTCTCTCTCTCCGCAGACCGTGCTGAACCACGCCCACCTCTCCACATACCCCCACCCCCGACTCAGGCCGGGGCCCCATCCGGCCTGCAGCTTCCCCCCCCCCTCCTGGAGAGGAAGTCAGCCACAGCCATCTGCGTCCCGGCCTGTGGATCACCTGAAATTTGAAGGGTTGTAATGCGAGATACCAACGAGTGATCCGCGCGTTGGTATCCTTCATGCGGTGGAGCCACTGGAGAGGCGCGTGGTCCGAACAGAGCGTAAACTCCCGCCCCAGGAGATAATAGCGAAGGGTGAGGACCGCCCACCTGATTGCCAGGCATTCTTTTTCGATGGTGCTGTACTTCGTCTCCCTCTGTGAGAGCTTACGACTGATGTACAGCACCGGACGGTCCTCTCCCCTTATCTCCTGGGACAACACTGCCCCCACGCCCCTGTCCGATGCATCGGTCTGCAAGAGAAAGGGAAGAGTAAAGTCAGGAGAGTGCAATAACGGTCCGCCACACAGAGCAGCCTTCACTTGGATAAACCCCTGCTGGCACTGCTCCGTCCATTGGACGGTATCTGGTGCCCCCTTTTTAGTGAGGTCAGTCAGCGGGCTGGTGAGGTCCGAATAATGGTACAAACCGCCTGTAATATCCCGCCAGCCCCAGGAACTGCCTCACCTCCTTTTTGGTCTTGGGTCTCGGTGCGGTTGCAATCGCGGCCGTCTTATTAATTTGGGGACGCACCTCCCGTGACCCAAGTGGAAACCCAGATACCTTACCTCTACCCGCCCAACTGCACACTTCTTCGGGTTGGCCGTTAGCCCCGCACCTCTCAATGAAGCCAGGACCGCTCTCAGGTGTTGCATATGCCGCTCCCAGTCATTACTATATATAATGATATCATCTAGATACGCGGCGGCATATGCAGCATGCGGTCGGAGTATGCGGTCCATAAGGCGCTGAAAGGTCGCCGGGGCTCCGAACAACCCGAACGGAAGTGTAACGAATTGGTGTAAACCGAACGGCGTGGTAAAAGCTGTCTTTTCTTTGGATAAGGGAGATAGAGGGATCTGCCAATATCCTTTAGTCAAATCCAATGTCGAATAAAAACGAGCCGTTCCTAGTCGGTCTAGTAATTCGTCAATTCGTGGCATTGGATAAGCATCGAACTTCGATACAGCATTCACCTTTCGATAGTCCACACAGAACCGGACGGAGCCGTCGGTTTTAGGCACTAAGACTATCGGGCTCGCCCAATCACTGTTGGACTCTTCTATTACGCCCATGTCCAGCATCGCTTCTAATTCCCTCTGAACCACCATTTTTTTGTGTTCAGGTAGTCTATATGGGCGACTTCGCACTATCGCACCTGGTTTGGTCTCAATGTGGTGCTCTATGAGATTTGTGCGACCGGGTAGGGGCGAAAAAACATCCGCAAATTCTGCTTGTAATCTCGCAACATCCGTGACCTGGGAGGACGAGAGATGATCTCCCCCTGGAGCCAGAGCGAGGGATTGCACCTTGGTGTTCACCTCCGGCCCGAGATCATCTTCTCTGCTCACTGTCGTCGCCAACATCACGGTGTTCGCCTCACTCCATTTTTTGAGGAGGTTGAGGTGATAAATTTGATGTGCTCCGCTCCTATCCGATCGAACTACCTCATAATTGAGATCCCCTATTCGTCGTGTGACCTCAAAGGGTCCTTGCCCCTTGGCGAGTAATTTGGAGCTGGACGTTGGAAGTAATACAAGTACCTTCTCTCCCGGTGCAAATTTACGTAGTCTGGCGCCCCTGTTATATTGTCGGCTCTGTCTGCCCTGGGCCTGTAACAAATTCTCCATTGAGAGCCGTCCCAGTGTATGGAGTTTTGTTCGCAGGTCCAGGACATATTGAATTTGATTTTTACTCGCGGAAGGCCCGTCCTCCCAAGCCTCTCTTAGGACGTCCAAAACCCCGCGGGGCTGACGACCGTAGAGGAGCTCAAATGGGGAAAACCCCGTGGAGGCTTGGGGGGACCTCGCGGACCGCAAATAACAGGGGTTCCAGCCACTTATCCCAATTCTTGGCGTCTTCGTGAACGAATTTCCGGATCATGGTTTTTAATGTGCGATTAAAGCGTTCGACCAGTCCATCTGTTTGTGGGTGATAGACGCTGGTCCGAATCGTTTTAATCCCCAATAATCCGTACAGTTCGCGGAGTGTCCGTGACATAAACGCCGTGCCTTGATCGGTGAGAACCTCTTTTGGGATTCCCACCCGGGAGATTAATCGAAACAGCGCGTCCGCAACACTGGTTGCTGAGATATTGCGTAACGCCACTGCTTCAGGGTATCGTGTTGCATAATCGACAATGACTAATGTAAAGCGATGCCCTCGTGCGGATCGTTCTAACGGCCCGATCAGGTCCATGCCAATTCGTTCGAAGGGGACCTGCATAAGTGGAAGCGGGCATAACGGTGCCCGGGGGGTGGCCGGTGGGTTTACCAACTGGCATTCAGGACAAGACGCGCACCACCTGCGCACGTTCTCATGAATGCCCGGCCAGAAAAATCGGGTCGTTAGACGATTGACAGTTGCAGCTTGACCTAGGTGCCCTGCCATTGGATTACAGTGAGCGCCTGGAAAAGCATTTCCCGACGGCTCTTTGGTACGACCAACTGGGTTGTATCTTGCTTTGACTGAGTGTCTTGGGTCACTCGATACAACCGGTCTTTTAAAATAGCAAAATATGGGTAGGATATCGGTTGTGCAGGGTGGAGAGGTTGTCCGTCGATGGAACGGACCTGATCAAACGCATTTTTGAGCGAGTCGTCCTGAGACTGCTCCAGAGGAAAATCATCACCCTGGGAGAGATTTATTTTCTCCACAGCGCTATTTCCCTCTGAGCCAGTCATCAGTGGTCCCGGCTCAAACCTCTCCAACTGAGCGACCGCCCCTCCCCATTGCTTTTGGTTGCGCCCAGAAACATCCGCGCATAATTGCCCCAGTAATACTGAAAATAACGGCCAATTGGTTCCCAAAATTAGCGGATGTCGGAGGTGCTCGTTAACAGCCACTCTACACTATGTTTTTGCCCCTTAAATTTGATGGTCAAGGGCACCAAAGGATAGTTCACCACATCCCCGTGTACACACCTTACCTTAACCATACGGCCCGTATCCCTTGCCACAAATTGAGTCAGGCTTTGATGTATTGAGGTTTGGTTACACCTGAATCCACCAAAGCCTGATATGTACCCCCCCCAATACTCACAGGTATCTGGTACAGCCCGTCTTGACCGAGGGCAGCCTGTGGGTTGTCGGGTACCCGGATCATCATGCCGACCTCCATCATGGGACATCGGTCGACAAAATGTCCGGGGTCCCCACAACGCCAGCAGGCCGGCCCAGAAGTTCCCGCCGCCCTAGTGGCAGGAGGCAGACCCCCGAATTGGCGAGGAGAGGCTGACGGGGGAAAAGAGCCGTTGGGGCCCTGGCCCTGCAGGTTCCCGGCTCCTTCGAAGGACCTGGCAGCTCCGTGTGGCCCCATCTCCGGTGACATCCGGGTACGTGGGGCTGGCCGGGGAAAGAAATTCCCCCTGGACCTGGGAAAGGGAATAGGTCTGGTAGAAGGGGAGGGGGTTATAGGGAGAGAGAAAGAAGATGATGGGGATACGCCGACCCCGGGGCACGCCACCAACTGATCCTCCGCCAGCTGGATGGCCTGGGCCAGCGACGACGGTCGTGACACTGGACCCACTGGGCGGTCTTCCTAGGGAGCCGTCCCACGAACTGTTCCAGTGTCACCTTATCGACGATCTGGTCGTTGGTGCTGGCGTCGGCCATCAGCCATTTGCGGCAGGCATCCCGGAGCTGGTGAGCGAAGGCGAAAGGTTGACCGCGATCCCCAAGTTCCAGAGACCGGAACCGCTGCCGGTGCTGTTCTGGACTGAGCCCCACTCGCTCGAGGATCGCCTTCTTGAGGTCCGCATACCGGAGGAGATTCGCCACTGGCAGCTGCTGGGCGGCCATCTGGGCCTCGCCTGTCAGCAGGGGAATCAGACGGGCGGCCCAAGCGTCTTGCTGCCATCCGGACAGCTCCGCGGACCTCTCGAACAGCTCTAGGAAGGCTTCCGGCTCGTCCTGGGGCCCCATCTTGTGCAGCGGGATGGTGGGGGGTGCGGTCGACGATTCACGTCCGCTTCTCTCCTGGCCCACCCAGCTCCGGAATGACTCGCGGTCCTCCTGTTGGGTCTGTAGGAGAGCCTGGAACCGTCTCTCCTGATCTTCTCTTAGACCCAACAGGGCCTGGTGGTGTTGTTGGTGGAGACCAGCGAGTGATGAAATTACCTCCGCAAATGGCGATCCTGGCGGACTCTGCATGCTGGCGGCTGCTGCTCCTTTCTCCCGGGTTTCGGCACCAATGTAAACACGTTCGATAATGGGGAAGAAGAAAGGAGTCGGGGTCGGCGTGGCTGGGAAAACTATCACAAACTTTATTTCCACAAGTACTTCCGGGTATTCACTTCCGGGTTCAACTCTCGGCGTTCCACACAATCCTTCGGAATTCTGGCTTCTCTCCGGTAAGTCCTTTGGACGCAACGTCTCTTGGCTCCGGCACACACGCTCGTCTTCCCAGCCTCTCTCTCTCCGCCTCTGGATCTGTCGATCCGTTTTATAGCGTCTCCTCGCCAATTACTAGAACGAGATGCAGGTGTTTTCACTAAACCGTTGATCTGCCTACTCACCGTCTTTCTCCCGACACTCTCTCTCTCCGCAGACCGTGCTGAACCACGCCCACCTCTCCACAATGACATCGAGGCATACCTCCATACCTTTGAGGTCATAGCCACGCGAGAACTCTGGGACAAGGCCGAGTGGGCGAAAATCCTGGCCCCGCTGTTAAACGGTGAAGCCCAACGGGCCTACTATTCTTTACAACCTCCGGCCAATGATGACTATGGGGACACCCGCAGTGTACTGGCGTGCCAGGTAACAGTGGCCGCCGGTCCGGGTTTGTGGACGACCTGCCGGTGCCGATGTTGCTGGGCCGGGAATGGCCCGGGTTTGTCGAGGGGCCCGACAGAGGAAGCCTCAACCCCACAAGGATCGGAATCACCGGTCCGTCCTGATGGCTACCGAGAGCGAGCGGGAGGGTGAGTGCCAGAATCTTAACCCTTTCTCTGACCTCTTCCAGCAGGTGACCGGAGGGGGATCGTTCGGAAGGGAACAACGGGAGGACGCTAGGTTACGAAACTACTGGAATCAAGTCCGGATAATTGATGGAGAAGACCGCCAACCCCCTCCCCACTCCTGCACTTCGTGATCAAGCAGGGTCTGCTATACTGCGCTGCACTGAGGCGGGGGGAGGAGAAACTACTACTAGTGGTTCCAAAGATCAAGACAGAGACGATCCTGGAGTTGGCAGACACACACCCGATGGCGAGACACCTGGGGGCCGCGAACACCGCCCAACGGATCCGAGACAGGGTTCCACTGGCCTGGCCTGGAGGCCGAGGTAAAAAGATTCTGCCAGGACTGCCCAACCTGTCAACAAATATCCCCCCCAACGCCCAGCCCGCTTATCCCCCTCCCAGTAATCGAGGTGCCCTTCGAGCGCATCGGGATGGACCTGGTAGGACCGCTTCCGAAGTCTGCCCGAGGACACGAACACATCCTGGTCATTGTAGACTACGCCACACGGTATCCGGAAGCCATACCTCTAAGGAAAGCTACGGCGAAGGCAATAGCGAAAAAGCTGTTCCTAATCTTTAGCCGGGTAGGCATCCCCACGGAGGTATTGACTGACGAGGGAACACCATTCATGTCCCGGCTGATGGCGGACCTCTGCAAACTACTCAAAGTGAAACAACTCCGGACATCTGTATACCACCCCCAAACCGACGGTCTGGTAGAAAGATTTAACCAGACCGTGAAGAGGATGCTCCGCCGAGTAGTAGCAGAGGATGGGCGCGACTGGGACCTATTATTACCCTACGTGCTCTTCGGGATCAGGGAGGTGCCCCAGGCATCCACGCGGTTCACCCCCTTCGAACTCCTCTTCGGCAGACAACCCCGGGGGCTCCTGGATGTAGCTAGAGACGCCTGGGAACAACAGCCAGCACCCCACCATAGCCTGATAGAACACATTCAACAGATGCGGGCTCGCATAGACAGAGTAATGCCGATCGTAAAGGAACACCTCGTAGAGGCCCAGCGCGCCCAACAACAGTGGTATGACCGGCCCACACAGCCCAGAGAATTTCAGCCGGGGGATAGAGTGCTGCTGTTAATGCCTACATCCACCACAAACTTCCTGGCATCATGGAAGGGACCCTACACCGTCCTGGAGAAGGTGGGGCCGGTCAACTACCGTATCCGCCAGCCGGGACGACGACGGGAGGACCAGCTGTACCATATCAACCTACTGAAGAAGTGGATTGCCTCCCCTACCCAGATGGCGGCATTCGCAGCATCAGAGCAGCCAGTAGTTCAAATGGCGGAACAGCTGTCCCCCGTCCAGAAGAACGACCTGCAGTCCCTGGTCAGTCAGTTCCAGGATGTATTCTCCGAAAGGCCCGGGCAGACTCGGATAACTCAACACGAGATCCGAACACCACCTGGAGTCGTGGTGAGACTGCGGCCCTACCGGGTTCCGGAGGCTCGTCGACTGGCTATAGAGGAGGAGATCAACAGCACCGATCAAGGCATCCTCCTTGCTGGTCTTCATGGCTAACCTACCCTCCGGGGTAAATTTGAGTAAACCCCCTCGTGTACGTGTCATTGCTTCACCCGTCACAATTGTTTTTATAATTTGACATATGTTATCCATGATAGGTAGTATTCTATTTAATAAAAAATTTTTACCATTATTATGTGTGGTAAAATAAGTTTAAATCAGGAATGTTTTGAAATTCACAACATTTCAACACAACTTTTCCTCACGAATTTAAAGGTTGCTTTTGGACTATTAAAGGTAAACATCATATTATGCGACTACACATTACTTTACAGAGAGCTTACGTACTACTGGCTGCGCTAGGTTCTGCCTTAAGACCAAATGGTGCAACCGAATAACATACAGATTTAGTTACAAACTAGCTAGTAGTTACTAAGCCTCTTTTGTGGACTTTACGTTCACATTTAAGAGAGAACTAACGTATGGCTGGTGCAACCCTACCCAAGATAGGTACGACCCATGACGTAAGCAAACGCTGAATGGCCGAACACAGCACCGATCAAGGCATCCTCCATCAATGGGCGCTTCCCAATTCTTATTTGTGTATCTTCGTACCATTTCCTCACGTCTACAATAAGTTAAAAATACGCTTAAAAGTTGTCTGAAAATTATATAAGTTATGAACTATATTGATATATAAATATTTTAACTATATGAATATTAACTATACTGTTACAGTTAATATTATAAGCACCAAGTCTACAAATATAAGTCTAAACGACATCCTTGGGACCCATCATATGAGCACATGGCTTCTCGTATCACTGTTATGCTGACGACACCCAGATTTACATTTCGTTTCACCCAGACGTTACAAACTGTAGCAGCGCCCATTACAGCCTGCCTAGAGGACATCTCAGCTTGGATAAAACAACATCTCCTCCAGCTGAGCCCTGCCAAGACAGAACTAATCGTGTTTCCAGTAAACACTCCACGGTGCAACACAGTTATGAACTATATTGATATATAAATATTTTAACTATATGAATATTAACTATACTGTTACAGTTAATATTATAAGCACCAAGTCTACAAATATAAGTCTAAACGACATCCTTGGGACCCATCATATGAGCACATGGCTTCTCGTATCACTGTTATGCTGACGACACCCAGATTTACATTTCGTTTCACCCAGACGTTACAAACTGTAGCAGCGCCCATTACAGCCTGCCTAGAGGACATCTCAGCTTGGATAAAACAACATCTCCTCCAGCTGAGCCCTGCCAAGACAGAACTAATCGTGTTTCCAGTAAACACTCCACGGTGCAACACGATCTCACCATCCAACTTGGCAATACCACATTCACTCCTCCCAAAACAGCCAGGAACCTCGGAGTCATATTTGATGAACAGTTGTCCTTCAATGATCACATTGCAAAGACAACGCGGTCATGCCGATATGCCTTATTCAACATTAGAAAGGATAGACCCTATCTCACTGAGCATGCAGGGCCTGGACTCCTTGTCCAGGCCCTGGTGATCTCAAGGTTGGACTACTGCAATGCTCATGCAAAGGCTATCAAACCGCTCCAGCTGGTTCAGAACGCAGCAGCACGCCTCTTCAAGTGGTTTGACGTCATAAGGCGTTGTCAGTTTGTTGTGCTTCTGCTGTCTGCACAACAAAGTGTCTCCAGGTTGAATGTGAGAGTGTGTGGCATGTCTGCGTGTGTCAGAGAGGGTTTTCATTTTGGCATTTGCCCTTTCATCTCGTTGGCGGATGTTAGCGTACCGTGAGCAATAATTCGCCATGCCGAGGAGGCTTCAAATTTTCTTTGGGATCTTTAGGCTCACTCGCTTGTTGTATCGCTGAGATTTTTTTAGGATCCGCAGAGATGCCAGTGTCAGAGAAGATAAATCCAAAGAACTCAAGTCTGTGCTTATTGAATTCACATTTGTCATGGTTTAGCGTGAGACCACTGTCCTTCAGTCTGCGGAAAATAGCTTTTAGAGCTTCGTCGTGAGCTTCTTGTGACACGCCATGCACAATGATGTCATCGCTAAGGTTTCTTACACCTCTGATGCCTTGTAAGGTTTGAGCAATGGTGTTCTGAAAAACTTCCGCAGCAGAAGATATGCCGAAATTTAGGCGTTTATATTTCCGTAGTCCCAAGTGTGTCGTGAATGTACTGATGTACCGGCTGTCGGGGTGCAGTTCTAGTTTATGATAACCTGCTCAGATCAAGTTTCGAAAAGACGTTGACACCGTTCAAATCATGAATTACATCATCAATAATGGGAGTGATATGACGCTCACGTTGTATAGCGGTATTGGCCTGATGCATGTCAACATATATCCTGACCTTGTTGGGGACTTTTGGCTTGGGTGGAGTCACGATTGGAGAAACCCATGGAAATGGACCGGTTACTGTTTCTATGATGTCATCATCTTCTAGCTTTTGTAACTCAGCTTCCACTTTCTGTCGAATGTGAAACGGCACTCGTCTATGTGGCTGACATGTGGGCTGGACATCGTGATTAATGTGGAGTTTTACTTGGAAGCTTTTGAGTTTTCCGATTCCTTCGAAAAGTTATGGATGAGCGTCAATAAGTTCAGTTTACCTTGTTGCGGGGCAACAGTACCAATGATGTCGATTAGTCCAAGTTCCTGTGCTGTTCCGTAACTCAGAAGGGTTTGTCCGTCATTCTCGAGTACGTAAAACTTGGCTTTTGTGCTTTTATGTGACGCTTGAACGTTGCACTGGAACACACCACTAATGGGCAAGTCTGCATCAGAGCCATATGCAAAGATTCTGGTTGCTGTTGGTTGTGTTGAACACCGTTCTGCTGATGATGTTTATTGCAGCTCCTCAGTCTATCAAAACTCTGATCTATGTTCCGTTTACATTCACATGTGTCTGAGGTTGTTGCTTACAAACTGTGGTATTCAAGACAAATACGTATACATCGTCACTGCTTGATGAGTCCTCAAGTATGTGGCTAGTGCTTGTTGCAGCGACTTGTTTGACTCTCGTTGTGCTGTTGCGTTGTCAGCGTGCAAAATCATTCTGTTGTTTGAAGTAAATTTTCGTGTCGTGTTCAGGAGGTTTTTTGGAGCTTGAACGACACATCTTCGCAAAGTGATTTAACTTTTCGCATGCCCTGCATTCTTTTCCTTTTGAGGGACAGACGCCTTGATGTGGGTATTTCCCTCCACAGTTTCTACATTGGTTGTTGGATGTTCGCCTGTAGTTGGTTTTAGATTCACTCTGTTGCTTTTGTTAACGTTGTAGCGAAGTTAACGGTAGCCGCTGAATTTTGTTCATTGCCTGTAGCTTGCTGTTCAGAGAGTTCTAGACTTCTGCCATGATCTAGAAAAGCCTCTTAGGACATATCTGGTTCTCTGAGTGCTTTTCGGCGTAGCCTGGAAGAAATGCAGCTTTGTATCAACTGTGCCTTTATTTCTCGATCAACATCGGCAA
Source organism: Triplophysa siluroides (assembly GCA_006030095.1). Taxonomy (NCBI): domain Eukaryota; kingdom Metazoa; phylum Chordata; class Actinopteri; order Cypriniformes; family Nemacheilidae; genus Triplophysa; species Triplophysa siluroides. The sequence continues at coordinate 627,629 of VCII01000030.1, read as the reverse complement.
ACTCAGAGTCTTTTGCAAGCATCCTGAGTCTGGTTTGATACATGTCTAGATTTTCACCTTGTTGTTGAACAGCTTTTCTGAATTGATACACAAGATACTGCGTGTTCTTTTTGAGGCGAACGTGTCGTATATGTCATGTACTCGTTCGCCAGCGAGGTGTAACAACAGCGCTTTTTTTCTGGTATCAACGGTGATGTTCAGGGCGACAAGAAAGTTGTCGAATCGCTGCATCCACTTGTTCCACTGAGTTACTAGCGAACTGGGGTCTGTTACTGAGTCAAATGGCTGAATGGCTGCTTGAATGCACTCACTCGGTAGCAGGCATGTCGCTTTTAAATCCTCGTCGCCATTGTAATGGTTGTTGTTTTATCACTTTGCATTTGAAAGTAACCATTAGACATAGATGCACGGACACCCAGTTACAACTTTATTCCGCCATGCCTCCACGTAACACGTAGGATAAGTATTCCCGCACGTAACGTATAGGCGTGGCTTTGCTTGGCATTAACACAGAATAACACGGAATATTACAGCCTCCTCGTTTCCTCGCTCCTCCATCCTATGACCCGGAAACCGATCGGGCTCAGCCATCTTTAAGGATATCTAAATTCTCTAAAAATTGCACCGGGAGGAGGCGAGGATCAAGGAGGCTTTCCTTTTATCGATTAAACCTGACGTGCGTACAAATTCTCCTTCCCCGGCACATTGTCAGACAATCATATTCAAACACGCATAAATGTGAAGCATTATATTATTCAATGTAGACCTATTTCAGTGAGTAATTAATATTCATATAGTTGATTTATTAATATAGTTAATATTTTTATATAAAAATAATTTTTACTTATTTTATTGTAGTGGGGATGATGAAAACTGCCTAAAGTGTGTATTTAACCTTTTTTATATATTTTCAATATGTACAGTCATCATTTATTGACGACGCTTTGAAGTGACGCTAAAGAGACCGAGGATATGCCATTTCACTTCCTACATCCGCGTCTTTTCCCATCCCTTCCCTCGGATCCTGAAGGGGTGGAGCTAAGACGCAAGGAAAGGAAACGAGGATGCACAAATAAAAATTGAGAAGGTTTGGCGTTATTCGACGTATGCTTAAAGGACGTCGCTATCAACCGGCTTCGGCTTATGTCACTAAATAGTTCAGGGAAGTGGCCTGAGGGAAAACTTAAGCGCCTATAATTGTTTCTGCCTAACATTTCATTTTCATTTGGCTATAAGTAAACAAAATTCCATACATTATTTAGCACTTTAATACCTCTAGTTTCCATGTAACAATTATATGTAAAATGGCATGCCCAGAGCCCACTCTACAAAATCTGTCATGAAAGCTTAAAAAGAAAAAGGTACTCTTTTAATTTAACGATGTTAAATTGATAGGTAATAAAAATGTTTACCGTTTTGAGTTTGTTCTTCAGATGGTGCGGAATCAAAGTTGCAATTGATTTACATCTCAGCCGCACGACGCGGGAAAGTCGAGAGGAATCAGAAAGGGAAAGCTGACATGATTCAGTGATGAAGATGATCATAGCGGTTTGAAGAACGGTCGCCGAGCTGAGAGGGTGACAGGCAGAGTCGCTATTGATTTCTGCTGGGGTAAAAGCACTCAGGGGAACCATTTCAACCCGCCAAACAAACTTAAATATCCTTAAGCGTTATGACAGACGCCTCTGACGTCACAGTCATGCATTTTTCAGCAGTTACTGTATGATCTGAAAACCTAACTGTAAAAGTTATTTACTGTGGATGTTATTATTTTAAAAATTGTAAAATATAAATGTTCAACGGATATTAAAGGTTCTAAGACTTGAAACCAATTTGTCATTTTATGTCATTGTGAAGTTCCTTTGGTTTTATGAGTGTTTTATGAGTCTTTATACTGTTAGTGGCCCGAAAATAAAAAGAGTAAACAATCATTTTGGAAGACGCCCCATTATCATGACATAAACACTAAAAATCAATTCAAATTTATTTCTATAGTCCAATGCAATATTGTGAAAAGCGATAAAGCAGCTTTACAGTAAATTCAAGAAAATAAGGAATGTAAAAAATAGAAATGTGTATGAAATACACTGTATCTTAAAATAAATACCAACCCAGAAAATATCCATCAAAATATCAATGTCTAATATCAAAATATCAAAATGTAAATGTCCAAAAGCCATGTAGGCTAAAATATTTTAATTCAGTAAATTGGAAATAACTAATTGGAAATTTTATTTTGGAGCAAAGAATAAATTGTATTAGTGTCAATTGCGATCTTGTACTATCAGATGCCATTGAAGCACTCTGCAAACATTTTGTTGAGTTTAAGGGTCATAGAAGAATCTATAGCGCCCTCTAGTGCCAATACACAAATACAACTATTTCATGAATTTTTTTACATTATAATTATTTGTATATGTTCAAATAATGAACTTTTAATGTTAAGCAAACGTCAATTTAAAAAGAAGGAATAACATTTTTCACGTTTAATTAAGTTTTTTTTTTTTCTTATAAAGAATATGTTTTCCAAGCATATTTGACTGAATTCCAGACTACACCAGTCCTAATAACTGCTAATAATTTTGTATATATTAATTTTTAAGTGAAATATAATTGTTAACAAAGACTGGATGTGTTTCATAAATAGGCAGAACTGAAGATAAAGTATTTTTCACTCCCAGCCTTTGTTAACCATTATACAGTATGTCACTTATAAATGTATATATACAAAATTCAAAGTAGTTATTAGGAATGATGTGGTTTGAATTTGGTCAAATGTGCTCTAAGATATGATGAGAATATTATACTTGCATAATAATTATGTAAGCACTATAGTGCACTAATGCAAAATAGCCATTACCAATGAAAACTGAGTTCACAGCCTATTGATTTTAGGTCTTATTATGAAAATTCCACAATCTGCTGTAAATAAAATGTATCCACAATAAAACAATCTGACAAATATGCTTAAAAGCTTCTAAAGCAGCTGTGACGTTTATTTTATACAAGGTCATTTCAACATGTATTATACAGTCTTAATTACAAAATTATTTACATCAATTAAACTTGTATTAAATCCACTGTTAATTTCAGGCACAAATAATGAAGTGTTTACAAAAAGCAATCTGATACTTCAACAAACAGCGTGAACATCAATCGACTGTGACATTGAATATTGAATTTATTATGTTTAAGAAATACTGTTAAAGATGAATCTGTGCAACCAAAACATACAATTTCAACATTGGCCAGCGGTCAGTTTGACATGTTTCACAATGTCTACCTTTCGTGAAGAACATGAACCAGAAAGATAAAGCTCTTTGGGAAAAATTGGGCTATAGACATAATTAACAGTCAATGATTCAGTAATATCACAAGTAATCCACATTAAATGGCAGAAAATATTATATTCACAGTGTAAAACAGTAGAGACATTTCAAAGATTTTTTCTGAAATCCACAATGGGGCTACACAGTCATTCTCAATGAAATAATGTTGACTGGCTTGTGATTCTGGTCCTGCTTGATTTAAAAAAAAAAAAAGCTTTTTTTAAGGAAATCATGTGCATTTATATGAACTTTAAAAAAAAAAGCTCAAAATTGCAAATATCTGCAATGCCAAATTATTCTGTTGCTTATTTGACACAAGTTCTTCTGAATGTCAAGGGCCAGTATAGAAACAATAATTTATAGGCATTAGCACATTAGTACGGTGAATAATACATGTCTTTAAAACCATTTAAATAGAACTGAACTTAATTGCCGACAACAAAATGCTACAAAACTGACCTAATAACCATTTTTATGTATACACTGTCCAAAACATGCTTCCAGGTTGAGACAGGCTCTTATAGATGAAACACAAGGTGAACCAATTTGTCATAAAACTGTCAATTCATTCAATTAAACGCAATGTCAAAATAGTTTTAAATGATTTTAAACGTGGCAAAAAATTTTTTTTGCATTTGCCATCAAAGATACACACAAAAAACAAATTTTCCACTTAAAACTACATACGGTATGCAAAATTGTATGATACTAAAATGTGTTTACATAAATAGTTTGGATCTTAAATAAAATTCTACCACACCGGCAAATTGTGAGAAAAAGAAACGTAATTTACGATTAAGGATTTTGAGGGCAAAAATTTATTCTGCTCGCGCTTTATGAATGACGCCATGCACAAAATAAAGAGCAACATATCGAGCCGACAGTTTGAAGACCACACTGTCATGGCGAGAAAAACATCACCATAGGACTATGGACACATCATGTGATTCGTCACAATGCCAGCATAGACCAGCTAACGCGATTTTCTTCTTAACTATCTTCAGGCTCTAAATGCCATGATGGCATTATAAGAGCTTAAACGCTCAATATTGTGTCCATAGTTTTATAAGTCAACTACAGGCTGATCCAAACACTAACCAGCAACCAAATAGTTATAATGGATCTTTCTTGGCCAAAGCAACAAACAACAAAACTCTCACACACATCCCACAGTTCACTGCCTAATCTCGAATCCAAGCCAGGTCCAAAATTGAGTACACAAAATACTCCAAATTGTCGATTTTATAAAAATTTCTTCATTCTAAAATGAAACATATGAACTGAACAGGTCGAAAGAAACACAAGAAATGCAGCATTTCAAAAACGAAAAGAAATGAAATCTATCTCTGAAATGTTAATGCTGTCCAAAATACATCAGCAGCTGTCAAACAATTACTTTTAATTTTATGACTCAGATATCTAGTCTGTCATCTTCATTGTAAGTCACCGCTATGAGACAACGCCTAATTATTTTTATGATGGATAAAACATTGCAAATCATGAGGCATAATGTCGCACAAATGGGCAAAAATGATGTCTAGTTTTTTTTTTATTTTGGTAATCGGGCACGGCTGTATCACACCACAGGTGCATCATGCATGTTTTTGCTCGGCTTAAGATGGGTGGAATAAGGAAGGCTACTTCCAATTCAATGATTTCTCCCCGGGCAGGATGAGAGGTGGGCTTTGCTGGATACATGCTGATGGGTGGAGCTCATCTCACAGAGGTGGGTCTGTCTGCCTCTGCATGCGTCTCTCGGCTGCGGCCGCCAGCCTCCTGCGCCTCAGGATCATCGAGTCAGAGTCTTCATCCTCTACAAAATCGTGTACCTCCTCGTGTTCGACAGCAGACGAGAGATCTTCTTCATCAGGTTTCTTGTTTAAATAACGCCTGATGGAGAGAACCGATTTTAGAGTAAAGCAATGCATGTTGTTCAGCTCGGAGTCGGAGTGCAGATGGGGAAGCTCACCTGCGAGCTCTCTGGAGTAACTCCTCCTTTCTCTGCAGCAGCATCCTTTGCCTCTCATCTGCAGATTTGGAAAAGCGGCTGCCCCGCACCTCAAAGTCTTCTGCCTCAGCAATGACCTCTGAACTGCTGCTAGGACCCTCTGGCTCTTCATGTGCAGGGTTTACTTGTATGGTTGAGCGCTCAACAGGCTGCAAGAGATATCATGATATCATGTAAACTGAACATCTTTTAAACAGCAGCTTTTTTGACGTACCCTTACTTTTCCTTAATTTGAGAAAGTAACATTTTTGTCAAAATAATTAAATCCAATGAAAACATTTGACTGAAACATTTATATACTGTACTCGCATAGAATGTTTGCTATTCTTTAATACTGTCTTCTATCCTTGTTTAATATACATGTACATGTACATACAGACTTCACACTTCCTCTTTAAAACCATTTGAAATGCCAGTTTATGTTGTTTTGCAGTTTTGTTGGTAGAGGTGCTCACCTGTGTTGGAAAAGGCACCTGTATCCTTCCCTCCAGAATGTTATCGGTGGTGACTTCCACAGAGCGTGTAAGCTGTAAATCCTGAAGGATTAAGTGATAAGGGACCTGTGGAAACATCTCCTGGATCTGATGGGCCTGTTAAAGCCACAAAAAACTGACTTGAGCCTTGTGAAGATCAGACCACACTTATTGTAAACCTGTCGAGTGTGACCCGTCAGACTCACCATGGCGTTGAGCTGCGAGTTGTTAGCGTGCACGATGCCCAGGATGTTAGTGGTGTGCATGACCTCCACAGAGAAACTGGGCAGCCAGCTGGCAATGCGGGACCCTAAGTGTAAATGGGACAAACATACCAAATGTAAAGGGGTCAGAGCACAACTGCACATTTATACGTGGCAACCAGCTTGGACATTAAAAGCTCAGTTTAAATAAATGGTCAGGCGGTTTGCATGCATATATGTAAACAGATCTCACCATCAAAGTGGAAGAAGTGATTGTGTTGGTTGAGATGCTGTCGGGCATCCACTCCAGGCCCAGCGGCCATGTTCTCGTCTAGCGGCTCTCTCTGGCCCTCCCCCCTCTCCCTTGTGCCTTCATTGATGTTCAGTGACATACGGCATGTGGGACAGGAAGTGTCTTGCTCGAGCCAAGATCGCAGACAGGAACTGGATGTAAAAAGTATAAAAATTAGGCTAACAATTTGTTTTCTTTGGCTGCATGTTTTGTAGCACGACTAAAAATGAAATCAGTGTAACTTCAGGATTTAGTAACAATCCTGAAGGATATTCGAAGAATTTTAGATAACTACCAGTACTGACTGTGGCTGTGTTTTTGCTTACTTGTGAAACAGGTGTCCACAGGGAAGCTTGCGTGCTGTAGTCATAGAATCCCAGCAGATGGCACAGTCATCATTATTGGCCACCAGCTCATCCGGCGTCGCCACGGCAAACCTGCGCATTAAGAGTGCTTTTCACTGAATGTTCACATCACCCAAAGGGAATTCTTTCCATTCCACTCATAATTCCCATGTAGAAATACATTGTATTTTTTTATAAATTCATCACATTAATTCAGTACACAACCTCTACCTTTATGTATCAATTCTTAAATGTAAAAAAAATCTGAAATGCAATTGGCTACTCACCTGGATTCCATATTGTCAATAACACGCAAATAGTTCTTATGGCGGCGAATTCTCCTCTGGAACTCGTGGAAGAGATAACGCAGCTGCATGAAGATCACTAGACTGGCCATGGACAACCAGATGTTGCCAAAGAGCTAAATAGAGAGAGCGAGAGACAAAAAAACATTAAATGATACTTGATATTAATTCTGAGAAAGCCATTTCTCTCACTAGATCCTCCTAAATATCACACATAGCACCTTTAAGAACAGCAAGTATTCAAGTAAAAAGGCAAAAATGCAATGTTTCCAGCAGTATGAAGTTTCTGTGATTTACACTAGAATTATGTGCTGGATCAGATAAAAAACATGAATCTTAATACCAATCCTTGCAAGTAATAGCTAATATTTCTTTTTTCTCATTTATGCATGGACAAGATTTGTTTTAATTCTCTCACCAGCATGTGGATGTGATGCATCAGATCCAGACAGAGAATGGCCAACTCCATGATAAAGTCAGTGTAATAGATATATGAACTCTTGTTCTCCCAGGTGCCCTGGTGGTTGAGGTCCCACAGGTGAATGGAGTACCTGTAAAACAGATCAACACCTTTAGATTTACATTTCTCACGACGCGCGCTGACAAAAAGACGACAAAACTGAAAACTCAACAGACCTTATGATGACGTGGCCTGTGCGTACTGTCACCAGCAAACACTGCACAGCAGAAAACAAGGTTTGGGGTTAAGAATGTTGCTTTACTGGTTTGCTCTGGTATATTCTCATTTCACACAGACATCACAGAAGGATTGGAAAAGAGACATTTCTACCTCAGCTGCCATAAAAGCCACTGTGTGCATGCCATGAAGATGCCCAACAAGACCGCAGAGGACTGCTATACCACCACAGCACACGAGAATGGACACCAGCAGAGACAAGACACGTACGTGACTGCCCATCGGTGTGGTGGGGGAAAACGACAGCTGACAGAAAGAATACAGATTTACAATTATGCATTGGGCAGACACTGTTATCTAAAGTAACGTACAGTGCATTCAAGCTTTACATCTATATAGTGATACCTTTATATCAAGGTCTGTGTTTTGGATGATTTAAAGGGAATTGTAAATCACAACATAAACCGACTTTAAAAACGACATTAAAAACATTTCCAGCTGTCAAAAAGATAATGCCATAAAGATTCCATCCCGTTTATGTGGTGAATATTAAGTTTGCTTACATATTCAAAGCGGTCTTTACAGAGCTGCACCATCAGATGGAGGAAGATGAGCATGGAGAACCAAAGACACCAGAGCACCACCTCATCCACCCGCTGCACATTCAGCACACCAAAGATGAAGATGAACTTGTAGAAGATAAAGTTCCAGAACTTGTCTTTCAGATGCTGAGAAAGAAAAACAGATCGGGCCTTTGTATGTACATATCATTTGCTATTACACAATATACAGCCGTAGAAAAATTAAGAGACCGTTCCAAATTTTCATTTCAAATAAGCATTTCTAGATGTATTGTGTATTGTTGTATTTCAGCCAAATCAAACCAGTCAGGAGTGACACGAAGTCATCCAACAACAATGTGAAAGACTGACAGCATGACAAAACACATACAAACTGTGATAAAAATTATTCGAGATTATAAATTAAAAAATGTTTTTTTTTTAACTTTTCCTAAATACATGCAGAAATATTACTGTTACTATAAATATAACACTGCTGTGTTCTTTGCAGTATTTGAGGTCTGAAAAAAACACGGAGAATGTTTTGTTTCATTTTCAGCTGTTTCTCCAGCATTCATTTACTGCAAATAAATGCAAACAGAAACAATATTTTTTGTTGAAATTTGGTAAAAACATTGTTAGTGGTTCGCAGAATGAAACAAAAATGATAATTTTACCTAAATGCATAGAAAACCAGTCTCTTCAGTTTTTCAGCGGCTGTAATTATGTATTGGCATTATACTGGCCATTTAGACCCTGCTGTCTAGATATTGGGATCAACTTCAATTGGTTGAACAACAAAATCAACATCAAATTTAAATCACGTTTTTTTTAAAGTTAAAAGCGTTCTTACTATGCAAAAATGGTCACTACAAGGTAGAATAACAATTTGAATTAAAAAAAAATCAAGCAAAATGTAAAAACATGCTCTGCCTTAAAAAATATATAATTTTGGTTCGTTTCAGCAAGCACTCCAACTAAGGGAATTAACAGGAATAAACATGTGCGAAACTTTTGTTTAAATGACAAATACCAAATTAGTTGTAGCGCGCATTCCGAATAAACAGAAAATTAGCTAATTTGAAGGGCAGCATATAAACAGGGAACTTAAAAGTAGATAAAATGAGCACTTGGCTGTATGTTGTTGCATTTCTGCGGCATCCTAAAATAGGTCTTTGCATAGTATTTGCAAACATACACAGCCTTCTAAAGTAGCTGAGGTTAATGTATCCACATATCAGATGGTGCTGTTCTGTAGATAAAGGATTAGAAAAAGCTGGTAAAAACCCCAATGGAATGTCTGCAATGCACACACATATAAATTGTTAACTAAACAACTAAACTTTTCGGGAATACTAAAAATATGTTTACAAATGATGCTGGACAAAAAAACAAAGATATGGGCTCTTGTACGATAACAGAAAACTGGTTACAACTAGTCTCCTAAATTGTCATATCAGAGATTTCCTTGCTAGCTAAATGCTGGACAATATACACATTAATATATTTATCCTAGTAACCAAAGGTGGAAAGTATAATTTTTTTATTAACTATATAATGTATCTGCAGCTTCATAAGAAAAGACTAGACAACAAATGGTAAGTTCTTAAAAATATGTAAATATGGCAACACCACGAGAGCGCGCTGTGAAGCTCTGAACATAAACAAAAACCGAAAACAGCAGATACGCATCAAATGGATTAAACTCTTGGGATTCATGTTTCTTGATCACTGCGATCAACAGCAAAAATGTGGTTTCACTACTGAAACCTAGCAGTGTGTACCATTGATAATTTATTAAGAAAATAAGGCTTAAAATCTTTTCTAAGTCTTAATTTTGCTTCTGAAGAAAATGTATATTGATTTAAGAAATGTTTAGTTAATATTTCTCCTATATTTTAAACTGTGATATTTCTGCAAAACAAAAACATTTTTTATTTGTTTCAGTGCACTTGTAACCCATTTTAATATATAAAATTAGGCACTATGGCTATTGTTGGTGTTGCACAAAACAGGAGAGGTCACCCTCCTGCTTTTACTGTGAGTACATTTAAAACAAGCTACTTTTTACTTTTACTTGAGTCGATGTTTTGACTGGTAATTTTACTTGTACTCAATTCAATTTATTTCAATTCAATTTATTTATACAGCGCTTTTCACAATGTGCATTGTTCCAAAGCAGCTTTACAGGAGAAAATAAGAAAAACAGAAAGGTAAATCATAGGATAGCGCATGGTGTTTATAGACCAAGCAAGATCATTCTAATAAATAATATCTAATTCAATAACAATTTCGAGAATGTTCAGTTTATTCCCGTTAATTCCCATTTATTCCTAATAATTTCCATTTCTATTGAAAATGTCCTTTTAAAATCCAGGAAATGTACAACCCTAAACCTTTTATGTACAAACAACTTTATTCAAGCTATTTCTTGCCTTAAAACAACTTCCTCTTTTATTAAATCCATTTCTTCTTTCAATCAACCTTGCATAACATGAAGTAAATATGTATTATAAAAAATTTGCTTTGTAGGCACAGTGGCAAAAACAGTTGTGGAACATTTTGTGTAATTTGGATGTACATTTATTCATTTAGCAGAAGCCTCGATCCAAAATCGTGTACAAATGACGAAGCATTTAACATTTTCATCTGAGACATTCTCAAAAGAATCTCACCTGTTTCTCGCTGACTCTCAGTGGTCCAAACACAATGCACTGGATCACTTTAGCTATCAACATGAGGATGCAGCACGCAGTGTTGACCATCACCTGTGCAAGAATAACATGAGACACAATCAACTTACAATCAAACCTCGACAAATGTGTTCATTTGCAGGTTTGTTTACGTACCCAGACAAACAGAGTGTCTGTGATGAGATAGAGTAGCACATTGGTGGCCAGGTTTCCAAGGTTTTCCAGCTTGATCTCCTCATGATGTGATTCACTTTGCGTGTCCTCAGTCAGGGCAGTGTTGTACTGCGAGTCTCTGACTGCGGTGTAGGCACTTAAGATGGTCCCAGCAAGCAGAACTGAGCTCAGAGCTGTGTATGTCTGTAAACTGGGCCAAGGGAAGCGCTCCAGAAACAGCAGAGGCATCCTGGCTGCTTCTCAGGTTATATGTCCAAATGGAAACAGGTTCAGCTCGGCCAATCCTCTTCTAATCCACCAGCTTCTTATGAATCCAAATAAAGGCAGAAGTCCTTTAAATATGACAGTCCTTCAAATCAATATTAAACGCCTACTAACAGTGAATTCATCTCATGACTAAGACTAAGAGAAGGAAATGTGTATAATATAAAAAAAAAAGATAAATGTCAGAAGATACTCAATACAGTCATTGCTATGTTGTGTGTAACGTTACGTGTCCTATCTGTCAACATGCACTAACACTATGACAGACAAGTAAAGGAAGCCAAAGAATGCTTAAAACGTTATAAACTGTTAAATATGATTATCGCATAAGATATTATATGGTTGTCATGCAAAAAAATAAACATTTTATTGTTCCGAAACCTACGTTTGTCTCACAATATTAGCATACGAGCTAATCTGCTTCGCTATAATAACACGACATATAAAGTGAGTTTACTAAACTGTTGAGACAGGGATTATATACGTCCGCGGACACTCGACGATCGCTCTGACAGGTGTAATCTGTAAATTAAACAGGTTTTATAACATGATTAGCACTGCTTCTCGCGCTGTTTCTGGCAGGTTCGATCTCTCATACCTGTTTCCGGCGCCTCTGACGTCATCACGCCGCAAATATCCGGTGTTATTACGCAACGTGAAGGGCGTACCTTCTCGCACAAACAAGAACCTTAAATAAATACTTGAAATGAAAAATAAAATATGTACATTATAATTATTTAGCATGACAATGTATCATGTTAAAGCCTATTAATAAATACATGAAATTCACCAATCACAAATGTCTTAAAAACTCATCAATGATTTAAAATATGATTTATATGTACAATAAATGCAAAATATACATTTTAACACGTGAACAGTTATAGTTATAGTTACATTTAGAATAAAATCAATAATGTAACATTACATTTGTACTTTAATTGATAGTTTAATATCTTGAAGTCCTTAAATAATTTTACTTCAAAGGAAAATATCACACAAAATGTCATAAAATCTATTTTATGTTTTGTAAAAATGAATAAATACAGTCATCAAGCACTAAAATGTATAAGGAAACAATGTATTGAGATGTATCACAGGTATCAAAATTCATTAAAGTGAAATTCAGCAGACTGAAACGTTGGACTTTGCCTCATATGCTACATGCTAATATAGATTCTCTTTATAATTTATTCTGAATTGCTTTATCATGAATTGCAATTTAAAAATTTTAATGTGCTACTACATTTATAAAATTCAGATTAAGAAAGAGAAGAAAATAAATATATTTCAACAGGATGACTGAAAGGCACGTCAGGTTAAGGCACTGAATCATAAACTGACTGGTCAAGATTTTACATTCACATTTGATATGACCAGTTTAACATCCCTATGCGCTCTCTTCTAAACTGGAAAAATATACATGGCATTGCTCATAAAAAACAACTTTACTCAGAACTTTAGTCATGATGAGGTGTCTGTTTATCAGTTCACCACTGTCCTGAAGACATACGGAAGGCGTATCAATTCCAGATCTCAAACAGAAAGACCCTTCAGTCATGAGAGCGGAGCTACGGCATGCTGTTGGTGTTCCCTGAATCTGGAGTCTCGAACAAATCTCTGACAATAATCTCACTTACTGCGAAAAGAACAAAAACATAAGAACATCAAAAACACGTCTGGGTCATAACAAATTCCTCCAAATTCTCATTACCAATAAACAATTGCATTTATAAACGCAATGCAGCATTTGTTGCACTTTTGAACTATGTTTACTTACTTTTATGTTAGCCTACTTTTTGAAATGACAATGAGAAAATCCTTGCAATTACAAAAATAATTTGCATAATTTGTAACAAAAATAAGGCCAAAATGTGATACACATTGACAGATGATTTAGGTCATATCCTAAACAGGACTTAAACATCGGCAACATTTCATTTTATGTGTATTACATCCATCCTAGGGCGCACTGTACATCTCACAATCGTTGATGTTCCTCTGCAGCGCTTGAATTTAAAGCATGCTTAAGTGTTAGCACAGAATATTTTACACTTCACAGCTCGCATGGCTGTTAAACCACAGAGGCTGAAACTGACTTACTACTGTTGCTGTAGCCTGCTGTACTGCTTTTAATGTTCAAATTTAAACCAGTTCCTCAAATTCCTCTTTGACAAAGGCAAAAGTAATGTAAAAAGCGACAAGCTTTACAAGATGACACGCATCACCGATATGAAACGAGAAAGAGTGTATAGAGTGTGGGCCACAAATACCATAAATAGAAAAGATGGCTGTGTGCATTTGGACAAGACTCTGTTTGAGTGTAGATGAAAGAAAACACACACATATTCTGGCAATGAATGTGCACGATAGCGGACAACAGCACTCACTCAACGGGTATTTCAGTCCACTGCACCTGCCCTCTCCAACACGTACAAGTGCTGTTGAGACACAGTGACGGTGGGCCTGGTAAAACAGAGTAGTGGAAACAAAAATACACATATCCTGTCTAATTATTATTTTAAAAAGTTATATTTTTAGAGGTTCATTTTGGTATAGTATATTGCATGTTACCCAGATATACATAGGGCCTCAGACGTCACGCAAACAGACCGTTGATAAACGTCTGATGCACAAGGCACATTTTTCTGGAAACACTTCAGCACGTTCAAAGTCGTCATTTGATTGGTTGGTGTTTGCATGTATGGGGGTTGGTGGAGGATTTGGGGTTGTAGAAACCCAAAATGTCAAAACATTTAATAACATAACTCCCGCCTTCTTTAATTCGATTGGTCACCTCACTTCTTTTTGCATCAAGGAGTGCTGTTGTGTTGTTAAATGTATGCAGCACTAAAGTACAGTTAGGCTTTTAGCTGTTATTTCACAAATGTTGTTACACACCACATAAAAAATTACGGAAACGGCAGAAAATGGATATGTGGCATCAGACCACTTTTAGAGTCTTTTACTACACGCAACATTTTTGACACGACGGTCGGAATTCGCCCCCTATTGGCGAGGAACTCGTGCAAGGAACTTTTAGTTTGAATGTAAACCTATGCCAACACGGTAAAGAAGCTTATTCCAATAAAAGCTGCACGAAAACTTTCATTCTCCCAATATCTGCCATCGTAAAATTTATTTTAAAAAAAATACATAATTATCTAAAAATATAATTGTTAATAATCAATAACCAATCATTTTTAAAGGATTCGCGTGTTGCTGACAAAGTTAAACAAAAAAGGAGTAATCATTTTCAGTTCACACATGGTGATTTGATTGGAGTACACTTAAATACATCACTTCCGCTCGGTGAGTCGCATGCGGTCTAGTCACTCAAGTTACGATTTTTTAACGCATCCAAAGCTCAGATCGGATCCGAAAATTTTGCGTTCACAGACGGTCGTCACAATCCCCTGTGCGATTCTCCATAGGAAATTAATGACTTTTGGTCTCTCGGCCGTCGTTTGTTGTGCACTGTAAAAAAATTCAAGTTGTTTCAACTAATTATTAGTAGTTCCACAGAAACCGATACCGATATTTTATTTGTATGTGTCTATCGTATTTGTACGCACTATGAAAAAGTATTTACAAAGAAAATGGCTAAAAAGATGATCCTAATTCTGACTTTATATATATTTAGTACATTGCATTTCAAATTAATTATTTTATTTAAATGACATTTTTATTATTAAACTATATGATTAAATTAAATTAGATGTAGATGTATTATTTAAAACAAACGATTTCTATTAATACATACTATTAACACTAATTAGCAATTAGATATACCAATTATACAAATCAATCTATCTCATATTCTGCTATGAAAGTGGTTTTAATAGCTAATGTTTTTCTAGGAAACAAACAGGAATAGGCAAAGGTCAAGGCCATATATGTTAGAAGTTTTCTTCACAATACAGCTGCGTAACACTAGCATAGGATTAGCCTCCACAATATATTTAGCTCTTTCTGCGACTCAATGCAATGCCAGTATCCTCTTTCCCACTGCACTGCGGGACTGTACACTATAATTAAACACACACAGGGTGGCAGCTGCTAGCTTTACTAAAGAGTAAACAAAAAGGTCTGGTTAGCATATGGCACAAGCCAGCAAATATTTTGTTAATGCGGCTTGGGGTACGTTTTTGACCCAGCATGAGATGCAAACAAAAGTGTGTAATATTACCTGAAAACAAATAATATCATAATAAACGAGTAGGGTCATTGTGCTGAGTGAAAATATTCATATCTGTGGTTGGGTTCACTAGCAGAGGACTTCTTACCTCAATCCACAATGCAAAGCTTATAATAATGATTTATCACTTGAGCTATAAGGAGATAGTTTGACCTTAACTGTAAAGTAACCTGCAATTTTATGTTTTAAACAGAGATACTGATCGAGAGACAAAAAGTTACATAATGACTGTACTTAATATGTTCTAGGTTAAAAAACAAATACATCTACACGCTGTCACATACACAGACAAATAATTTTTGTGCATTCGAATGTCTTTACAAATGTGTGAAAGTGAGTGTTATTTAAGTAAAACTGTCTAATTCTTTCTATTTCATAGGACTACATGTTTACGTGGATGTGGTTTTTGCCACACCTGCAAATGGGATGTGAATTGAAGAAATTAACCGGCCATAAAAAAATCCTACTGGCCATGAAACTGTATTTAGCAGAATATTGCTCTTTATTACAGTGTACCATACTTTTACTTTTACTCAATTGTTTTATTCAATCACCAAAGCCCAATGTAATTGCATTTGTATTTGGCAAGTGTTAGTATTGCTGGCGGCCCGGCTTGCATCTCTCAAGCGTACGTTATCACACTTACTTGCTATACATTGTCATAATAGGAGTTGATATATGCATGAGATATTGGATATAACGTTGTACAGACAAGGTTAGTAAACAGTTCTATCACACTAGTCTGTTGTTAACACACATAATGCTAAAATCTTGCCTTGCGTTATATGACCTGTAAATCTACAGATTGCTGAAAAATAGGCTTATTATTATTACTAATTTTAAATACATAACACCTCTTAAAACACTTAAAACTCTTTCATTTTATAGCCTTACCATCATCAAGAGTGATGTCCTGTAGTCCAATAGTCTGAAAGGTTAGCTCGTTCTCTTCCTCTTCCTCTGGTTCTGGTTTAATGCTTAGGCTCTCTTCATCGTGTGAAGATCTGAAATTTGATGTGGCTACACTTTTGCTGGCTGTCTTTAGTGATGTAAGTTTGTGGGGATCAGGGTCCATCAAGCCTTCCTCAATAGACAACGAGTTTGAAGGCACTTTATTAAGAGTTTGCTGAGGAGACATCTCAGAAGAGGTGGACTCTGGAAATTGTACAGGGACTGCAGTGTGGAGACTAGACCTATGGACGTTTGAGCTAGTTATCAGAGACTGGCTGCTTGCTGAGGAGAGACCGAGGTTCTGGATTTGATTAGGACTGTTCTCTGAAGGTATGCCTTGGTGTCCATTGCCTAGTTGATGCCTTGGTTGCTCTGCAAACACTTGGGATGAACCACCACCAATAGGAAGAAAAGGCTGTCCTTTAGAAGACAGGTTCTGTTGAGGTGTCTGGTATGAATTTTTTGTAAAGTCCACTGTTGGGTTGTGAAACATGGAGTGGACGTCTGCGCTAAGACTGTTGTTCGCCTGATGAGAATGGTTTAGATACAATGGATCCTGAGATGAGTAACTGAGATGAGCTGAAGAACAGACAGATTCTTTGGACAGCAGCCATTGCTCAAGGGGCTGAACCTGGTCATATGGTATTTGGTCTTCAATTGTGACGAGTCCAGCTGGGGTGGTAAAATGGCCTTCAAGATTCTTGGTGACAAGATCTGGCTCCAAGCTAAACTCCTGCTTTACCTGCCCTGCTTGAATGAAGATGTTCAACACATTGCTTACTAAGCTTTCATTAAATTGAGGTCTCAGTTGGTAAAGATAATAAAAGTATTAAGAAATGTTCAGACCAGTTCAATACTAGCAGGGTCATTCTCACGAAACCACTTAAACATCATGGCAGTAAAGATTTTGGTGGATTCTCCGCAACACCAAAAAAGTATCATAATAAATATAACTGTGTTTTCTACCTTGGACAAAGCATCATTTTAACATTGGAATGAATTATTTATGTATTTAATTTCTTTTCTGCTGCAAGTCTCATTACCGTAACACGTCCTAATTTGTCTATGACTCTATGTGAATGATAAGCTTTAATTTAAACAGAGTAAAATTTAAATATTCTGAAAAAAACAATAGTATGTTTTACCAGATGTTCTCCAATGACAAAAAATGACAAAAAAATTGACAGAATACAAAATAAAAGGATGTGTCCATGACTGATATTATCATCCTCCACAATCATCATACTCAAATTTTTTTAATACTGTTTATACACAAAAATATTTACATAAAGTTTGATATTATGTGAAGAAACACACCAACCAATACCTTTCAAACTAGGTTTACAGATTATTTTATATTTTTGTAGTTAAAGGTGTGATGAAGTGGTGTTGTTTATTGTTTTATACTGTTGTACGAGGTCTACTTATGACGTTCGCTTGGTTTTTACATTAAAAATCATCAAAATCAACAAGTATTTGCTACCCAGGTTTTTTTGGCCAACTCTGCAAATGCTCAATGGATATAAACACAAACAATCATTACTGAGTAGTATAAAGAAGAGGCCATTATCATTTCTTAGTATATCACGCATTTTAGACCGCCACTAGCCGCCATGTTTGCTCCCTGAATCTTAGTGCAGAGAAAAACGTGATTGGCTGAAGTTAGAACATGCCCTATTGGACAACGAAAGCGGAAGTTACCCGATTGGCTTGCGTAGATAGTGGGCGGAGTCCACCTATTTGTGGATTGTACGCACGTCTTGACGTTAGAAATGTTTCAAAATCCACAAATGCACAGAGAGCAATACACAAATGTGTGCACTGATCCACAAATGCGTGCAGCGATTCACAAATGCACAGAAAGCGATCCACAAATGCGCGGAAAGCGATCTACAAATGTGCAGAAAGCGATCTACAAATAAATGCCATTAAAATAAATTTGTAAATATTTTTTATTTGCAAATCTCATTGTATTTATTTGTGAATTCCATTTCTTTTTGTGGAACGTCTAACATATATTTATGGTTCGCTTTTTGTGCATACGTTGATTTAAAAAATGTTTGTGAAACTCTCGTTATTTATTTGCGGATCATAGTTTATTTATTCAGAATATTGCAACAATTCTGATCCCATACCAGGTAATACTAATCTCGTGCGGATCCAATATTGACGGCACAGACAGCACTGCTTTTTAAATTCGACCTGTGCCTTGTTCACGAAGGAATCCGCGGAGAAATGAAACGAACAAACACTCCATGTTTTTCCCACATGGTCTGGAACATCTTTAAAAATAAACTTTAACCCCACATTCCTAATATCGGAATCCGAAGGAAGGTTATGCAGCGACTGTGTTCTTCCACAACCAGGGATGGCACAATATTTAGCTTTAACGGCATGTTTGTTTATTGCTTGCTCGCTCTATCTGGTTCTGCGCTACTTGTGTTACTTCAGAATTGTCAAGCGCGAACCAGTGGGCTGGGCTAGAGAAGTAGTCGTTGATATTTTTCTGTGGAGGTGGTGTTCAACCTATCAATGTCATAATAGATAGGTGCATTCCAAAACCTGCCGTTCGCTGGGCCTGGTGTCAATAACTGATGTTATCTCAGTAACAAGGGCTTTTTCAGTTCTGGCACTAACATGATGTTCGCGTGAATACGATTCCCTCTTATATAACAAAAGCTTGGGTTAAAATTGTGATTTTAATTCATGCCTCCTTTAATAGCTTAATATTCTCTTGTCACGCTGTGTAGACAACTTTTTTCATGCTTATTTCCGATAAAAATAAATTTACACTTAAAAAATGTTACATGTACAAATTTGTATTACAATATACTTCATTAAAGTCCCAGTGAAATAAAAAAAATACAATTATTTTTTCATGAAATATTGCAGCATTTATAGTAAATAGCTTGCTTATCAATGTGGGTCATTTTCTTTTTAAATTCATGTACCCTTATAATCTTCAGTTCAAATCTGAAAATGGACTTCCGCCCTGAAATGACTATCCATCTCGAATTTGCAGTGAAAAACGCAAGCAACGGCAACCAATTTTCTCCTTTGAAATTCCTTTTCACTCGGAAATGTGTCAGAATACGGAAGTAAAAGTGATCGCAACTTCCAGTTCAGGTTGACCATATGAGCCATTTCTACGGGAGTCGCATTTGTCGACCGCATACGTCAAACATCAAGGTTTATTATTTCAGTTTTTATTTTATAAAGGCAGCCGTTATATTTCAAGGTATCAATGACTACAATGATTTAACATCTTAAAGGATGTAAATGTTAATTTTATACTGCTTTTTTTTACTGAAATGTGAGAACCTCAATGACGTATGCAGTTGACAAATGCGACTCCCAGAAGACGCACCCAAATCCTGGCAAGGACGCGTCCGGGAGAAATGCCTCATATGATCACCCTATTAATGTCTTATTATGTATGATTAATAAAAACTTTTTAAGGCATCATGGATTCTGTTTTTTTTAATCATGCAATGGGATTGACAGTTTTAAATGGTTACGGTAATCAGAATTTTTAAGGCCTTTTTGTAAAAAAAAATAAAAAAAATGTAAACTGTCAGTAAACGTTTTGAAATGACTCTTTTTAAACATGTCATACCTTGTTTTTAATGAATAAAAAGGAAATTTGTTGATACGAGGGTTTCCAAGAAAATTCTAAAGTTTGACATCATAAAACCAAGATTTCGTGAGAATCACCTAGCATTAGCCGCACAAGCTACCACTATTTTGCATGCTGTTATATTTTTTGTGACAAGATCAACATAAGCCCTAATGTGAAAACAAAATGAACTGTTGGTCATTTTAATCTCTGGCTGGTCGTTACTTCATGTCTTAGTGGACAGGCCAGAAAAATATGAAGTGAACTAGATTTCATCTAACAGTCAAAGCTCTACCACAGTACACAGAAGGAAATATACCTGAGATATAAGTAAAGAAAAGTGAGGCACTTCTCTTTCTCCTTCCATTGTTGACGTAAAACTGCACCTGGGTGGAAGAAGCTGTGGTTCTCTTGTAATATGGAGGAATCTTCACCACTATGCTTGTCTAATCAGGTAAAGAGACAGAAAAACTTCAGACATGTTGCACCTCTATAGGGAATGATTTTATCAAAACCACTGTATTTGTTGTTCAAATGAAACAAGAAAATCAAGGAATTCTATGTGCTTAAAAGAGTAAGAAACATAGTTACTTACATTATTGCTCTTTTCTTGTATAGCTTTCACATCAACCTCCCATTGTATTTTACCCTCTACAATGGAGAAAGGCATGTTGGTTATTATATGACAAAACAACCATAATGTATGATAGGACAACAGTTTTAAATAGCTTGGGATTACTTAACATTTATGTGAGTCACGTACCAGATCCCTTCTCTAGAAAGACGACTGTTGACTCTGGGTTGATATTTGGGCCTGTGATGAGCATTTCATCTCCTCCAGTAACAGAACCACAGGTGGGACTAAAGCTGTCCACCTGGGGAAGTTCCTGAGCTAAGCGTTGAGCTAGTGAATAGAGAAAAACAATAAATTATGTATCAATATATTCCTCTTGGTATTGGCTACCCAGCTTTACGAAAGTCACTGTAGTTGTCTCGCAATACTGCAAAGTGATACCCAGGAGCTGCATTACCGAAATTATTATGATGGCTGTGCAATTACGAACATACATATTCAAATTACTTAAAGGGATAGTTCACCCAAAAATGAAGATTCTGTTATCATTTACTCACCCCAAGGTTGTTATAATACAATATCCACAAAGATCTCATCCCCCTTCGACTCCTATAGTATTTATTTTCCCTACTATGGCAGTGAATGAGATCGGTTTGGTTACTAACATTCTTAGTACAATGTGTACAGGTTAACAGTAAATTATGACCGAATTTTCATTTTTGGTGAACTATCCCTTTAAATAGTCTAATTACTAGATATAATTGACAATAACAGCTACTTTTTTTTGCAGATATAGACGGTTTCATCGGACGCGCGTGTCCGGACTGCAGGTAACTTCCGGTCTGTATTTGTTTATTGGTTTGGTTAGTGTTTATTTAATGAAACAATTTATTTTTACATTTATGTTACATTTATGTATAAATTGCTATTTTAATGTACATGTATAATACTTCTATTTAATAAACGATTTGTTGATTTTTGGTGTATGCTAATTTTATCACATTAACAATTTGTTAAATGGTTCATTAAAAGAGCTGTATGGTACATTGACATCTAACTGTTGAGCTTGGTATCGCATGTGGTCTAAATTCAAAATCTTGCAAGTAACGGTTGTTCTAGGTTTCTTTTGCTGTTATCAGAAATAATCTACAGGCACTCTATTGTTTGCGAATGTGTACCGGAAGTTAAGGGCAGTCCACGAACGTGCGCATGCGCAGTAACATTTGTTTATGTTGTTGCTTTGAAAGCATCTATACAAAATAATTGTATTTAAAAACATATCCAGTTAAATGCCTTCTAGAAAGATAATGTCTAAAACTAAGGAAAAAAAATGTCATAAAATGTCTAAATGGACTTACAACACTCGATGGGTACAGATGCCACCTGCAGTGAGAGCACTTTCCCATTGTGCTGTGGGATGTGAACACGGAAGACTGCACGCACACGTGTGTTTTTACGTCCAATGTCTGTTTCTCCCTTTCGCAACTCGATGTCTGAGTTACGCAGCTTCAGGATTCCACCACAGTCAATGCTTTAAAAGGTAAACATTTTTAATTACAGTTTAATTAATTTAACAGTTAACAATAACAGTTTTTTAATTTTTAATTACAGTACACTATACAATAAAGGTGCTTAAAAGGTTCTTGACAGCGATGCCATAGAAGGACCATTTTTGGTTCAACAAAGAATCATTCAGTCAAAGGTTCTTTAAAGAACCATCTCTTTCTTACCTTTTTATAATCTGAAGAACCTTTTGTCACCTTTTGTGAAACAGAAACGTTCTTTGGATGTTAAAGGTTCTTTATGGAACCATTCAGACAAAAAGGTTCTTCTATGGAATCTTGAAGCACCATTGTTTTTAAGAGTGTACTTTCGTGAAAACTGCAGTCGGCAAAGGAAATAAAAGATTTAGGTGTTCTTTTCATTTACTGCGGTGCATTCAGCCAGCCATGTTATTTAAAGGCAAAACAGTCGGCACGTCAATACATAATTCATGCAAAAACACATTCTCTCTCTGATTGGTGCAGGGCAGGTAAATGTAAATTAGTGGTGACTTGAACAGGTACCTGGCACACATGTTGCTTTCAGGCAGGAGAGGTATTTCCAGAACTTTGGTGCAGGCAATCACTATCTCCTGACTCGGTGTGGCAACGGCTTTTCCTGTAATCCTGTGCACCTGATAAAAGGCGTGTGGCCGTACATAACGCTCGTCTGCAGTCCCAATGAACATCTGCAGGCTGACTGCTTTCTCATTGTAGCCTATGAGCTGAAAACGAATGACAAAGCTCAATCCAGCTGTCTATCTCAAACCTTTAATAGCGTTTAGCTTTTGAAGAACCTTTAGGCATTTTTCATGTTCTTTTCTACTAACTTTTTTAAGCCAGTTTTTAAAGTGTGTCTTTCGTTCTCTAATTTTGCATGTGGTTGCTTTTGAAGCCTCAGCTCACCTGATTCTCTGATGGCAGAAATGGTTGCCCATTTGTTTTGTGGGTAACTAGGGTAAACAAACTGCCCAACACGTGTAATTTAAGCTCTTACCACAGAACCATGTTAAAAATACCACAAGCTGTCTGCGTCTATCGCTCTGGATCAATGAAAATACTATAGAAATACATAACAATCGCATATATGTAACAAAGGTATATTAAACAACGGATTAGCTCAAATTATATCATTTACCTTATAAATTATCTCACACAATAATCTGGTCCAAATACGTACCAGAGCAGATGTGGGATGAGAAACACCCTGAGGTTAGGAAGCAGCTCACAATTTACCCAAACAATGAAAACAACGCTTGTGCGAGTTCAGTGAACAAACCCCTACTGTATGTGCACAATGCAGCCTGACTAAAAAAAACAACACTAAAAAGAGTCGCTAAAAATAGATGTTATGATTCAATAATTGAGGCAAAACCTTATGGTTAGAGAGACGGACTCGTAACCAGAAGGTTGCTGGTTCGATTCTTGCTCAAAGGCGCCCTACCCCTACTTGCCTGCAGTGATAGCTGCCCACTGCTCCGTGTGTATGTGTGTTCACTACTCTCTGGATGGGTTAAATGCAGATGTCACATTTAGGGTATGGGTCACCATATCTGACAAATAGGTCACTTCACTAAATTACATTTTAGTAATGTCTAATACTTTCATCACCTGGCAACGACAAGTTGCTTCGCAACACAATGATTAGCCATTCAACAACATTACTTGCTGACACTAACTTTGTAGGTAAATATACAAACCTTTATCACGTTACTTTTTCCATCTAAAATAGTCTAACATGTTTAGCAAGACAATTACTAAGATTTAGGCTTGGCAAACTTGATTTCCAACAATACTGTGTTTTAAATTCTGCAGTGTTCTGCTATCTGCTGGTGTTGCCACAAGTTGAGCTACAGCTGTAAAGGGAAATATAGCAGACAATAAAGCTGTAATACAAAACTTTTTGGTTAAAATGGAAGTTTTCTGCAATTTTATGGTTTAACATGGCATTTAGAGGCAAAAGTTACGAACTGCAGTTTTAAACAGTCTTTAAAATTTGTTCTTTAATTTTCTTTTCAGGTCATTCACTGTCATAGTGGAAAAACGCTTTGAGCAGAATCTTGCAGAGCAAGTTCAAGTTACACTGTCAACATGTTTATAGCTGCCTGTATAATAACACATCTAATTTAACTGCACAGACCTATAAACTTAAAAGGATACTTCAGCCATGAAAGAAAATTTCCCCATTTTTACTCACCCTCAAGGAATCCTAACTGAATACGACTTTCTTCTTAAAGAAAAATGCAGTCGGAGTTATAATACCACATATCCTTTTTCTTCCACGTGGTAGAATGGATGTGAATGGGGGGCCATTTTTTGAAGCTCCAAAAAATGCATCCATCAATTAAAGAACTGCTCGACAAAACACTGTGGTCTTAACAAAGTGAATTTCTTAAGTGAATTGATGCGTTTGTTTAAGAGAAACATCCATATTGAGAGCACTATTAACGTTGACATCTAACTTCCGTTATACCTCTGCTGCACGTGAACCTGAGTCTTGTTTTTCCGGCAAATGATGGTGATGACAGCTCCCGCACAGAGAAGACGGTCTCCTATTGGAACCAAACGAAAAATGTTGCGTTCGTCACTGGAACTAACTGCTAGACCTTGGCCTACGCATTTGCCGGAAAAACAAGCATCAGGTTCACGCCCCACCGAGGGATAGCGGAAGTTAGACAATATAGTTCATAGCGCTCTCAATATGGATATTTCTCTTAAACAAACGCATCGTTTCGCTTCAGAAGACCTTTGTTAAGACCACGGAGCTGTGTCGAGCAGTTCTTTGATCGATGGATGCACTTTTTGGAGCTTCAAAAAATTGCCCCCATTCTCTCCCATTCTACTGCGTGGAAGAAATATGATACATGGTATTATAACTCAGACTGCATTATTCTTCAAGAAGAAAGTCATATTCAGTCAGGATGCCTTGAGGGGGATGCCTTGAGAAACATTTTGTTTCTTGGCTGAAGTATCCCTTTAATGCCATGGCTCCAAAACTTCAATGTTTAATTTCTTAGACACTAGCGTCACCAAATGGAAAAGTCAAACACAATGACTTTCAAACAGGTCTCCCAAATATACCCTCATCACCCACTGTTTGGGCAAACAATTGTCCTGTTCAAAGAACCACAGTGTTTACACTCATCGGGACATCATCCTATGAATGACTCACTTACAGTGAACATTACAGTAGGAGGATAGGGTAAAGTACTGTAGCACTGGGAAAATATGCACTTTTGGTAAAATAACATTTATGGAAGATCTTAGGACTGAAGCCTGACCTTTACAACAGGGTGTCTTCCACATTCAGATTTGATGGCTCCTCGACTGCCTTCCGTCTCATAATGGGCTCTATGGTGAGCTTTAGGTTGGATCTCCATCTTTAGCTCACATTGACCAAACTGACTGGGCAGTGGACAATCCAATGATGGTAAAGATGTGGACCTGAGCAGATAAGACAGACCAGCAGAAGCTGTAACAAACGTGTATTTTTACCACTAGACAATGAAATAGAACACATGCAAGCTTTTGTTCTAACATGGTTCAAATGTTTACCTTTACAGTACCTGTATAAAGGAGTGTTAACTTGCTTGGGTTTGGCCCAAGTGAATTGCCTTGGAACAGATAAGAAATGTTCCATTATCTCCTCTTTTCTTAAAGGGGGAAGGGACAGTGCTAGACCTTGGTCTTGAAGACCAGAGTCCTGTTGTCCAAGCAGCAGAGATGCCTGATCCTGGTTGTGGTTCATCTGATACGTTCTCCTAGTTTTTAATGGGATGTCTTCATCAAACAGAAGTGTCTGTTGAGCGCATCCCATCCACGTCTCCTCGGTGACACTTCCCCGAGGAGAATGAGAGGGTGTGGCATTGGGCGAAAGGTGAGGAGATGGCAAACTGGGAATGACCTCTGCGCTGGAATGACGCCTCTTTCCACATGGTGAGTTTGGCCGAGAGGAAGGCCGTGAGGATGAGGACTGGGGATGGGGACTGAGCCATGTTTCCTCAGTGACGCTGGTGCGGGGTGACTGATAGGGCGACAGTGACTGGGCGTATTGATATTGCAAAGACTGTTGTTGGTGTTGGTAACGGTACCATGGGTCGTCTCCATATGCAGCCAAATAGCTGGGTGAACCATAGGGGGAAACAAGTGGGGACACTTGAGGAGATGCTTGGGGAGAGTTGAGAGGGGACGGCAGCGGAGACGCCTGAGGTGACATTAGAGGAGAAGCTAGACGAACTCTAGCAGCTGCCTCATTCAACTCTGCCTCTACATCGTCATAGATGTGCGAGAACGATTCACAAGACGATGCGTCAGACAACCAGCTGCGGGAGGACAAGCTGCTGCAGGGGCTGGGACATAGTGAGGACGTGTCCCGGAAGGATGGATCTAGGGGGAGGAAGAGCTGGTCCCTTGATAGAGAAGCAGCAGCGTCCTCACCACAAGCACCTGCTGACTGGTCCAACTGGTGGGCACCTAGGTCCTGGTGGCAGCTGGCTGGGATAGAAGTGATCTGGATGCTTGGACAGTCGAAGACCCGGCTGGGAGACTCCATGGGTTGAATATAAGCAGGATGAGGGGTGGCATAAGGCTGGGTTGAACAGCTGTCTTGCTGTCCCGCGGGATAGCCGGGGCCGCTGGCAAAAAGAGGGTAGCAGTTGGCGTCATCATCCAATTTGGAGTCTAGGGTAACAAACAAACAAGAATGTTTTAAAATTAGACCACTGAAGATGCTATAGGCTCGACATTAGTCGTGAAACAGACTTAATAACTTACTTTATAACATTACGCATTTCAAAGTAAATAAGACTGATCATTTATAAACGTAATGTGCAACATGATTGTATTCATTAACAGCAGATTGTGAAAAGTGGGCATTTTATACCAGGATGGAGTCAAACGTGAATTCACAGATGCAGTATACTGTGGAAGAACGTAGCCGGCACCAAGTCTATACAAAGATTAGCCATTATTTTATTTTACTAAAAGTGCAGTAATTGTGTATTTTTGGAAGATTTATCATTTGTAAAACATTTACGCATTTGGCAGACGCTTTTATCCAAAGCGACTTACATTGCATTATCTTATACATTTATACATAGGTATTGCAATCTCCTGGGATCGAACCCACAGCCTTGCGTTGATAACACAATTCTCTTACCACTGAGCTACAGGAAACCACAGGTTTACTACAAATACCATAGTTAACTACGGTAACTGTAGCAAAGCCATGGTCAATTTTCGCAAGAAGAAAGTTAAGGCAAAGTGTCACAACTTGCTATTATTCCCATAACAGCTGGAAAGGCTTTATTACTAAAAGAATGCCTATATATTGTTTAGCATTCTTTTCATTTATAAAATGTTCTTTAGCAATATTTTTCTTGCCCATGGGGCTTATGAAAAGCCCACATTGCTTCAGAGGCGGAGCAAAATGAAATTGAAAGAAATTTTAAAATTGGGATTTTCAGGT